>JACEEZ010018420.1:346720-364220 GCA_016584305.1 Chionoecetes opilio | reverse complement strand
TTGTCTCACTGTAAACATCTTGTCTATCTCTTATCTGATATACACCTTAAAGAGAAGGATCGAATACTCTTGGTGGTCATGTAATAGTGTCAAAATCTATGAATCCTTACAAACTTTTATGAATAGAATACGAGAAGAAAACATCTCACAAGCATTACTACAGGTCCTTTTCTTTCGTAATGGCTGATAAAATGCGTTGTAGGAGAATTCTAGGGAAGATAAAGTGAGGTGATTCGTTGGTCAGAATGGCCGCTGCGGTTCCCCCTTCCCTCCCTTCCTCGTGGGGAAGTGTAGCCTTAAAGTTAATAGTTCTCGAATGGGTAGTGCGTAAGTGTGAAGTAATGGAAGTGAGAAGTAGTTATATGTTTCTCTACCTTCTCACCTCCTTGTATGTTTTGTTTTTCTTGCTGACTTATTTCAGTACCTATAGTTGTGTTCCTCAAAAGCCAGACCAAGTTATTTGTCTAAAGTTCCTGTATGAAGTTTGCAGAAGCCCGAGATGAGATACGCAAATAGTCTCCACTCGGTCTGGGAATTGAACCCACGGCATCTTGAACCTTCTGCTAACTACACCACATGACCTCTTTACACATACTTAAAGAAAAATAAATATAGGTACCGTACTCCGTGAAAATAAACGTATAACCCACCAGGAAATTAAATGAATAGCGTCCAGCACTCCCTCCTAACAACTCACCCTCTTACAGCTGTCCATTCCCTTTGAAAAGCATCAAGCACACGATAAGCGGTAATGCGGAAACACAGTGACGCTCGTAATGCCTACACTCACTCCAGCACTGTGGCAGCGAGCGCGACGGGTAGTGGTGGGAGAACGAGGCTGCAACACCTGGCTCAAGGTGCTCGACGGGGAATGGGATAAAAAACAGTAACATTGTCCAGGAACACGGAACATATCAAGGAAGAAAAGAGCCGCTTAAGGTTATGTTCCACGTCGCAATGCTGGGTGAAAATAAGGTTGTTTGTAAATTTACATGTGTTTCGTATTTTGAGTATTTTCCAGTATATAGAAAATTATGTAGTATGTTCATCGTACAAATTATGCGACACAGGATACAACGACATAATCAGTTCTCTCAATCACAAATCATGTTTTTCTCTCGTGTTTCTCCACGTAATTGCGTTAATTGGGACGCCATAAAGGTGTTCATTAAGTTGATTGAGGGAAAGGTGTCAGGTGCTGATAGAATATTAAGAGAAGATGATAGAAGATTATCGCCTCCCTGTGTTTTCCTTGCACGAAGCGAGCACACGAGTCACGCCCTTACACACCTTACGAGTCCTTACACACTACGTACACGAGTCCTCAAACACGCCCCTCGCCTCACACACGCCCCTCGTCTCACACACGCCCCTCGCCTACACACGCCCCTCGCCTCACACACGCCCCTCGCCTCACACACGCCCCTCGCCTCACACACGCCCCTCGCCTCACACACGCCCCTCGCCTCACACACGCCCCTCGCTCACACACCCCGCCCCCCCGCCTCAACACACCCCCTCGCCTCACACAGCCCCTCGCCTCACACACGGCCCCCGTCGCCTTCACACACGCCCCTTAACCGCCTCTCACCGCCCACAGCCCTCGCCTACACACGCCCCTCGCCTCACACACGCCCCTCGCCTACACACGCCCCTCGCCTCACACACGCCTCGCCTTACACACGCCCTCGCCTACACACGCCCCTCGCCTCACACACGCCCCTCGCCTCACACACGCCCTCCCTACACACGCCCCTCGCCCACACACGCCCTCGCCTCACACACGCCCTCGCCTCACACACGCCCTGCCCACACACGCCCCTCGCCTCACACACGCCCCTCGCCTCACACACGCCCCTCGCCTCACACACGCCCCTCGCCTCACACACGCCCCTCGCCTCACACACGCCCCTCACCTCACACACGCCCCTCGCCTGACACACGCCCCTCGCCTCACACACGCTCCTCGCCTTACACACGCCCCTCGCCTCACACACGCCCTTCGCCTTACACACGCCCCTCGCCTTACACACGCCCCTCGCCTCACACACGCCCCTCGCCTCACACACGCCCCTCGCCGCGGGTCATCAGCCTCCTCATAAAGGATAGTGTTATGACACCCTTGTCCCCACGTAGCGCCGGCTGTGGTCAAGGGCTGCTACTCAATATTGTTTTTCAGTCTCGCAGTACCTGAAAACGATATAGCGACACTTGAGGGGATGTGATTCAAAGAGTTCATGTACTCTCACGCAATCAGTAGGTTTTTTCCATTTCATCTAAGGTTGATAGGGCAAAGGTTTTATAGTTTGCGTGTAAAATAAAGCACTGATTGCAGCTCAACTATAAGCGTGAGTGTAGTATAAGACAGGCAGTATTTTTTTTTTTTTTTATGAAAGTTGATGCAATATGATACGTATACTAGTAATATAATACGTATACTAGCTAGTGCTCAAAATAAGTCAAGAAGATCAGTTGTGGTGTTTTCCAGTAGCCCCCTATCGTGGTGAGTGATACAGTTGGGGGCGCGTGGCACGGCCGGTGTTGCATAAAATAGGTAACGTCTCGAAATAAGCAGCGCCTTACCTCACACCCCAGCCGTTCCTTACTTATTTACCACAAAATACTCCTTTATAAGTGATTAACCAGGACGTGTGTGGTGCTGTGGTTGCTGGAGGTACTGGAGGAGACAAGAGAGAAGAGAGGAAGGCATTGGAGGTACCGGAGAGAAGGGAATTAAGAAGGCATTAGTGTAGTGATTAGTTAGTAAGAGCAAGGCATTGAGTGATCTAGCTCTGTACACGTCTTATGTGTATGTTAAGTGTACTTATATGTATGACAAGGCAGGTGAAGGGATTATCTTGTTAAAAACTTCCATCTCTGTCTCTCGATTCGTCTTCTTCTTCTTGTGACCTTTGACGCTTATAGTATCGCTTCATAGGTCCTCTTCAAACTTCGTCTCCTTCGTTAACATATTTGTCAACTCTTCCCTTGTCTATTTCACCTGGGATACTAAAACATTTTCATTAGTTTTGGTCTGTGTGAGTGAGGGCGTCAGCTGATGGTTGTGTGCCAGTGTTATACGGCAATCTCTTCTCTCCTGTCTCCTCCAGTACCTCCAGCAACCACAGTACCACACACGTCCTGGTTAATCACTTACTAAGAAGTATTTTGTGGTAAATAATTAAGGAACGGCTGGGGTGTAACGTAAGTCGCTACTTATTTCGAGGCGTTACCTATTTTATACGACACCGGGTGTTCGGTATTCCAGGGTGACACTCTCCATCCAGGACACAACGACCTCGCGGGTATCGGGGTGGAGGGACAGTGTCCAGAAAATAGTAATCAGATACTTTATACTAACATAAACTCGGAAAAAAAAGTGCCGAAGTTTGAGCTTACATACCACGCCGTGTGTGTGTGTGTGTGTGTGTGTGTGTGTGTGTGTGTGTGTGTGTGTGTGTGTGTGTGTGTGTGTGTGTTGGTGTGTGTGTGTGTGTGTGACTTATTTCGTACGTTTTCACCACTAAATCATCGGAGATTCAGGACCACGATGGATTTTGATCTTATTACCGAACACTAAAGATAGGTGGAGAGATAAAGAGGAGGAGGAGGCACTCTCGCTATTTTTCTGGCACCCTGAAGACCCGCGTGTCGGTTTTTGTGGCAGAACTGATTGATTGTCAGCACGTGGGGATAAGGGGAGAGGAGAAAAACTACTTTCTTTTATCACCAAGGACCTTGGGTCTCTGTGGAGCAGGAAGTGGAGGCGCGGCGTGGATGGAAGGCTCTGTTTGGACCTGCAAGTCATATATTTGGGTTTCTATAGTTTGTACTGTCTTGTTATCTTTTTCTATTTATTTCACGAGCTAGAAAAAACGGTTAAAAATCGCGAATAATCCCACGTATAAATGTCGTTGTGTACCTCAGTTGCACTCCAATACAGTGTCCTCAGTGTCATTATAATAGACAGGGCAGCGGCTTTACGAAAAAATCCGCAACTTTCTTAGGTAAAAAAATATTTTTCATTTACGTCTTTTTGGCATATAAGTATAAAAGATCTTCCTCAATAATATACCTACAAATGACAACAAATAAGTAAAGCTAGTCATGGATCTCTTTTGTGCTCCAGACGACATATAAGGAAATGGGTTCCAATCCGATAGCCGAATGGTTTCCAAGGACTGACGAATAGTGTGGAAGAGGGTGAATATCGATGACTCTGGAAAAAATAGGTTTTCCTTTTTCCAATCTCAAGGTCAAGACACGTGTATTCCATGTATAATGCCAGAGGGACAGAATGCGCTGCGTATGAGATAAATCGTTCAATATTTTGGTGTCTAGACAGAGTTTCCAGTTGAGTAAAGCATAAAGTGTTGAAACCTGTAGCATGGCTGTAGCACACTTCCATGGGGTTGTATACATGTGTGTGTGTGGGTGTGGGTGTGGGTGTGGGTAAGTGGTAGGCGGGCCCGGACTCAGGACGCTCATAAGTTTCCAATGGAGGTCTGTGCCTGGCTGGTGCGCGCCGGGAGGGAGGTGGTTCGCTGGCAGCCTTTAGCGACCTGGAACGAGGCGGGATTCTGGTCGGAAGGAAGGAGGCTGGAGCGTACCAGTGACCCACCGACCGCGCTTGGGTGAGGGTGTGGTAGCCTGTGACTCTCCCGGGGACAAAGACGTGACTCCTTAACTAGCATTTCTGTGACGTTGATAAGGAAACAAAAGTACATTACGATTTTATTTATTAAGTATAAGCCATAATCTATTTTTTTATACCTTAATTGGTGGCTTTTCAGACAACGTATTTACTTGAGACTTGGAAAAAAAATGTTACTTAATAGGGAATTGAATTGAATTTTAATACGCTAAATTGAATTAGATGTATTGTAGAATCGTTTAAGAAATAAATTTAACAGGTTTAAAAGATTTTAGTAGTGAAGGAGAGACCTGGCCAACTTGTTGCACCAAACTTAAGTGCCCAACAAGCGCAAAACGACGGCTCATCTGAAACTTTAGGTGAGAGAGAGAGAGAGAGAGAGAGAGAGAGAGATAAACGACTCAGTTTTATTGTTATACTAGTCATTATAGGGTCCGTTTATGTCATTATGTCATACTTTCTTCCGTAGTCAGTCAAATACTCGTACATCGACATAGAAACTTCTCTCTCTCTTCTCTCTCTCTCTCTCTCTCTCTCTCTCTCTCTCTCTCTCTCTCTCTCTCTCTCTCTCTCTCTCTCTCTCTCTCCTCTCTCTCTCTCTCTCTCTCTCTCTCTCTCTCTCTCTCTCTCTCTCTCTCTCTCTCTCTCTCCTCTCTCTCTCTCTCTCTCTCTCTCTCTCTCTCTCTCTCTCTCTCTCTCCTCTCTCTCTCTCCTCTCTCTTCTCTCTTTTCTCTCTCTCTCTCTCTCCTCTCTCTCTCTCTCTCTCTCTCTCTCTCTCTTTTCTCTCTCTCTCTCTCTCTCTCTCTCTCTCTCTCTCTCTCTCTCTCTCTCTCTCTCTCTCTCTCTCTCTCTCTCTCTCTCTCTCTCTCTCTCTCTCTCTCTCTCTCTCTCTCTCTCTCTCTCTCTCTCTCTCTCTCTCTCTCTCTCTCTCTCTCAGTATCATTCCTAATCCCTCGACACTTTCCGCCCTTCGTCATACTTTGCCTCTAATCCCAGTAATTCCTTTCGTTGTTTGCCTTCTCTGCCTTCGTATAATTCAGTATATTTCCCGCGCACCAACAAGCAAGGTCGGGATAAAGTCAGTGATTTTATCTTTGAGTCAGAATATAGTCACTAGTTTTCATTATGCTCTCTCTCGTCTAATTTTTTTTCATACACTTTAGTTTTATTGTTGGTAAAAAAAAAGATGTAATGATGATGAGGTGCAAGGAATGTATTACTTAAGTTTTTTCCTTTCTAGTACATTGTTTTTGGCCTTTCTTTTTTTGTTTTTCATGAAGTGTTTTCATGAGGTTTTTTTCCGCGAATATATTTTTCTACAGTTGTGTTTCATTTAACCCCTTCACACC
This sequence comes from Chionoecetes opilio, assembly GCA_016584305.1. Lineage (NCBI taxonomy): Eukaryota > Metazoa > Arthropoda > Malacostraca > Decapoda > Majidae > Chionoecetes > Chionoecetes opilio. The sequence goes on along the minus strand of JACEEZ010018420.1, from coordinate 358,217 downwards.
CAGATCTTTCCTTTGCTATATAAAAAATTGTATTTAGTCGAGCCATAAAATTACAAAAATTAACTGAATATACCAAATTAGTTAGTCGACAAGGATACTTAACAGGTCATATCTATAAAATATTGCTTGTATTTACTAAAAATTGTCTCATGGTAGCCAAATTACAATATAAATTACGCTCTGACTCTCAAGGGTTAATATTCTGTTGCTTCCGCAGTCTTTCAACATCGAAGATGTTTAATGTTGTCCGAGGTTTTCTCAAATTTTCGTAATTTAATCATAATTTGTTTGATTGAGTTTTTATTCATTGGCGATAGAGTATATTGCGTCCTGTACCAGCACTTTCCTGGCTTCTTTCTCTTCGTCGAATCAAAATATTCCTGCTTATATCACGTTATGTTCAAATTATAATAAATTGTGTTTTTTTGCAATGTAAACAAGGCTGGGGCCAGAAGCTACAAAATACAATAAAGAAAGAAAATTCCTGGATGCTACTCCCTGAAAACAAGCAATTAATGAAGTGCTCGACAGTGGGTACTTTTTGTGCCGTAAAATAAATTAGATAATGACCCTTTTATCATGTGTTAATTCCAGTGAACGGAAACTCGATAAATGCCAGTGGTCGCTGGCAGTTTTAACTCAAAGGTTGGTCTACTGTGTTTTGGCTCGGCTACTCGTATTTTCATAAATCAATTTTCGCGATAAATATTGATGCACCGCATCTGAATACCAAAAAATATAGTTCTTCTGTTGTTCTACTAATTGTATGGATGACATGCATTACGATGGAAAGTTCTATAATAGCAGTTTAATGCAAATTACTCGCCTCGAGTATCAAAACTGAATATATTTTTTCCATGTATATTGTAGCATGTTTTATTGGGGGCGATGTTCACACTGTTTTCTAAGACAGTACTGCTGCGTCTGGCAAACGCTTGTCAAAATACAATAAGCAATGCCTTGGAAAAACGAAGAATAAAGAATGCCGAAATCGGCTTGTTGCTGCGACAATGTAGGTTATAATTGTGGACGCGACACGCCGCGGCGGGGAGATTGTGGCGGGGAGATTGAATCAAAACATTGCTACTTCACGCGTCGACTCATTGCACTTCCAGGCTTTCTATCTGATTGATACACAATAATAACAGGAAAATATGACTGCCTAGGTATAGATAACTTCTAAACATTCGTTATTGACTATATAATATCATAGAGTAGCATTTACCTCGCCTCCTCAACTATAACCTGCTTGGTTATTTGGTTATATGCAATGTTTTACAGAATCAGGCTTCTATACAATATACGTATAGAAGAAAATCGTTCTTAATATTATACTTTTGTGTTTTAAGTGCAGTGGAATAAGCCCATATTTTGTTTTCCAGTAGACCAACTTATTATCAAAAAAGTGAGTTAAAACTGCCAGCGACCCCTGGCATTTTGGGTTCCAGTTCTCTCGAATTCCAGTTAACGGAAACTCGATAAATGCCAGTGGTCGCTGGCAGTTTTAACTCAAAGGTTGGTCTACTGTGTTTTGGCTCGGCTACTCGTATTTTCATAAATCAATTTTCGCGATAAATATTGATGCACCGCATCTGAATACCAAAAAATATAGTTCTTCTGTTGTTCTACTAATTGTATGGATGACATGCATTACGATGGAACGTTCTATAATAGCAGTTTAATGCAAATTACTCGCCTCGAGTATCAAAACTGAATATATTTTTTCCATGTATATTGTAGCATGTTTTATTGGGGTGATGTTCACACTGTTTTCTAAGACAGTACTGCTGCGTCTGGCAAACGCTTGTCAAAATACAATAAGCAATGCCTTGGAAAAAAGAAGAATATATAATGCCGAAATCGTTCTGTTGCTGCGACAATGTAGGTTATAATTGTGGAGGCGACGTGCCGCGGCGGGGAGTGGTGGCGGGGAGATTGTGGCGGGGAGATTGAATCAAACAAAACATTGCGACTTCACGCGTCGACTCATTGCACTTCCAGGCTTTCTATCTAATTGATACACAATAATAGCAGGAAAATATGACTGGCTAGGCATAGATAACTTCTAAACATTCGTTATTGACTATATAATATCATAGAGTAACATTTCCATCGCCTCCTCAACTATAACCTACTTGGTTATTTGGTTATATACATGTTTTACAGAATCAGGCTTCTATACAATATACATATAGAAGAAAATCGTTCTTAATATTATACTTTTGTGTTTGAAGTGCAGTGGAATAAGCCCATATTTTGTTTTCCAGTAGACCAACTTATTATCAACTTGGTGAGTTAAAACTGCCAGCGACCACTGGCATTTCGAGTTCCAGTTCTCTCTAATTACCGGTAATGAGGTGGGGGGGAGTCATATACCATCAGAATCTGGCGTATATAAAAAAAATTATAAAGGAAAAAAAAAATTCAAGAAAAAAAAGTTAATTACTCACTGTATCAACATTGGAACCGAAAACAGAAAGAAGAGCAAAATTCTAAAATAAAAAAAAAAGTCATATACCACCAGAATCTGGTGTATAAAAGCAAAAAAAAAAAAATATGAAGAAAAAAAAGAATATCAGGAAAAAAAGTTCATTACTCACTGTATCAAAATTGGAACCGAAAATAGAAAGAGAATAATTCTTGAAAAAAATCATATACCATCATAATCTGGCGTATAAAAACCAAAAAAACAAAAATATGAAGGGAAAAAGAATATCAGGAAAAAAAAGTAAATTAAGTGTAGTGTAACAAAATTGGAAAGGAAAATAGAAAGAAGAGCAAAGTTCTTGAAAAAAGTCATATACCATCAGAATCTGGCGTATAAAAATAAATAGAAAATATATGGAGATTCAGGACCACGATGGATTTTGATCTTATTACCGAACACTAAAGATAGATGGAGAGATACAGAGGAGGAGGAGGCACTCTCGCTATTTTTCTGGCACCCTGAAGACCCGCGTATCGGTTTTTGTGGCAGAACTGATTGATTGTCAGCACGTGGGGATAAGGGGAGAGGAGAAAAACTACTTTCTTTTATCACCAAGGACCTTGGGTCTCTGTGGAGCAGGAAGTGGAGGCGCGGCGTGGATGGAAGGCTCAGTCGCACCTTCCTAGGCTCATATATTTGGTTTTCTAGTTTGTACTGTCTTATAATCTTTTTCTATTTATTTCACGAGCTAAAAAAAAAGGTTAGAAATCACGAATAAGCCCACGTATAAATGTCGTTGTGTACCTCAGTTAGCTTCCCAATAGAGGGTTCTCAGTGCCATTATAACACAGGGCAGCGGCTTTACGAAAACAATACGCAATTTTCTTAGGTAATGAAGTATTTTCATTTACGTCTTTTTGGCATATAAGTGTCAAAAACTTCCCTCAATAATATACCTACAAATTACAACAAATAAGTAAAGCTAGTCATGGATCTCTTTTGTGCTCCAGACGACATATAAGGAAATGGGTTCCAATCCGATAGCCGAATGGTTTCTGGGGACTGACAAATGGGGTGTGTGGAAGAGGGTGAATATCGATGACTCTGGAAAAAATAGGTTTCCTTTTTCCAATCTCAAGGTCAAGACACGTGTATTCCATGTATAATGCCAGAGGGACAGAATGCGCTGCGTATGAGATAAATCGTTCAATATTTTGGTGTCTAGACAGAGTTTCCAGTTGAGTAAAGCATAAAGTGTTGAAGCCTGTAGCATGGCTGTAGCACACTTCCATGGGGTTGTATACATGTGTGTGCGTGGGTGGGTGTGTGGGTGAGTGGTAGGCGGGTCCGGACGCTCATAGTTTCCATGGAGGTCTGTGTCTGGCTGGTGCGCGCCGGGAGGGAGGTGGTTCGCGGGCAGCCTTTAGCGACCTGGAACGAGGCGGGATTCTGGTCGGAAGGAAGGAGGCTGGAGCGTACCAGTGACCCACCGACCGCGCTTGGGTGAGGGTGTGGTAGTCTGTGACTCTCCCGGGGACAAAGACGTGACTCCTTAACTAGCATTTCTGTGACGTTGATAAGGAAACAAAAGTACATTACGATTTTGTTTCTTAAGTATAAGCCATAATTTATTTTTTATACCTTAATTGGTGGCTTTTCAGGCAACGTATTTACTTGAGACTTGGAAAAAAAATGTTACTTAATAGGGAATTGAATTGAATTTTAATACGCTAAATTGAATTAGATGTATTGTAGAATCGTTTAAGAAATAAATTTAACAGGTTTAAAAGACGATTAGTAGTGAAGGAGAGACCTGGCCAACTTGTTGCACCAAACTTAAGTGCCCAACAAGCGCAAAACGACGGCTCGTCTTGAACTTTAGGTGAGAGAGAGAGAGAGAGAGAGAGAGAGAGAGAGAGAGAGAGAGAGAGAGAGAGAGAGAGAGAGAGAGAGAGAGAGAGAGAGAGATAAACGACTGTTTTATGTGTATCCATGTTCCTTCCCATGTTTATATATTTGTATACGGAACACATCATATTGACATTAGGGCAGTGATGATGGTAGTGGTGGTGGTATTAGCATTAGTTGTTTGTGTTGTCATGGTGGTGGTACAGGTGACACAAGTAGTAGTAGTTGTAGTAGCAGTAGTAGTAGTAGTAGTAGTAGTAGTAGTAGTAGTAGTAGTAGTAGTAGTAGTAGTAGTTGTAGTTGTAGTAGCAGTAGTAGTAGTAATAGTAGTACAAGCAGCAGCCTTGCGTGTGTGTGTTAGTATGGATCCTTGCTGTAAAAGACCCGATAGAAGGTCGTAAACAGACGTATTAATGGTAGTGACAATAGTAGTGGTGGTAATAGTTATAGCAGTAAGAGTTTCAGTAGTAGTAGTAGTGGTGGTAAACGTTATAGCAGTAAGAGTTTCAGTAGTAGTAGTAGTAGTAGTAGTAGTGATAGTAATAGTTCCAGGAGCGGTGTACACTTGCATTACCTTCACGCAATTAAGCAATAAACGGGACACTTAACACGAAGAAAACTTATATTGCTCGAAGTACCGAAGTTGTCCGGAACACTTTACGTGATGGAACGAGGTGGTGATGGTGGCGCTTCCTTCAGACTGTTAACAGGAAATTAGTATGTGTGAGAGAGAGAGAGAGAGAGAGAGAGAGAGAGAGAGAGAGAGAGAGAGAGAGAGAGAGAGAGAGAGAGAGAGAGAGAGAGAGAGAGAGAGAGAGAGAAAGAGAGAGAGAGAACCATTAACCCCTTCACGCCCAGATCTTTCCTTTGCTATATAAAATTGTCTATTGTTAGCCATAAAATTACGAAAATTGACTGAATGTACGATATTAATTAGTGGGCAAGGATACTAAACGGGTCATATCTGCAACCTATTGCTTATATTCACTAAAAAAGACGTCTAATGGTAGCCAAATTACAATGGAAATTACGTTCTGGGTCTCAAGGGATTAATTGCTGAGGATGATTGATTGATTGATTGATTGATTGATTGATTTATTAGTCTTAACATAACATACATAAAGTTAATTATACATTACTTATATACAAGCCGCGGTCCATTGAGCCGAGACTCTTTTATGGACCTGATGCCTTAGATTTTTTTTAAATTACAACAGTCGTGGAATCGTGTGGACTTTAGTATCGAACATGTTATATAGAAAAAAAATATACATATAGGTTCATTTAAATTGTTATAATAAAAACAAATTAATAGTAATAATAATAATAATAATAATGATAATATTAATGATAATAATAATAAAAATAATAATAAAAAAATAATGAGAGTACTAGTTGAATAGACGGAGAATCATGATAACAGTTAAATCAAAATATTGATAAAAATATAAATAATGATAACGTGATATTGCAATATATGTAATAATGAGAACAACAGTGATAGCAATAAAAATAATGATAATAGTAACAATGTTAGTATGATAGAGGTATTAAATATTTAACTATCTTGCTGGTAATTTTCGAACATCTTGAGCTTAGTTTTGTATTTAAATGAATTGAGTGTTGGGATGTTTTTCATGTCATCTGGGAGTTGGTTCTCATAGTTTTGCTGCTCTATAAAGGACGTTTTGTTGTGCATGTGTTGTTCTGCATAATGGGAGTCTGAGATCTCTGGGCCTTCGGGTATCAGTATTGTGGGAGAGGTATACAAAATCATTGTTTACTGGATGCCTATCGAGAGCTTTATGTACAAACAAATATGTCTGTATGATGAGAATAGTTGAGATGGATGACGAGGAGGGAAAAAAAAATGTCATCCCTGAAGGTATAGTTGTTATCACTGAGAGAAGGAGAGAGTGAAAACATAAGTTACGTATGGCTGATGGGGTGTTTTGTCTGGGTGCAGTGTTGACGGCGGAAACAAAGGGATGTGATTTTTTCTTTTTCATTGTAGGGGAGTGCATGGAGGGCCGTGTTTACCCTCTATACCCTGAAGGATGTGTGTGTGTGTGTGTGTGTGTGTGTGTGTAGACTGTGTGTGTGCGTGTGCGTGCGTGTGCGTGTGCGTGCGTGTGTGTGTGTGAGTGTATGTGTGTGTGTGTGTATGTGTGTGTGTGTGTGTGTGTGTAGACTGCTGGGATGGACGGTGAAAGAGGAATCTGTGCCAAAGGTGAAATGGCATAGGTAAGTTTTCTGTACGTGTATATGATAACAAAACGTATGTACTGCTTTAACTCTTACAGTCAGAACCATATATATATATATATATATATATATATATATATATATATATATATATATATATATATATATATATATATATATTTTTTTTTTTTTTAACTCTAAGCGGCTTTTGGGGCATCGGTTTGAACTTAACGAGTCGGAAAAAAACGATAAATGTAGGTGGTATTTACTGTTGAAATGGAAATGGAAATATATGAATCGTATTGAATTTAACAAAAAGGAATATTTTTAGATGATATGAGGGATTTGTTTAATGATAATTATTATGGTGATGATGAATACGGCTCCAGCCTTTTCAAAGATTACTGAAGACCCTCATTAACTTTTAGAACGAGTGATGGAGCCACGATTTTACGTCACACTTTTTATGATGACGCGGTGACAAGAGGACCCAAGGAGGAGTGCGAAGCTTAAGAAATTGAATAATAAAAATTTAAGAACCTGAATACTGGTGGAGCAGGAAAAAGAGTGGGGGGGAGGTGGTTAAAGGAAGGAAGGAAGGAAAGGGAAAGGGGGTTTTTGGGAAGAACACCCAACGTACCGGCATTTTCTGGGTAACTTAGAAGAAAACACTAATCTTTTTAACGCCCAGAATGGCTTCGAGTTTTTTTTTCATCAGGGTTTTTTTTTAATTATTTGGGAAAAGTTAAAAAAATGGGCACACATACACACCTGAGAGAGAGAAGGAGAGGGGGGGAAGGGGGGAGGAAGAAGAAAGGGGGAAGAGGGGAGGGAGGGAAGGAGAAAGGAAAAAAGAGGAGGAGGGGGGGGAGGGGGGGGGGAAGGGAGAGGGGGTGGGGGAGAAAGGGGAGAGGAAGGGAGGGGGAAGGGAAGGAGGGGGGAGAGGGGGAAGGAAAAGACAAAGGGGAATGGGGGAAACGAGGAAAAGGGAAAGGAGGTGGCCGGGGGAGGGGGCCCGCGGGGAGGGGGAAAAGAGGTGGGGGGGAAACGAAAAGAAAAGGGAAAAGGGGGGAAAAAAAAAAAAATGGGGGGGGGCCCCTCGGGGGGGGGGAAAAAAAAAAAAAAACCCCCCATTTTGGGGGGGTTTTTTCCCCCCCCTTTTTTTTTTTTCCCCCCCCCAACCCGGGGGGAATTAAAGGGGGAAAGGGGGAAGCAAAAAAGAAGGGGGGGGGGGGGGGAAAAGAAGGAAAAAAGAGGGAAAAGGGAAAAAAGACGGAAAGAAGAAGGGGGAAAATAAAAAAGGGGAAAAAAAAGGGAAAAATTTTCCCTTCCGATTCGGAATTTTCCCTTCCTTTCCCCCCCAAAATTCCCTCCCCCGTTTTCGTCTGTTTTTTTCTTTTCCTCGTTTATCCCCGGTTTTTCTTTTTTTTTTTTTCTCTCTCCTCCTCATCCTCTCCCCCTTTCTCTCCTCTTTTTCCCCCTTTCCCCTCCCCCTTTCTCTCCCTCTCTCCTCCTCCCTCCTCTCCTTCTCCTCCTTCTTCCTCTTTTTTCCCCTCCTCTCTTCTACTCCTCTCCTCCTCTCTTCTCTCTCTCTCCTCTCTCTCCCTCTCTCCCTTTTCTCCTTCTTTCTTCTCTCTCTCTCTCTCTTTTCTTTCCTATCCCTAACCCCTCACATTTCCCCCCTTCGCCCTACTTTGCCTTAATCCCGTAACCCCTTTTTCGTTTTTTTCCCTTTTCCCTCTCCTTCGTTATTCGTATATTTCCCCGGCACCAACAAGAAAGGGCGGGATAAAAGTTGATTTATCTTTGATCAAAAATGTCACTATTTTTTCATTTGCCTCTCTCGTCAATTTTTTTTTTCATACACTTGTTTTATTGTGGAAAAAAAAAAAAGAGTAATGATGATGAGGTGCGGGGAATTTTTATTAAGTTTTTTCCCTTCAGTACATTTTTTTGGCCCTTTCCTTTTTTTTTTTTTCATAAAGGGTTTTCATGATTTTTTTCCGCGAAAAATTTTTTTTCTAAGTTGGTTTTTTATTTAACCCCTTCAACCAGATCTTTCCTTTGCTATAAAAAAAATTGTTTTAGTCGAGCCATAAAATTTACAAAAAATTAACAAATATACCCAAATTTAGTTAGTGCAAGGATCTTACAGGTATATCTATAAAATATTGCTTGTATTTACTAAAAATTGTCTCATGGTACCCAAATTAAATAAAAATTACGCCCGGGCTCTAAAGGGTTAAATTTTCTTTTGTTTCCCGCAGTCTTTAAACTCGAAGATTTTTAATGTGTCCGGGTTTTTCCAAAATTTTCGTAATTTAATCATAATTTTTTTGATTGAGTTTTTATTTTATTGGCGATAGAGTAATTGCGCCTGTACAGCAATTTCCTGGGTTTTCTTTCCTCGAATCAAAAATTTGCTTATTCCCGTTATGTTCAAATTATAATAAATTTTTGTTTTTTTGTAAGTAAACAAGGTGGGGCCGAAGCTACAAAATACAAAAAGAAAGAAAATTCCTGGATGCTACTCCCCGAAAACAACAAAATTTAAGAAGTGCTCGCAGTGGGGGGTTTTTTTTTGCCGTAAAATAAATTAGATAATGCCCTTTTATATTGTTAATTTCCGTGAACGGAAACTGAAAATGCCATGGGGCGCTGGCAGTTTTAACTCAAAAGGGTTTGGTTTTCGTGTTTTTTTGGGCCGGCTACTCGTATTTTATAAATCAATTTTTTGCGATAAATATTGATGACCGCATCTGAATACCAAAAAATATAGTTCTTCTGTTTTCTACTAATTGTATGGTGACATGCATTACGAGGAAAGTTTTATAATACATTTTTAAGCAAATTAATCGCCTCGAGTATCAAAATGAATATATTTTTTCCATGTATATTTTAGCATGTTTTATTGGGGGCGATGTTCACACTGTTTTCTAAGACAGTACTGCTGCGTCTGGCAAACGCTTGTCAAAATACAATAAGCAATGCCTTGGAAAAAAGAAGAATATATAATGCCGAAATCGTTCTGTTGCTGCGACAATGTAGGTTATAATTGTGGAGGCGGACTGCCGCGGCGGGGAGTGGTGGCGGGGAGATTGTGGCGGGGAGATTGAATCAAAACATTGCGACTTTACGCGTCGACTCATTGCACTTCCAGGCTTTCTATCTGATTGATACACAATAATAACAGGAAAATATGACTGGCTAGGTATAGATAACTTCTAAACATTCTATATTGACTATATAATATCATAGAGTAACATTTCCATCGCCTCCTCAACTATAATCTACTTGGTTATTTGGTTATATACAATGTTTTACAGAATCAGGCTTCTATACAATATACATATATAGAAGAAAATCGTTCTTAATATTATACTTTTGTGTTTGAAGTGCAGTGGAATAAGCCCATATTTTGTTTTCCAGTAGACCAACTTATTAACAACTTGGTGAGTTAAAACTGCCAGCGACCACTGGCATTTCGAGTTCCAGTTCTCTCTAATTACCGGTAATGAGGTGGGGGGAGTCATATACCATCAGAATCTGGCGTATATAAAAAAAAATTATAAAGGAAAAAAAAAATTCAGGAAAAAAAAGTTAATTACTCACTGTATCAACATTGGAACCGAAAACAGAAAGAAGAGCAAAATTCGAAGAAAAAAAAAGTCATATACCACCAGAATCTGGTGTATAAAAATAAAAACAAAAAAATATGAAGGAAAAAAAGAATATCAGGAAAAAAAAAGAATTACTCATTGTATCAACATTGGAACCGAAAATAGAAAGAGCAAAGTTCTTGAAAAAAAAAGTCATATACCATCAGAATCCGGTGTATAAAAGCAAAAAAAAAAAAATATGAAGGAAAAAAAGAATATCAGGTAAAAAAAGTTCATTACTCACTGTATCAAAATTGGAACCGAAAATACAAATAAGAGAAAAATTCTTGAAAAAAATCATATACCATCAGAATCTAGCGTATAAAAACCAAAAAAACAAAAATATGAAGGGAAAAAGAATATCAGGAAAAAAAAGTAAATTACTCTGTAACAAAATTGGAAAGGAAAATAGAAAGAAGAGCAAAGTTCTTGAAAAAAGTCATATACCACCAGAATCTGGCGTATAAAAAATAAAAAAAATATATGGAGATTCAGGACCACGATGGATTTTGATCTTATTACCGAACACTAAAGATAGGTGGAGAGATACAGAGGAGGAGGAGGCACTCTCGCTATTTTTCTGGCACCCTGAAGACCCGCGTATCGGTTTTTGTGGCAGAACTGATTGATTGTCAGCACGTGGGGATAAGGGGAGAGGAGAAAAACTACTTTCTTTTATCACCAAGGACCTTGGGTCTCTGTGGAGCAGGAAGTGGAGGCGCGGCGTGGATGGAAGGCTCAGTCGCACCTTCCTAGGCTCATATATTTGGTTTTCTAGTTTGTACTGTCTTATAATCTTTTTCTATTTATTTCACGAGCTAAAAAAAATGGTTAGAAGTCACGAATAAGCCCACGTATAAATGTCGTTGTGTACCTCTGTTAGCTTCCCAATAGAGGGTTCTCAGTGCCATTATAACACAGGGCAGCGGCTTTACGAAAACAATACGCAATTTTCTTAGGTAATGAAGTATTTTTAATTTACGTCTTTTTGGCATATAAGTATCAAAAACTTCCCTCAATAATATACCTACAAATGACAACACATAAGTAAAGCTAGTCATGGATCTCTTTTGTGCTCCAGACGACATATAAGGAAATGGGTTCCAATCCGATAGCCGAATGGTTTCTGGGGACTGACGAATGGGGTGTGTGGAAGAGGGTGAATATCGATGACTCTGGAAAAAATAGGTTTCCTTTTTCCAATCTCAAGGTCATGACACGTGTATTCCATGTATAATGCCAGAGGGACAGAATGCGCTGCGTATGAGATAAATCGTTCAATATTTTGGTGTCTAGA
>JACEEZ010018420.1:324220-334220 GCA_016584305.1 Chionoecetes opilio | reverse complement strand
TATTATTCATACACTTAGCATGATTTAAATTATATTGTAGCGATTGATTTTGAAATGAGATCGTGGAGGTAAAACGAATAATAATTGAATGAGGAAAGTATTGAAAATAACAGGGAGCACCGAGAGAGATCGAAGTGGCGTGGCGCGAGGTGGTGGTGGGGGCGAGGACGTTATGATAGACAGCCGATAGAGATGAGTAAAGATGAGTTAAGAGGCTTTTGTCCCACAGTAGACCAGAAACTGCTGACGCTGATGATGATGAACGATGATGAATGTGTGGTGATGCACAACGGATTCAAGCTGGAAAAGCGCAGATTTAAAAAAGAAATAGGGAAAACCTGGTTCACAAATAGGGTGGTAAATGATTGGAATGGACTCGGTAGACAGGTAGTTAGTGCGGAGTAATTAGGGAACTTTAGCCCTCTCACGCACGAAAAGTTTAATAAGTTTCTCTTTCCACTGCGACATCCGTCCGGGGCTCCCTAAGGGGCTCCGTGGAATGGCCTGACTGCGGTGAATTTTTTTTTTATGTCATCAATTTCACCCACGCATATTCTTTTTTCCTGGCATTATTATATATCGTTGGTTTTGCAAGAGATTATTTTGCCTTATGAAAGAAAAAAATAACAAGAAATGCAAATAAATAGCGGAGTTTACCGACTCCGAAAAAAACATTGCGTAAAGAAATAAGAAATACTTACGTTCACCACTTCGTACCTCGAAACTTCTTGAGTCGACTTTTTATTGTTTATATGCCACTAATAGCGGGTTTTTATGAGGATTCCAACGCTACCATTAGAATTTTCATATGGCCAGTAGTTCTTGAGAAAATAGAGGAAAACTGAAACACATGTTGGAAGACTGATTAGGCTACAAGTATGGCTTACCCGGCTCGGGACACGTTTTAAAGGGACGACAGACAGTCCGCGTTCACAAGCTGCCTGCTGAGAGGAAACTGAGACACAGGCCCTTATCATTTCAAATCCATCCTCAAGAGAGAGTTGACAATTAGTTTATTTTATAAACTAAACTTGGATCTTTGACGCAGAAAATTTTGACGCGATTCTGATAAATTCTTGATTTTTGGCGAATTTTTACAAGTTTTTTGACGCGATTCGCGTCAAAAGCTCAGATGTAGACGATTCCGTTCTGCCGCGAATCGCGTCACGGTGCGTGAGAGGGTTAAAAGGAGGCTAGATCATTTCATGGGTGAGGATGAAAAGTGGATGTAGGTAGTGTTAAGTAACAGGAACTACCTCGTGTAGGTCTCACGGCCTCTTGTAGCTTTCTTATTTTCTTATGTTCTTATGGTGGTAGTGGTAATAGCGATGGTGAATGACCCTTTGAATAGCACTTAAATCAAGTATAGGCGTCCAGCCTCTGGCCCCCCTTTGCTTTTGGCTCAGTTCTTGCGGCTGGAACGTGGCAGCAAGCCACGTTCCAGCCAATTAACTCATTACGCTAATTACTCATTAAGGGCTTGTTCTACGCAAAAAGTTTGTTTCACAGACCCCCATTGATTTTGATAGCACTACATGCATGTCAAATATCAGCTCAATCCGACAATATTTAAATAATTACGCTAATTACTCATTAAGGGCTTGTTTTACGCAAAAAGTTTGTTTCACAGACCCCCATTGATTTTGACAGCACTACTTACATGTCAAATTTCAGCTCAATCCGACAATATTTAGGAGTAGTTATTGGCAACGAGCGAAGCGAGCTGCTTCTTACCATAAGACCCGTGGAACCAAGTTTAAGCCAAAAAGTGAATAACTACTCCTAAATATTGTCGGATTGAGCTGAAATTTGACATGCTAGTAGTGCTGTCAAAATCAATGGGGGTCTGTGAAACAAACTTTTTTGCGTAAAACAAGCCCTTAATGAATAATTAGCGTAATTATTTAAATATTGTCGGATTGAGCTGAAATTTGACATGCATGTAGTGCTGTCAAAATCAATGGGGGTCTGTGAAACAAACTTTTTGCGTAGAACAAGCCCCTTAATGAGTAATTAGCTTAATAATTTAATTAGAGCTAAATATACTTCGGTTTTACAATAACTTCTGTTGCTTGTTGTAGACTTCTGTAACTTCTGAAGACTAGGTATTTTAAAAGCACTTTGAGCTCGCTGCCACGTTCCAGCCGCAAGAACTGAACCAAAAGCAAAGGGGCCAGAGGCTGGACGCCTATACTTGATCATCATTTGCTTCAGTTCTCTCACGTGTGTTTGTTATAGCGGCAACACGCCAGACGATGTGTACGTTAACCCCTTGAGGCCCAGGACGTAATTTCCATTGTAATTTGGCCACCATTAGACGATTTTTAGCGAATATAGGCAATATTTTATAGATATGACATGTTTAGTATCCTTGCCGACTAACTAATTTGGTATATTCAGTTAGTTACTTGTCGTAATTGTATGGCTAACAACAGACGATTTTATATAGCAAAGGAAAGATCTGGGCGTGAAGGGGTTTAAAACATTACAAATTCGATTATCTAATAAGTTGAAGACAAACAAATTAAACCCTAAAAATAAACGCCAAAAAAAACCAGGCAAATCAGGCAGTCTTACAAACTAATCAAGTAGCTAGAACAAACAACTTGAAACAGGAGTAAAAATATAACAGGGAAATTAAGCACTTTTACAAATAATTTATGCAACAAAAACTAAACAATTAGAAGCAGGTGGGAAAAACAACAGGAAAATCAGGCAGTACTTGAAACAAATCAAGCAGCAAACCAGCAAAAACAAACAAGGACAAACAGGAATAACAAACAAATCAAATTTCTTAAACAAAACTAACAATAATAAAACACAATTGGAAAAATAAATTTACTTACTTCTCACTTTCTTTCCTCCCTCCATCTTTACCTACCCATCAGGGTGGCTCGGTTGGTAGAGGTGTGGGCTCGCGTGCAGCGTCCCTGCGTTCGATCCCACCAGGCTCCCACCAGGTTCATCCTGGCGTGGTGGCACTTTGTATAGTCAATAACCTTGTCGTTAGTACTTGCAAAGTGTCTAGATAGGATCAAAGTATCTTATCTTATCCATCTCTACCTAACCTCCATTCCCTTCCTTCCTCTCCTTGCCAGCTACCCACCGTCACGCAATTCTCTCTCACGTCTCCTCCTCTTCCCTCATCAACTTTCTTAATTACCAAGCATCTTCATAGTCCCCATTGGAGGAAAACGCGTTACTTGTTTGTGATAAAAAAAATTACCCACGAACACCCGAAGACATCGTAATTTTACCAGCCTTAAGAATTACAGCATTAAGATTCATCCCATTTGTTTGCCATGAGTTCTTGCTTCATTCGAGGATATGAATGAGTTGTGTTGTGTAGAGAGTGGGGTACGGCGTCACGGTACATGTCTGCCGAGGGTTGGGTGTTTGTTGGTTGAGAAGTGGTGTTTCGTGGTGTGTGTGGTGTGTGTGTGTGGTGTTGGTGTGTTTGTGTGATGTGTTTGGTGGTGTGGTGTGGTTGTGGTGTGATGGCTGTGTGTGTGTGGTGTGTTGTGGTGTGGTGTTGTGTGGTGTGTTGTGGTGTGTGTGTGTGTGTGGTGTGTTGTGGTGTGATGTGTTGTGGTGTGTGTGGGTGTGTTTTGTGTGTGTGTGAGTTGTTGTTGTGGTGTGTGTGTTGTGGTTGTGTGTGTTTGTGTTGGTGTGGTGGTGTGTTGTGGGTTGTGTTGTGTTGTGGTGTGTGTGGTGTGGTGTGGTGTGGTGTGGTGTGTTTGTTGTGTTGTGTGTGTGGGTGTGTGTGGGTGTGTTTGTGGTGGTGTGTTGTTGTGTGTGTGGTGTGTGTGTGGTGTGTGTGTTTGTGTTGTGGTGGTGGTGTGTGTGTGTTTGTGTTGTGTTGTGTGTGGTGTGTGTGTGTGGTGTGGTTGTGTGTGTGTTGTGTGGTGTGTTGTTGTGGTGTTGTTGTGGTGTGGTGTGGTGGGGTGTGTGTGTGTGGTGGTGGTGTGTTGTGTTGTGTTGTGTTGTGGTGTGTGGTTTGTGGGTTGTGGGTGTGTTGTTGTGGTGTGTGTGTGGTGTGTGTTGTGTGTGTGTGTGTGTTGTGTTGGTGGTGTGGGGGTGTGTGGTGTGTTGTGTGTTGTGTGTTGTTGTGTTGTGTGGTTGTGGTGTGGTTGTGGTGTTGTGGTGTGTTGTGGTGTGTTGGTTGGTGTGGTGTGGTGTGTTGTGTGGTTGTGGTGTGTGTTTGTTGTGTGTGTGTGGTGTGGTGTGTTGCGTTGCGTTGCGTTGCGTTGCGTTGCGTTGTGTTGTGTTGTGTTGTGTTGTGTTGTGTTGTGTTGTGTTGTGTTGTGTTGTGGTGTGGTGTGGTGTGGTGTGGTGTGGTGTGGTGTGTGTGCAGATTGTAGTTAGTTTGTCTCATCTCCATGCATGTTATTAAGATTTATTGTCCTTCATGCAAATTATATTGACAAGACCGTGGGTAATTTTGATCTTACGAGATGTGAGAATACGTAACATGTGTTTGCGATGCTCTTTGTAGATTAGTGTGTGTGTGCATCTTTAAGTTTCTATCTTTCTGTCTATCTGTCTAACTGTCTCTTTCTGCCTCCTTCCCTCTCTCTCTCTCTCTGTCTCTATCTGTCTGTTATTTTTCAGAGACGTTCGTGCTCACCATTCACTAACACCACATTAATCTTGCCTCATTCAAGATCCCTGGAAGTTGAGGGAAAGAAAAAAAGATAATCATGAATCTTCCATCACTTTTTTTACTTCCACCGCCACCATCAGCGCTGCTCCTTAATTACTAATCCTTCTTGCCCTTCTTCCTCCACCAGGCTGACACACGCAGGCAAGAAGCGGTGCAAGTATACTATAGAGAGAACCTTTGCAACACGACACAGCTTGAACACACCTGAAGAAGTGAGACATGATGGAACTTGTTTAGGCGTTAACGAGGCGAAGAGACCCGCAGGAAAACCTTAAGGCATTGACGGGGTTATCGCAAGACACTTCCCCTCTCCTCCTCCTCCTCCTCGTAGGGCGTCGTGCATCATGCTTCCCTGCGTCCTACTCCTCGTCCTGGCCCTGATCTCTGCTTCAGGGCAAGATATTACAGGGGACAGGTAAGGTCTTTGCTGTTGTTTAATATTGTTGTTGTTTGATTGGGGTGTTTTTTAGTATTTTTTCCCGCCTGATTATGTGATGGATGGATGACTTTTTTATAGTTTTATTTTTATTTTAGTTGTTATGTAGATTATGATCAAGCTCATATTTGTTTTGCGACATTCATTAGATCGACTCTCATAACCTCCGCCAACTAAGTTTGAGGGGTTATGTTTTCACCCCGATCTGTCTGTCTGTCTGTCTGTCTGTTAGTGTACAGGATTTCTCGAAAAGTTACCAATAGATTTGGACCAAACTCAGTATACCAAGTCTATTTGGTATAAGGAAGAACTGATTTAATTTTGGATGAAATCTATTGACAACTGTTGCCATGGCAACCAATTGATGAAATATTCGACCGGAGGTATGCGCTCATACTGAGTGCATATATATATATATATACTAGCCGCAAAGCCGCCCTCCGGGCGGACTTTTTGGCTAGCTCCTGCGGAGGGCTATTGGTGGGCCTTCGGCCCACCACCTGTGTTTGGTGGGCCTTCGGCCCACCAAAACTTTGTCCATCCCCCCATCCCTTTGTCCATCACCCCATCACCCCATCACCCCCCACCCATTCACTCACCCATCACCCCACACCCATTACCCATCACCCCACCCATTCACTCACCCATTACCCATCACCCTACATCAAGGTTTCCTCAATTCTCGCAACCCACTTTTTCTTCACAATTCTCGCAAATAGGCTGCTAAAAAAAAAAAAAAAAAAAAAAAGGTGATCGGACCATCTCATAAGTGGGCTTAAAACCTTCCCCTGGTCGACCCGGTTCCAAAAATGTGCCACATGAGGGGATTCCGCCACAGGGGGCGGCACCTATCGCGGACAGACAGACACACATCATAATATATATTATATATATATATATTATATATATATATATATATATTATATATAATCACAAACTGTTGCCATAGCAACCAATTGATGAAATATTCGGGCGGAGGTATGCGCTCTACTGAGTGCCCCCCCCCTAGTTTCATACTATTTTCATTCTCTTTGTATACATTTTCATTATATATTTTTATCCTCATTTGATGGTTTGTGCCGTGCCTCTTTTTGGCTCAACAGAAATAATACCACAACCCAGAACATCCTCCCTTCAGCACCCCTCGTGTCCTTGTTGCCCATAACTTTTGGTGTTGACAACTTTCCTCAACTGTCACAGCTTTCGCTCCATCCCACCCTCCCTCACACTCACTCATTCAGCAGCGGACGTCAAGGGGAGTTTCTAAAGCCGCTTTCATATCGGGTTCCAAGGGTGCCCAGTAGACTACCCAACACTGGCTTTCACTAACTTAATTATGAAGCAACGGCCTCTATATATTCCTTCACCTCGGTTAGTCATTTTTGCAGCGACAGGGAAACGTCAGTAGTGCTCATTATTTTGCTTCTGTCTATCTATCTATCTATTCGCCATCGTCAATACTGATCTTTTTTTTCCCCCGTCTGTCTGTCTGTTCGCCTGAGTTCCATTTCAACACTCATTTATACATCAAAGGGTGTATGATTTTTATTTCGTTGTTTTAAGCTGCAACACTTACTCTTTTGTTATACGCTTCAATATTGAATTTTTGATATCACCTACTTTTTTGCATGCTAGTGAGGTGCAGTTTGCTTTGTACAACACATTTCAATAATTATAGTTGTAGCAATGGACGGGGAAAGTTTGCAATGATGGAGAAAAAATGAGACAGACAGACAGACAGGTCATTTGAAGGTCATAAAGGAACCATTAAAATATATCGGACATACATAAGAACATAAGAACATAAGAAAATAAGGAAGCTACAAGAGGCCGTGAGACCTACACGAGGTAGTTCCAGTTACTTAACACTATCTACATCCACCTTTCATCCCCCTCCATGAATTTATCTAGCCTTCTTTTAAAGCTCTCTAATGACTCCACCCTAACTACCTGTCTACTGAGTCCATTCCAATAATTTACCACCCTATTTGTGAACCAGTTACGGCATACAGAATGCTTATATAGCCTGGTGGAAGCGAGGACGTCTCTTCACTCTGCCTCATTATTCTCCTTGCTCTGCTTAATTAAAAGGGAAGATGCGAGACCCCGAGACGTGAATTTAGCGTCTGAGAATATGGATAATGTTGTGCTGGCCTGATGCACACAACACGAACAGCGGATGGAGCTCGTGCTTGATAATGAATCTTAGAAATCGTCCACAAAAAATATACATGATTTTTACCTCCGCCAACGAAGTTGGAGGGGTTATGTTTTCACCCCGATCTGTCTGTCTGTCTGTCTGTCTGTTTGTTGGTGTACAGGATTTCTCGAAAAGTTACGAATAGATTTGGACCAAACTCGGTATACCAAGTCTATTTCGTATAAGGAAGGACTGATTTAATTTTGGATGAAATCTATTGACAAGTGTAGCCATGGCAACCAATTGATGAAATATTCGGCCGGAGGTATGCGCTCATACTGAGTGCATATATATATATATATATATATATATATATATATATATATATATATATATATATATATATATATATATATATATATATATATATATATATATATATATATATATATATATATATATATATATATATACATATATATATATATATATATATATATATATATATATATATATATTATATATATTTATATATTTTTTATTTTTATTTTTTTATATATGTAGTTGTTTTTTACTTTTTTTTATACTTTTTTTTTACCTTTTTTTTTTTTACTTTTTTATATTCCGGCGGAGGTATGCGCTCTACTGAGTGTCCCCCCCCCCCTAGTTCTTGATGTAATTGTATAGAATGACTCAAAATAAGAATTTCTGTGATGACCTAGGAGGTTGATGTTTTTCTCTCTCTCCTCTCTCTCTCTCTCTCTCTCTCTCTCTCTCTCTCTCTCTCTCTCTCTCTCTCTCTCTCTCTCTCTCTCTCTCTCTCTCTCTCTCTCTCTCTCTCTCTCTCTCTCTCTCTCTCTCTCTCTCTCTCTCTCTCTCTCTCTCTCTCTCTCTCTTCTCTCTCTCTCTCTCTCTCTCTCTCTCTCTCTCTCTCTCTCTCTCTCTCTCATTTGTTTTCCATTAAATACAGTTTAAATAAATACTCCATTAAACATTGAAACATTATTCTAAAAAAAAAAAGTTAACAAACTGCTGGCAATTGAATCACGTCAATTACGTTAATTATCATCAGTGTAAATGGACTTTTATTTGCTCCCAAGGCCGATGCCAGAACATTCAGTTGCATTTCATGATCAGAACTTTTCGCAAAATATACCCCTCGATATTTCACTGCACGAGAGATGCAGTGTAATTGCTTACCTTGCTTATCATTATACGTCCATTAGTGATTAGAATTGACTTAACTTAAACATTAACATACACTAATAGTAATACAAAGACAAGTTAAAGTTAGGAATGTTATATTTGTAGAGTATATGTGGTAATGATGTGGTATGATGCTTTTCTTTCCTTGTCTTCATACCTACCATTCTTTCTTGCCTTTTTTCCGTCCCTCTCTCCTTCCCTTCTTGCCTATTGTCCGTCTCTCCTCCCGACTGTTACTCCTTCTGACGTGAATCAAAATGAAGCATTGTTGTTCAAAGCTATGTTGAAGGATAGAAAAATGTTTTAATATCTTAAGTGTCTGCATCATCACATAGCCATGGACGCTAAAATGGCTGTCAACTCAATTCTATAGTTGTTTTATCAGGTGACAAAATATATACATGCAGGCAGGATATTGAGGTATTTCCACCTCTCTGAAAGCGTCGAGGAAAAGGAACAAATTGCACATCGAAATGGTTCGCTAAACATTAACACGCTCGGGGCCATCATATAATTGCTAGTTAAGTTAGTTTTTCTCTTTCAACTTGAGGAAAAGGGGACAAAGGTGGTAATATTGAGGGAGAGCAGTTGGGAGATATCCGAGTATGTCATTGTGTCGTCATTGAAGCGAAGTATTTGGCGGATATTGAGATGACGAGAACGGAATGTGCGTCTCGAATATTTTGTACCCAGCGAAAATGGGAGGGCGGAAAAAAGCTGTCGTATATAATATTTTGTATTCTTTCTCCTTCATCTTGTCTTTTTTTGTACTGTCTCTCACACACACACACACACACACACACACACACACACACACACACACACACACACACACACACACACACACACACACACACACACACACACACACACACGCACGCACGCACGCACGCACGCACGCACGCACGCACGCACGCACGCACGCACGCACGCACGCACGCACGCACGCACGCACGCACGCACACACACACACACACACACACACACACACACACACACACACACACACACACACACACACACACACACACACACACACACACACACACACACCGCGCGATGGTCAGGTTGATAACGTTCTGGTCTCTCACTCTCTGGGTAGGCGGTTCGAATCCTCGCGCTCCCGGGGATTTTTCCCTTGACAAATTCGGGCGGTTACTGTCCCTCTTGAGCAAGGGGATGGGGATGTGTGGTGTGTGAGGTCCCAGCATTGCCCAAAGATCGGTAATAATGAGCTCCAAGCTCGCACTGAGAGGGTGAAACTGGCGATCGCGAGCCAGCTCGCGTGGAGAAAGACCATGGGTGAATAACATACACACACACACCACACACACACACACACACACACACACACACACACACACACACACACGCGCGCGCGCGCGCACACGCACACGCACACGCACACGCGCACGCACACACACACACACACACTACAACATTATCATCATCTGAATTTAACAGTCATATAATCCCTCGAATACTGTATTTTTTTTATCAGTCCAAAAGTCCATCCATAAAAACAGAATGATTTATGGAAAAAGAAGAGAAACTG
>JACEEZ010018420.1:294220-319220 GCA_016584305.1 Chionoecetes opilio | reverse complement strand
CCTCCTCCTCCTCCTCCTCCTCCTCCTCCTCCTCCTCCTCCTCCTCCTCCTCCCTTCTTCCTCTTCCACTTCCTCTTCCTCCTCTCCACCTCCCTCCTCCTCCTCCTCCTCCTCCTCCTCCTCCTCCTCCTCCTCCTCCTCCTCCTCCTCCTCCTCCTCCTCCTCCTCCTCCTCCTCCTCCTCCTCCTCCTCCTCCTCCTCCTCCTCCTCCTCCTCCTCCTCCTCCTCCTCCTCCTCCTCCTCCTCCTTCGTCCATATGTCTTCCTGTCTGCTCTCATTATCCTCCTCTGTATTTTTTCTGAACTGCATCGTAATATTTTGTTGTTATGTTTATATCTTCTCTTTAATTTACCCCTTTTCCTCCTTTCCTCCTTTCTTTTTAATTGTACTTATTTAGCCTCCACCACAACCCCCACTATCACCACCACTACTGTACCACCATCACCACCCCCACTACCACCACCACTACTGTACCACCATCACCACCCCGCTACCACCACCACTACTGTACCACCATCACCACCCCCGCTACCACCACCACTACTGTACCACCATCACCACCACCACCACCACCACCACCACCACCACCACCACCACCACCACCACCACCTGCATCACCATTACCATCACCACCACCACATTACCAGCCACTATTATTGCCTGGAACTATATTGGCAACTACCAAATACATGTAGCAAAGGTACATAAAATGGCAGAAATATTGGACACATCCCATTACTGCTTAATTATCTGAACTCCAACTCTGGGGAATTAAAAAAAAAAGTTTGAAAATTTAAATGTTTCCATCGGTTACCATCAGCCGGCAAAAGGATGATGCGGAAAATAATTATGAATTAAAAAAAAAACTTCTAACTCATGAATTTAATACTAAAGAGGAAATTGTGTTGGACTCATTAGCCATTTATTACCCAGTGAAGCAATAGAGGCAGGTAGTGCATAAAAGGGTAATAATTCGTGGCAGTCATTTTCACTCTGGCTTTTAAAGGGCGAACACTTCTCTTGAAAAAAATTCACCCGGTAATAATAAGAGAAAACGAGTAATTCTGGTCGTGTTAGTGCTATTTTTTTTACACTATTTGGTTATGTTAGAGGATCGTGAGCTACATTGTTATCCTGGTGTTGATATGCCGGCTTGTATTAACTATACGATAAATATTTGATGTGTTGTTTTCATGTTTTTGTGGAAGCCTTGCAACTCACACATGATTTTTCTGTCAAATACTGACCAAACTTAGCTGAGTGTTTGCCTTGCTGATGTACATACGAGATGCTCCCCAAAGGTTCTGGAGGAAAGCTATTTCTAACAAAACTGTACACAGCTCAAATTAAAGTCTCCTCGATACCCTTAGCAATTCTTTTCAGTTTTTTTCTTTCCCCGCCAAGTTACACAGTTCAAATTAAAGTCTTCTCGATGCCCCTCCTAGCAATTCTATTCAGTTTTTTTTACCGACACGATTGGATACATTCCCGGAAGACCTTATGTGAGTGTTCGGCGCCTCTCATACGATCCTGCCCCGATATCCTTGATGAAAAGCTGCCCCCTCAGCTTGAATTGAATCCCCAGGAACAGGAGGAAGCTGTGGACGGTGGGGTTTAGGCACAGATTGAGTGGGGGAGTAACGAAAAAGTTTCCTGACCAAAAAAAGGATCTTGTCACTGAGTCTCAAGAATTTTCAACGGGATTCTTTGCAGGAGATAGATGAAGTTCGAGGAGTGTGTGTGTGTGTGTGTGTGTGTGTGTGTGTGTGCGTGTGCGTGTGCGTGTGCGTGCGTGTGCGTGCGCGTGCGTGTGTATTTTCCGTCTTTAGCGTTAACACGATGGCACAAGACCAGTGAAGAGGATGAGGGTGATGTAGCGAGACCAAAACTTTTGTTATCGTTATACCATCACCACCACCAATACCATAACTATCATCACCACCAATACCATAACTATCACCACCACCACCACCAACACCCCCACTATCACCACCACCACCACCACCAACACCAATTTACTACCACCACCACTATCATCATCACCACCACTATACCACCACCACCACCACTTTACTACCACCACCAGTATCACCATGACCATCACTTTGACCATCACGGTGACCTTGAGTCACCGTGTGGGAAGGGAAAGTCTCTCGTCTCATCATACACTCCATATTTTCCTGTTATCATTCCTATAAAAGACATGCTCTTGTTTAGAAAGGAAGATTTTGTTTCTATCTTTTTAAAACCATTTACGTCGTCCTTCTCATTAAATTTCATATAAGTACCTAAGAAGTTTTTTTTCTTGTAGACTGTTAGAATTACAATATTCTTGTAGGTTTTTTTAATTATTATGGTGGCTTGATTTTTTGTAGTTGTTGTTTTTGTGCACACATACTGAACTTTCTCTTCCCAGACACCATAATACACTCCTAGCTACAGTTCCTCTCTCCCTCCTTTCCCTTCACCCGATCTTCCTCTCTCTCCCTTCCTCCCTTAACACTCCCTCTTCTTTCCATCACTTCCCTCTTCTTACCCAACAACCCGCCAGGGTGGCGCGGCTGGTAGAATCACGGACTGGTGTTGCAGAGTCCCTGCGCCATTCGCTCAGCGGTTCGAGTCCACCAAACTCGTCCTGGTGTGGTGGCGCTTTGTACAGTCAATAACCTTGTAGTTGGTACTTGCAAAGTGTCTAGATAGGATCAAAGTATCTTATCTTCTTACCCAACAATAACCTCGATGTGTCAAGGCGGATATATGTGAGGAAGCGATTGTGACAGAGTGATCGCTTTTTTCTGAACCCAACGTCTCGCTCCTCCACTCCATTTGAAGGTCATGAGCTGCAAGGAAAAGATAAGACTTGAAATTCACCTATAAACGTGAAATTTCCTCTTAAGTTCATTGAATTTCCGTGTATTTCAATGCCTAATAGTCCTTTCTTTATGATTTTTCTAATGTGAAGTTGACATGATAGTTAATTGAGTTCTTTTTCCTAACGCCTCTTTCAGTGGTGACGATTTGTGGATAAAGAAATACGAAAGAGTTTATAATGCATTTCAGTTATTATTATAGTAAATATAGTATTTTAATGGTTCACAATGTGTTTCATGGCGTAGTGTGAGTATTTGGCTCGGGGGTTTAGCACACTCCTAGACCCGACATTGTAGAATATAGTGGTTCTCACAGTCCCAGGTATATTCCTCCCCTGCATCACCAGGTTTTCCTCAATTCCTCCCACATTTCAGACTGGCATCAATGAATTTACTTAAACCATTATTCGCACTTTCACAGCTGTAATTATTGAAACCGTATATGAAATTGCATCTTTTTTCTGAACTGTTGCTTTGTGATCGCCCTCGTAGTTAAATATATTGGTATTTCATTTGATATATGTGCACAGTATACACAATGTATTCTATCCTAATCCCTCCCCAGAATGAAATTCCTTCCCTAACTAAAGCTCCTTCCCTTGTATTCAAATTCCTCCCCTGGGACGTAAGTACCTGGCGTTTGAGAATCACTGCTTTAGGGCGGACGAGCGTTGCCTGGCGTTGCTCAGGGCGACGCAGGCGAAGGTGAGGAAGCCATAACACGGCAGCACCACCACCAACGCCACCACGCTCAGGACTCAGGAGGGAGCCTGCCAGCCACATCACGAAGCCGTAGACGCCGCTCTCGTGCGTGGTGGTGTGCTGAGAGAGAGAGAGAGAGAGAGAGAGAGAGAGAGAGAGAGAGGAGAGAGAGAGAGAGGATTAGTTTAGGTTAGGTTTAGGTTAGGTTATAAACAGACTACAAAATCACCTTTACATTGGCTGGACCGAAGTTGTAAATGTAATTAGGATAAGATATTGTACTTCTTTGTTTAGGTCTTTCGGTGAGAGAGAGAGAGAGAGAGAGAGGAGAGAGAGAGAGAGAGAGAGAGAGAGAGAGAGAGAGAGAGAGAGAGAGAGAGAGAGAGAGATAATGACGTTAATTGTGTGAATGCAGCAGCTTCCAACTCCTCATTGTTTTCCTTTGGAGGCAACAACGTGGAAATACACAATAGAAAGGCAGCGAGCGGCGATGAGTCAGTCAGTGGCGCTTCTGCAACCAAGTGTCTGCGTGTTATAACTAAAGAAAAATCACACTGAAGAAATGTTGTGATGTAAAAATTTAAAAACGATAAACTATATACGAGTACAGATGAGGGTGATGTAGCGAGACCAAAACTTTTGTTATCGTTATACCATCACCACCACTACCATCACTTCACCACCACCAATACCATAACTATCACCACCACCACCACCAACACCAACACTATCACCACCACCACCACCCCCACATCACCACCACCACCCACCACCACCACCACCCACCAACCACCACCACCCCAACCACCACCACCACACACCACCACCACTCACCACTACATCACTCAACCCCTAATACCATAACTATCACTACCACCACCCAACACCCCCGATAACCACACCACCACCCCCACTACACACACCTACACCACCACCACCACCACCACTACATCACTTAACCGACCACCAAACCAAACGGATCACCACCACACTACCACACCCTCCACTAGTCACCACCACCACCACCCCCCTATCACCACCACCACCACCACACCAACCCAACACCACCCACCACACCCACCAATCACTTCACCACACAATACCAAATATCACACACCAAATACCAACTATCACCAAACCCCCACCAATACCCCCACTATCACCACCACCCCCACCCTCACTATCACCACCACCACCACCACCCCACCACACCATCCATCACCACCACCACACCACCACCACCACACTAACACAATCACTTTACACCAACCAATACAAAACATACTACATACACACCACCACATCACTTCACACCACCATATACTTTTATCTAACCACCACACCACCACACCCCCACTATCACCACCACCACACCACCCATATCACACACCACCACCACCACCACCACCACCACCATCACTTACCACCACCATCCACTATCACCACCACCACCACCAACACCCCCACTATCACCACCACCACCACCACCACTACCACCACCACCACCACCACCACCACCACCATCACTTCACCACTATCACCTATATTATATAAACATGACACTTTTCTTCTTGAGCAGCGTCGTTCAACCCGCTGGAGAAAATCATCAATCGGTATACACAAAGCCTTTAGAATTAGGCCTAACCATAGACCACTGTATACCTGGACTGCGCACGGAATATCGACCTGTTGCAATAGCCTGAACTTGCCCTGAAGTCGGAGGGCCGCTCGGATTCATATATATATATATATATATATATATACGCATCATATAGACTGGTTTATCAGTATATATGATATACTGTAATCTTCGTAAATGTTTGTTCTATAATATTTATCAAGTATACAGTGGTCTATGGCCTAACCTAACTAACCTAACTTAATTCAAGGATCTAGGTATACAATTTCCCAATACTATAACGTCGCAGTCACGGCGCACCATTGCTCCTCCAAGGCTAGACAAAGGAAGGAGTCGCGGGAATTTAGAACGGCGACGTGATGGATTTACTTCTGCTGGAGACCTTTTGTTTCTCCCTTTTGTTCCTTGATCGTTATGGTGGCGCTCGACGGGAAGAAAGGAAGAGTAAAGGAGGAAGGATTACTGAGGATTAATTCGGACACTTGAAGACTTTGTGTTAATTCCTTATAGGAGGAGATAATAGGTCTTGAAATATACAAATATAAAT
The DNA here is from genome assembly GCA_016584305.1 of Chionoecetes opilio. Taxonomy (NCBI): domain Eukaryota; kingdom Metazoa; phylum Arthropoda; class Malacostraca; order Decapoda; family Majidae; genus Chionoecetes; species Chionoecetes opilio. The sequence goes on along the minus strand of JACEEZ010018420.1, from coordinate 313,462 downwards.
GTACTCGCCGTGTTTCTTATGAAGACGTTGGTGTGGTGTAAGTCTTTCTTCTTGTGACCTGACCGCTGATGATCCTCCAAGACTTCATCATTTATTTCCAAATATTATGCTCGTCGTCTGCAAACTCGACTGTCTCTCAGGATCGAATGTTTATCTTTCAGCTAACTCCATGACCATACTGTTGTTGGAAGTAAGGTCGCCATGGGGTATTTTTCCACCAACGATTTTTGTTTTGTTTTTGTTTTTGTTTTACATGTAGCTACAGCGCCTGTAGGCAGTGACTTCTAAGGCTCGGATGGTAGGCCCTGGAGGTTCTCTTGAGAGATGTGATGGTTGGCCCTCGCCCGTGGTGGCGCAGGCAGGATTTGTATAGTGACGCCTGTGATTAGAGGCTCATGATGCCCCCCTGTGTCCTCCGATGCACTCGCAATCGAAGGTAGAGTTAATGGGCAGGACATGTGGGTGTTCTTAGGCCACTCGACGGTGCAGAAAGATTTTGGTTTTGGTCGGGGATCGAACTCGGGTCACCGAGAACGCCATTCGGAGACACTAACCACTCTGCTATCGCCTCCCTAATATTACGATAGTAATAAAGTGTTCAAAGTCTGTTATAGTATATCTCTCTCTAGACTTGCAGGAATCTTAGTTACTTTATGATGACCAGCGTCGGCTAAGGAATCTATGTCTTTGTGAGGCTTAAAGTGCTGTTGCGTCGCCTTGTCTGCCTCGTCGTCACTCCGGTCACGTGTTTGAGGAAGGTGATTGGTGGCGAAGGGATAACGACTACCCGGCGTGCCCGAGACTACCAAGGGCGTGAGTGGTTGTCCCGGTATGACGGCGCCTGAGGGTCTTGCTGGTGCTGGATCAATGCCGGGATGTTACCTTGCTCGTAGGGGCGCCGCGGGTTACTGACTGCTGTGTTCCTGTGGCTGGAAAATGTGTTAGTACTTAGTATCCCAGGTAAAATAACCAAGGGAAGAGTTGACAAGTCTGTTAACTAAGGAGACGAAGTTTGAAGAGGACCTATGAAGCGATACTATAGCAACAAAGGTCACAAGAAGAAGAAGAAGGAAGAAAGGGCGCTTGTCGTGTATCAAGACCCAGAATACATTGGTCTTAGGTAGATGAGAGTCTTGCGTTCTCTCCACTAAGTTTATAATTAGCGGAGGAGCCTCATAGTTAGGAGTCATTAGGCCTTCAGTAATTACATACAAATGAGGTTGTTTAGTGGAGGCAGGAGTCGTATCTTCAAGCTCTCGCGGATCCTTACTTAACCTTAATGAACCCGAGTCTGGAGGGAACGAGGTCGGAGTACTTGGTCGAGGCGCTGCTGGGGGATAGGTCGATGTTGTGGCGGCCTGAGTATTGGTGGTCGTGGTCATGGGTTCGAGCCCCAAAACCTTGATTCCCATTGCTGCAGAGGATGTAGGTGTTATACCCAATTATAAGGTGCAATAAAGAGTAATTGAAGAGGGTTACCAAGATTATTTCTGGTGATAATAGTAAGCTGCTGGTCGGGTGGGGGGAGTGAGGATGTGGAAAGGAGAGATGAAGGTACAAAGGGCATAACCAGGACTGCTCGAAGTTCACACTCCTGCTCGGCATTCTGAATAAGTCCTTCACTACATGTTTTTATTCATCCTGCGGTGCATATGCGGGTTACCTAATGTTTCTGACCATTTTGTTTATAGGTCATAAATATAATCATGTACAAACTATTGACATTATAATATCTATTCCGCCAAGATGTGGAGGTGATTTTGGCTTAATGACTATTCTTGGCGGACCTATAAAGAATGTGTATTGTGTATTAGTAAGGAAATCTAACTTTTTCATATTCAAATTACTTGCTAAGAAAACGAAAGTCGTGTCACGACTTTGGCTGGACACATTTTTATGCTGAAAGATACGAAAGATACAAAGATGATGATCCTTAAAGAGAAAAGGATGCAAAGACAATAGCCCTTGCAATGAAAATGTTATAATGGCGCAGTGCTCTCTCTCTCTCTCTCTCTCTCTCTCTCTCTCTCTCTCTCTCTCTCTCTCTCTCTCTCTCTCTCTCTCCTCTCTCTCTCTCTCTCTCTCTCTCTCTCTCTCTCTCTCTCTCTCTCTCTCTCTCTCTCTCTCTCTCTCTCTCTCTCTCTCTCTCTCTCTCTCTCTCTCTCTCTCTCTCTCTCTCTCTCTCTCTCTCTCTCTCTCTCTCTCTCTCTCTCTCTCTCTCTCTCTCTCTCTCTCTCTCTCTCTCTCTCTCTCTCTCTCTCTCTCTCGTCGTATCGATGCAGCTGGTACTGAAAGGTTCAATATATTAATAACACAAAATACAAATGATCAATACTTTTGTGGTGGCAAAACAAAGGAAAGGGAAAAGAAGTGAGTCCTTATCGACGTTTTCTTGCCTCTGACGTGCGTTGTCCATTAAGAAGCTCAAGCAAGACCCAAGTTGCCTGTATTTATAGCGAGGCTTCAAAGCTTAACCTTGGAAGAAAAACTTATATATAACGGGCAAAATAACAACATAAACGTACACTCGTCTATCACCCAAGAAACTTAGACAAGATTAGCAACGTTGTAGGAAGAAAACAGCAAAGGAATGTCAGGAGATACTAATAATAAGGCGGAAGCAACAGAGTAATTTTTCATGATATTCATTTTTATTCTTATTGTTCTTCCTCTTATTAATATTTTGTTTGTTATTTTGTTATTACTTTTGTTTTTATAATGTGTAATGGTAATAGAGTTGGTGGTAGTATTAGAGCGAGTTGGTAGAAGTTATAAGGATCTTGAAGGAGAAAGGAAGAGAGGAGAGAGAGGAAGAGGGGAGAGAGAGAACAGATAATTACGCGAAGATTTGTAATTAGCGCTGGTGGAGGAGTGTTGAAGGAGGTGGGAAATGGCACTCAGGAAGCAGAGAGATGAAGGGAATGTTTGGATAGTGAAGGGATGAAGGTATGAAATTGTGTTTGCAGAGGAACGGTATATTGTACTCTGCTCACACGTTGCTAGGAAACCTCACGTCCGTACACATACAAAACACCCTGACTTCTTGCGATAAAAAGAATATTACAAACTCTCCACCACGTATAAGCTATGTAGATATTAAACCAACTAACTTAACCCTGTCTCGTTTTACTTGAATCAATTAAAAATACCAAAATTTAAGCATGTCTCCTATTTATCAAAAGAATCTCTTCAAAGAATAAAAAAAAATTTAGCTAGAATCTGCAGGAAAATATATACAGAAACCAAAAAAACATGAAATATTACTTTAACCCCTTCACGCCCAGATCTTTCCGTTGCTACATAAAATCGTCTATTGTTAGCCATAGGAATAGGGAAAGTAACTTAATATACCAAATTAGCTGGTGGACAAGGGTATTAAACATGTCATATCTATAAAATGTTGCTTATATTAATTAAAAATCGTCTAATGGTACCCAAATTACAATGGAAATTTCGTTCTGGGCCTCAAAGGTTTAAGAAAAAAAATCAAGCTACGTAAAAATAAACTAGTTAAATATGTAATATATGTAAAACGGGCACGAGAAGGATCAGGAGGGTATGAGAGAGAGTAAGATAAGAAGGAGGGACGGAAAAATAGACTAACCAGGATAATGATAGGTTGTAGGCACTCTCTCTCTCTCTCTCTCTCTCTCTCTCTCTCTCTCTCTCTCTCTTCTCTCCTCTCTCTCTCTCTCTCTCTCTCTCTCTCTCTCTCTCTCTCTCTCTCTCTCTCTCTCTCTCTCTCTCTCTCTCTCTCTCTCTCTCTCTCTCTCTCTCTCTCTCTCTCTCTCCTCTCTCTCTCTCTCTCTCTCTCTCTCTCTCTCTCTCTCTCTCTCTCTCTCTCTCTCTCTCTCTCTCTCTCTCTCTCTCTCTCTCTCTCTCTCTCTCTCTCTCTCTCTGTCTCTCTCTCTCTCTCTCTCTCTCTCTCTCTCGTAGCTCCGGTAGCGTTGGCGGCACACGTATCCCTGCAGGACTCCATCGCGTTCCTAATAGGGGGAAAAAGGAGTAGGAGAAGATAGAAGGAAGAAAGGAAGGAGAGGGAGAAGGCATATAGCAGCATAGGTAGAAAAGGTAACATTAGTAAGTCGGCATAATACCTTAGCCATAGAGACCACAACTACGCCACTCGCACTCACTCACTCACTCACTCGCACTCACTCACTCACTCACTCACACTTTCACTCACTCACTCACTCACACTTTCACTCACTCACTCACTCACTCACTCACTCACTCACATTCAAACAGTCACTCACTCACACACACACTCACTCACTCACTCACTCACGCCCCTGAATCCCTTTAAACCCACCTGGACCTGAGGACATTGAGTGTATCATCGCAGAGCTCCGGGTACTCCAGGCTAAGGTAACAAGCGTATATGTAGGGGAGAGAGAGAGAGAGAGAGAGAGAGAGAGAGAGAGAGAGAGAGAGAGAGAGAGAGAAGAGGAGAGGAGAGAGAGAGAGAGAGAGAGAGAGAGAGAGAGAGAGAGGAGAGGAGAAAAAGAGAGAGAGAGGAAAAGAGAAAGAGAGAGAGAGAGAGAGAGAGAGAGAGAGAGAGAGAGAGAGAGAGAGAGAGAGAGAGAGAGAGAGAGAGAGAGAGAGAGAGAGAGAGAGAGAGAGAGAGAGAGAGAGATGGTATAAATAAGAGACATACGAGAGCAAGAAGGATTTGAGTTGTCTGCGGGAAATGAGAATATAGCAGGGAAGTAAGAGGCAGGTAAGACAGGGGTAGAGAGGCAGGGAAGACGGGCAGTGAGGCAGGAAATACAGAGGGAGAGGTAGGGTAAACTGGGAGAGAGAGGCAGGGAAGACAGGGGTAGTGAGGCAGGCTTGACAGGGGGAGAAAGGCAGGGAAAACATGGGGTGAGAGAGGCAGAGAAAACAGGGGGAGTGAAAGATAGGAAAGAAGCGCAGGTGGTTATGAAAAAAATGTTATTGTGGAAATTCTTTTCTGACACTTCCCTGCGTTGGACACGGTCTGTAGTTTTACCGCAAGAACTTTTGTATCATTATTTGTGGTTGTAAAAGTTGAGTAGGTGTTGTTGTGGTGGTGGTAATAGTAATAGTAATGGTGATGGTGGTATAAAAAGGAAATGTTATCGAGTTGATAGTACCTAAAGAAGAAAGTGGAAGTGGAAAAGAAGCTATTTGAATATTGAAAGACTCGTAGACAGTTAAGTACCGCAGAGGAACTGTTCAACTTAATGAGGACTAAAGGAGGTTAATGGCGAAGAAAAGGAGGTAGAATTAATAGGTGAAGCACGTAATTCAGTATTCCCTAAGCTTTTTAAATTTTTTTATTGTTCGTAACACTAAAAACTAAATATATTCGTCTGGTGTCCCACACGGCGGATATGCGAATATATATAATTGCAATATTTTTTCAATGAATTTTGAGGCTACGATTTTTCCCGAACAGTACTCTTTGAATGACTAATCAATGAGTTTTTATATAGTTCGTGTTTGATCAGACAGAATTAACGACACAGCTCTCATGTAAATATTATTCACCACATATTTATACACACAGCACAAACAAACTTTTATCTGGCAACTATGACGCCGCTTCATCAGCACCGAACATTTTTTATTTAGTATACATTTATAACATTTGTCCCCTATTTATTTAAACCATCCTGCGACCCTTAAAAACATCCTTGTAACCCTCATGTGTGTCTTACTATGAGATTATGAACCACCAAGTCGCAGTCACACCACCTCCCCTCCCCTTCAAAGCCTTATAGTAAGCAACATTGGTCTGATCTTATTTTATTGCCCCTAAAATACAAGCCTTGCAGTGTTGGGGTGAAGGGGTCACGTTCCGGCCCTAAGAAATGATAATAAAGTGCTAGCTAAGGATAATAGGAGACAGCATTTATAACATAAAATAAGGATATAAATGTTCAGTCGGTCCACATAAAGCAGCTCATATTCATCATCACATCCTATCCACAAATCTATACCTTCTATTTAAAGCCTCCCGTCGTACTTTGCCGTTTATCAATGAACTCCTAAGATTTGCACTCAATTCATTGTCCTATTCATGAACCAGTTTCTACCCGCATCACACATCAATCTTAACACGCATATGGGTGCCGGGTGGGGTGAGTTTTGTAAACAAGGAAGCCCAACAAACACACAGACAAGACAGTCAGACTGAGAATTAAATTTGATTTTTTTTATAATTAAATTCTCAGTCTGACTGTCTGTCTGTGTGTTTGTTTGGCTTCCTTGTTTACAAAAAAACAAGGAAGCCCAACAAACACACAGACATAGAAGACAGGCAGTCAGACTAAGAATTAAATAAAAAAAATTAAAAAAATCAATTTAATCAGTCAGACTGAGAGAGATCGATAGATAGACAGACAGACAGAAAAACCGTAGCTCCCCCCCCCCACACACACACACACGAATGAATGATCGTATATATGCGTGTGTGTGTATGTATATGTATGTATGCGTGTATGTGCATATATGTGTATATGTGTGTATGTGTGTGTACGTATATTCATATGTGTATGTCTGTATGTGTATATGTATGTATATGTGTATATGTATGTATATTTTTTTTTTGCTTCACGTTACAAAGTAGTATATTTTTACTACATAAACAAACAGCCAATTGATTCTGCTCAGCACATATAACTTATATCTGAACATGTCTGTCAGGGAGCCTTGGCTCGACAGACCGTGCCAACGACCACTTGTTATGTAATTACTGAATGTATATATTTACTAGTAATGGCAATAAACTTTACTTACTTACTTACACAAACACACAACACACACCACACACAACACACACACACACACACACACACACACAACAACACACACACACCACACACACACCGACACACACAACACACACACACACACACACCACACACACACACACACACACACACACACACACACACACACACACACACAGACAGACAGACAGACAGACAGACATTGACCACAGCTTTATACATAAATTACACATAATATCATTAATGAATAAACAAAACACTTAATGTCCAAAAAATGAAACATTCCCACAAATTTTGAGTAACAAACTGTAGTCCAACAAAAAATAATTACTAAAACTACTACTACTACCATAAACTACTAAACACATAAAATTCAACAAACACACACACACACACACACACACACACACACACACACACACACACACACACACACACACACACACACACACACACACACACACACACACACACTAATTGGTAATAAATGTTAATGGCGTGCCTGTCAGCACGTGTACACATTGGTATAATATGAGGAATCAAAAGAAACAGTAGACACAGACAGTTGAGATGATGGCAGTGTAAAGATCACGGCACTGGATAGGAAGCGGCGGGTTACGTAGACCGGTGGGCAAACACCTCAGTGGCCGAGAGTGATTGAAGACAGTGTGGAGAGTGTTGCAGGTGTTGGCAGTGTGTGTGGCGTGTGGCCTCACTCTGGTGCACAGCTCCGCCTGGTCACCATGGCGTCCAGCTCCTGCCTCCACGCCTCTCTATCGTTACTCAGGGCATGCAGACGGTTGCCCCACTGCAGCAGGAGGCCCTCGCGGTTGTGGAAGTAGTCCTCGTACCGCAGCTCGCGCTCCTTGACGGGCTGGGGCACGTCGGCCACGTTGAAGCGCAGCTTCCTGTCCCGGGCACTGTCGGGCACTTGCTCGCCCTCGGTGGTGGGCTTCGCTCTGTACTTATTTCGCATCGCCTGCCGCAGATCGGCGTCCAACTCATCGTTGAGTTGCATAACCCTGCCTCGCCGGGCTTCCAGACGCTCGCTGTGCTGCCGCTCAAACACGCGACACTGCCGCCGAAGCTCCGCAAGACTCGTCGTCTTGCTACATTCCGCACACTCAAACAGCAGGATGTAGCGTTCACACTTCAGGCTGCACACTGAGTCACCCTGCTGCGGTGAGCCGTCACCCTCCCTCGTAGGGTCACGCCTCGCCTCCCTCACGGCGGGCACGGTCGTTTTCGCGGCTTGACTCGATCTGAGCGGCTGTAATGTTCTCGTGAATATTTGCGTCACTTGATGGCCTTGACGACTGACTGACGGCCTGACTGCCTGACGGGCACACGCACGCGCGTGTGCCCGTTCCTTCTTAGCACCGTCGCTCCTCGCTGAGGCCACCCGGCGCGCCTCAGGTGTCGGGGGTGCCTTGCCGAACACCTGGGTCGCGGTGTTCTCGGGGCGTCGGCGGCCAGCAGCCTCCTTAGCCAGCTGGCGTTGCCTTGTGGCCGCCTGCTATCTGGCCGCCGCCACTCGCTGCTGGCGTCCTGACGCGGTGGTGGTCAGGGTTTGTGGGATGCAATCAGTCATAGCTGAGGACCTTTGCATTGTTTCTTGAAAGTGTTTGGGCTGCGCTAACAGGGAAGGCTGAAATGGGATAAGGTGCTTGGATCTAATCGGTGCCCGCCGGTTCCAATCTGAGCATCAGATCCAACCTTCCACAGAGTGGTGAAGTATTATGCAGTCATGATTGGCTGCACCCTGAACCACGGCGCTATCCTAGTATATGATTAGCTGCGATGGAAAGTAATTTTGTTTTCATATTTGTGGGTAATCTTGTGCGTCACCGATGATGTCGAGGGTCATTTGAACGCTAATGACTTCCGACCCGCCTACCGAGCCCTGAAGAAGCTCCGTTCCAAGTCTCCTTCTCGGGCGAGTGCTATTCGAACAGCAGATGGGCGCCTCGTGTCGGACATGGATGGGCAGATGGCTCGTTGGGCTGAGTACTTTGGGCAGTTGTTCACGGTGGACCCTCCAACTGAGCAGCTTCACACCACTGGGTTACAAGCAGTGGGTGCCGATCCTCCCATTGACGAAACCGCACCCTCTCTTGACGAAGTCAGAGAGGCTGTAGCAAAGTTGAGGATGGAAAGGCAGCTGGTGTTTGTAATATCAGTGCGGAGCTCCTCAAAGCTGGGGGTGAGGCCATGATTCGCGAGTTGCATGCTGTCCTGACTGCCGTGTGGCAATCAGGTACCATTCCTCCTGACTGGAAAAGGGGGCTGGTCGCCCCTATCTGAAAGGGAAAGGGGACCGTCAGGACTGCAACAATTACCGCGGTATTACACTACTCAGCGTACCAGGCAAGGTGCTTGCCCATCTATTGCTGACACGGATTCGCAGTCATCTGGTGAAGCATCAAAGACCTCAGAAGTCTGCGTTCACGCCTGGTAAGTCAACAACGGACCGTATCCTAGCGCTTCGTGTCCTGGTGGAACGCCGACGTGAGTTTCGACAGGGGATGCTTGCAGCCTATGTTGATCTCAAGAAGGCGTTTGACTCAGTGCATCGTGAGTCACTTTGGGATCTTCTGCGACTTCGAGGGATTCCTGCAAGGACTATTGGTTTGATAACTGGTATGTATTCTGGGACTGAGAGTGCTGTGAAGTGTGGGGCAGGTGTATCCAGCTTCTTTCCTGTGAATACAGGAGTGAGGCAAAGGTGCGTCCTTGCCCCATCACTTTTCAGCGCTTGTATGGACTGGGTATTGGACAAGGTTGTAAATCAAAGTGATTGTGGAGCATCCGTCGGCAACACCAAGATCACTGATCTTGTTTTTGCCGATGATGCAGTAATCTTTGCTGAGTCGCTGGAGGTCCTGGTGATGGCTCTCGAGGCGCTGCACGAGGAGGCAAAGCCTTTGGGACTTGAGGTCTCCTGGCTCAAGACCAAGGTCCAGGTGTTTGGAGACTTACTAGATGAAGCAGTACAGTCTGTTCATGCGTGTGGCGAGGACATTGAGATCTTGGAAAGTTTTACATACCTTGGTAGCGCAGTCCATAATGACGGCGGGTCACGTCAAGAAGTCTTACGGCGGATTGGCATAGCCCACGGTGTTATGGTCTCGCTCAGCGGGAGTATTTGGCGTTGTCGGTACCTGTGCAGGAGGACAAAGATCCGGATCTTCAAGTTGCTTGTGATTCCTGTCTTACTCTATGGTTGTGAAACATGGACACTAAATAGTGACTTGAAGAGACGAATCAATGCCTTTGGTAATAAGTGTCTTCGCAGAATCATGGGGTATCGCTGGGATGATTACGTGTCAAATCAGCGATTGCACCGTGAGACTGAATCGAGGCCTATTACCTGCATAGTCCGTCAGCGCCAACTTCGGCTATATGGGCATGTGGCACGCTACCCTGAAACCGATCCTTCCCATCGGGTTGTATCTGTAAGAGACAATTCGGCGTGGAGGCCAAGGGGGCGCCCACAAGGCTCGTGGCTGGGGCAAGTTGATGTTTCTTGTCGAGAGCTGCTTGGTATGGGAAAGGAGCCTGCATGGGAACTCGCGCGTGGTGACCCCCGGGAGTGGCGTCGTAGGGTGGGCGAGGCGACGCGCCCCCCCGGCGTATGCCCCCAATGATTGATGATTGATTGTGCGTCACCCTGGCTCCCATCTAGCATGTTTGTTTGTTTGTTTGTTTGTTTGTTAGCAGCATTACGCAAAATGTTAAGGACGGATTTACATGAAACTTTTTACGGAAGTGGAGCTTGGCTCAATATAGAGGTGATTAATTTTTGGAGTGGAAAACAATGACATGCAAAAATATAATGCATTTTGCCCGCCATCACGTCCTTCATCCTCCTCCCCTTCCCTTCCCTTTCCTATCCACTCCCTTCCCTTCCCTGTCCTTCCCTTCCGTTTCCTATCCAATTCCATCCCTCCATGGAGGTAGTATGCATGGGTGGAGGCGCCTAGCTGCGCGGTCTGTGATGTCTGGTGAAGCCACCGCTCTCTCCCGTCCGCCATAGCATTGTGGGCAATGTCACGCACTGGCTGACTGGGATACCCACTCTTTCTTTTCACTTTTTACACTGTTTGCACTCAATGATATCACGGTGTGTGAAATTATATTTCTGTTTTACTGCTGCCCCCCCCCCCCCCTGAGTGCCCCCTCATTTTTACACCCCTTGCTCCGCCACTGGTTAGTATCCCAGGTGAAATAACCAAGGGAAGAGTTGACAAGTCTGTTAACTAAGGAGACGAAGTTTGAAGAGGACCTATGAAGCGATACTATAGCAACAAAGGTCACAAGAAGAAGAAGAAGGAAGAAAGGGCGCTTGTCGTGTATCAAGACCCAGAATACATTGGTCTTAGGCAGATGAGAGTCTTGCGTTCTCTCCACTAAGTTTATAATTAGCGGAGGAGCCTCATAGTTAGGAGTCATTAGGCCTTCAGTAATTACAGACAAATGAGGTTGTTTAGTGGAGGCAGGAGTCGTATCTTCAAGCTCTCGCGGATCCTTACTTAACCTTAATGAACCCGAGTCTGGAGGGAACGAGGTCGGAGTGCTTGGTCGAGGCGCTGCTGGGGGATAGGTCGATGTTGTGGCGGCCTGAGTATTGGTGGTCGTGGTCATGGGTTCGAGCCCCCAAAACCTTGATTCCCATTGCTGCAGAGGATGTAGGTGACTATCTATAGAACAGGAACTACCTCGTGTAGGTCTCACGGCCTCTTGTAGCTTCCTTATTTTCTTATGTTCTTAGGTTTTGTTCTTTAGTTTCTACCCGCATCACACATCAATCTTAACACGCGTATGGGTGCCGGGTGGGATGGGTTTTGTAAACAAGGAAGCCCAACAAACACACAGACAGACAGTCACACTGAGAGAGATCGATAGACAGACAGACAGATAATAATAGTAACTACACACACACACACACACACACACACACACACACACACACACACACACACACACACACACACACACACACACACACACACTAGGGGTACTCCGTAGTGTAGTGGTTAGCACGCTCGGTTCACAACCGAGAAGTCCCAGGTTCGATCCCCGGGCGGAGCGGAAACATATGGGCTGTTTCCTTAAAACCCCAGTCCCTGTCCACCCAGCAGTGAATGGGTACCGGGTGTCAGCCGGGGCTTTGTGACCCCCTCCCGGGGTGGTGGCTTCGGCCAACACTAACCACTAAGGATGAATGATAAAAATGTTGATATGGAGACGGGGCCATACGAGTGTTGCTCTGGCCCTGTAAAATACAACTAGATGAATACACACACACACACACACACACACCAGTAAAGAAAACTAAAACTCTTGCTACATTCAAAGCTCCTGCATTTATATTATCAATTATCTTACTGAACCAAAACAAACACATAAAACAGAACAACCACCACAGTTACAAAACTCATAACTCAATGTGAACTAAAAAAGAAAAAAAACTTTCTCGCATGGATTTCTTTTTGTCCTCTCACTCTGCAAAACAAATCGTCTCTGTGTAAACTGGTACAAGTATTTATAAATGGAGGATTCTGTAAGGTCAGCATCACTAATGGCCGGTCAGAGCAGCACGGGTTTGATTGGATGTAAATGTAAAGGGAGAAACAGAGAGGAGGCGATGCGCTCAGGTGATTAATGTCAGGAATAGCCAAGCACGCCTGTCTGCACTGATAAGGGAGAGAGAGAGAGAGAGAGAGAGAGAGAGAGAGAGAGAGAGAGAGAGAGAGAGAGAGAGAGAGAGAGAGAGCTATAGACAGACAAACAGAAAGATTGAAACTTAAAAGTGCGCACACACACACACACACACACACACACACACACACACACACACACACACACACACACACACACACACACACACACACACACACACACACACACACACACACACACACACACACACACACACACACACACACACACACACACACACACCACACACACACACACACACACACACACACACACACACACACACACACACACACACACACACACATACTTGCCCCAGCTGCTGTATAAGTGCAAATTCACATTCTGGACGGCGAGTTACCCACCAGACAATTAATTCTCCTGAAAAAGAAAAAAGAAAGGAAAGTAAGCAGCGCGAGTTTCAAACAAAGAGTAAAATACATGAAGAATATTTGAATGAAGAATGAATGAATTGAGTAAATGAATAAAATTTGAAGGAATGAAGAAGATTTGTGTATTTTTTGTATAGCGTAATATGCAGTTTGGGAACTTACGCTGCATCCTGTATGGGTAGTCGAGGCAGGGGACCGACTAGTTTTAGTAGAGGAATCTTTGTCGCCGGGGAGGGAAAAGGCAAGTTTCCCCTATGCCTCCCATCATCATCAACAGCAGCAGCAGTAATAGAGGCAGGCATAACAGGGAGGATGCAGGTTGTAGCATCATATCAATTAATGTTTGAAGGAGCTTGAGGTGGAGGAACTGTAATGTTAGATAGTATTAGTCGTGATGGAAGTAGTAGTAGTAGTAGTAGTTGTTTCAGTTGTAGAAGTAGTGGTAGTAATAGTCTTTGTTATTGTTGTTGTAGAAGTATTAGTTTTTGTCATTGTTGTATCGGTAGTAATAGTTGTAGAAGTAGTAGTAGTAGTTGTTGTTGTAGTTGTTGTAGGTGTAGGAGGTGTTGCATAAGTATCAGTAAGTAATAGAAATAATAATAGTTGTTTGTAGTAGTAGTAGTAGTAGTAGTAGTATAGTTAGTAACAGTTAAAGAGGAAGCAGTAGTAAAGGTTAAGTGGTAAAGGTTAATGTCTGTTTTTCTCTATTTCTTTTGCTCCCTTCCCACAACTAACCTGCAGTTCCCTCCTTCATTAAGACACAGGGTTGCCTCGGGGACTCTAAGCGACCCTCGGGTGTAATTCCTCTACGCTCACCCTTTTTCTTGGGTCGGGTTATAGCAAAGTTTATTTCTTTACCCTTCGTCGCGCACTCCCCGGCCGGTCACTCACTCAGTCCCCCTTGCACGAAAATATCAACAGAAAGTCTTATACAGTCTGAGTTTATTACGCATATTACTAAAATGAAATGACGAACTATTCACAAGAGAATGACTTATGTTACTATTGGTATTAAGATCATCATTTATGTTGCCGCTTCATGCATTGATTACACTGTCGGAAAATGACGCGCGCTTCAACAATAGTGGGAATTACCTCAAATCTAGTTTATTTACATCCTCCGCCCGTAATTCCTAGGTATACTCGTAACCTATACTGCAAAACCGCTACTTTCAAGCCTCTCAAGCCCTCGATCCCGCTAATACCAGATAACAAAGCTGATGAATACATTGACGCATCATTCCCTCTGCTGCGCTATATAGTCCGTTTGACACCCATAGGTGTTCTGTACTAAACCTTGTTTTCATGAGAATTGTATTGTTTTTTTTTATGGTTTCATACTCGAATGGGTCTATAGAAAAGATTTAGCTCGGTTGCCGGAATGCCAACCTTGGGGAACTCCGCTAATTAGCATAAATCTAAGATGGACGCCGCAGACGGAGGTGGAAAATAACTTTTCAGCCAATCAACCTTCAATCACGTGTGATACATTTTTTCCGTATAACTTGGATGTGAGGAACCGATTTCTGAGGTCAGTTGCATGCTTTGGGGTCAAATTCAGGGTCAAAGGTCAAGTTAAAGGTCATTTTTGGCCAAAAAAATTATTAATATAATAGTAATTGCATGTTCAGAACGAGGGTGATCAAGTGTTTATTCATTAACGGCGGTCACTCCCATTCATCATCAGAGCCGAATGCAAGATCAAGATGATCAGTTTCCTCGTCATTTTCCACATCTGCTTCTCCTTCCTCTTCCACTTCATCTTGGTCTACGTCTCCTGTCTTGAAGGGGTTCAAGCAAGCGTCACTAGAACCACAAGCGCAGTACACAGTGCATGATATATTTCCATGGTGACAGCTGCAACGTTCACTGCCGCATGCCTTCCCCGCCGCCTTACAGCTGCACCGCACTACATCCATGAGATCTTGGGGTCCTGGGGGCTGATCAGAGGTTGCTGGTACTGGGGTGCCATCTTTGATTTCCCACCCATACTTCGTGATGTCAAGTTCAGGTGGAGCCTGCTGGTCAGCAGATTTGGCGAGTATAGTCTGCAGATGAGTGCGCAAGATGTGCAGGAAGAAATTTTTGTCTGTTGGTGGTAGCGACATGATCTTGAGCAGCTTTCCAGCCTTCTTTGTGTACATATGGTACCTCGCCTCACTCATAGTGGTCCCCTGTTGCTGACCATATAGAGCACAGAAGAACGCCTGTTCTGCCTCCATAAGCTGTGCATGTGTGGCATCAAGCTCGCCGAAGGCTGAGTACAGGCCTGGGAAGTCGCCAGCTCTCAGGGTCTTCAGTGCCGACACTTTCCCCTTGCCGTACAGGTATGAGGTGGTATCTGAACCAGTAATGTAGTGCATTCCCAGGATCTGCAGGCACTTGGGGCCGAGTTGGGAACAGGTGGCGTTGATGTCCCAAATGGATCCATCCCACCGCTCCATTTGCACTGTAGCCTGGATGTTTTTTCGGTACATCCAGTATACAAGCAGCACGAACACATCGGTGTCATCTGAGAGAATGCGGATGACTCGCGTGTCGGACTCGGCAGCCATAAGGAGGTACGAGATCATTGTTATGTCCGCTTCGTCATGGGTGAACACACCATCGCTGGGGCTCTCCACGGTGACTCCTTCGCCGAAGCTGTAGGTACTAAGAATTTTCGACAGCTGCAACTTGTTGTGCTTATTCCTCATGATGGCATCTCGACTGGGCAGCGGTGTGTTGATGGTCAGGTCGTAATTGATGGAACCAAGGCCAGCACGTCGCATACGCTCATGGTTCTTCGCAGAAACGTTGTGATACTTATCGAAAGTATAAGACCTTCTTGCCAGCGAGAGAGGACAATCTCGTCTTGATGGACTTAATTATGACCGACGCATCTCCTCATGCTTGATCTGCCTCACCACGGAAGCAATGCTCCTCTCATCCGTATCGTCATCCTTAACTATCTTGAGAGTTTTAGCAACGAAGTCACGGAAACCAACCATGGTAGCACATCCATCTACTCGAACAACTATAGCATCCTTACTCATGCAGTCAGTCACCTTGCTAAACATGTCACGTCGAGCGAGATTGCCACCTAGATCCAAGTACAGGGAATGCAGGTCAACACTATTCCATAATCTGGACCTGTCTCGGCTCATGTACTGAATGACTTCCCTCAGAGCATCTTCATCTGCAGCACCAGGTGGCAAATCAGCATATGTGGGAACTTTCGTAAAACTGTTATAGCAGCGGACGTGGTACTTGCACTCAGCAGAAGGTAGATCAGAAACAAAAGCAAGGTGCAACTTGAGCCTTCTAGCCACATCATCATTACGCTGATCAGCAACATCAAGGAGCATATCTTTCATAGTTGGGAGTGGGTTACGTCCTGTGTCAAAACGTTCTTTGGTCATATACTTACGAACGCGGTCCCATCTTTCTGGGTGTCTATCATCAATGGGTAAACATTCTTCGCTACAGAACATACAATCACGGTTGTACTCAAACACACCTTTATCAGCTACCTTAGTATGAGACCTTGTACTTGTCCTTACACCCTCATCTTCAGCCTTTCTTTTCTGTGACTTTCTCACTCTCAATTTTCTCTTGCGATGTATAAGTACAGTAGCAACCTTTATGACAGGTTATGCTTGCCGCATCTCCACCAACATCAATAATGTTCTGTAGCGTAGCCTGCAGGTCTCCATCTCCACGAGATTTGGCACATAAGATGAGCTTCCTGATCCCGTTCTCAGTGAATTTCGTTTCTTGTCCACCTCCGTGACACACCGAGAGAAGACACCTTGAGTCAGCCATCATACCTCTCTATGAAAAGAAGAGGAGGTGAGATTAAAATCAACGTATCGAGTATGAGTGGTGTGCACTGTGCAGTTTATGCAGGGATGAAAAAGTTTGAACCTCCCAAATGTACAAAAATGACCTTTAACTTGACCTTTGACCCTGAATTTGACCCCAAAGCACGCAACTGGCCTCAGAAACCGGTTCCTCACATCCAAGTTATACGGAAAAAATGTATCACAGGTAATTGAAGGTTGATTGGCTGAAAAGTTATTTTCCACCTCCGTCTGCGGCGTCCATCTTAGATTTATGCTAATTAGCGGAGTTCCCCAAGGTTAGCACTCCGGCAACCGAGCTAAATCTTTTCTATAGACCCATTCGAGTATGAAACCATAAAAAAACTATACACTTCTCGCAACAACAAGGTTCTCAACCTGGCAACTGGACTAATACTAGAATCTGTATTGCAATATTCAAAATCAAAGTCAAAGTCAGTCAAAAACATTTATTTGCCTAATTGAACTTATACATTATGATTAATAAATACATAAATTGACAAGGCAGAGCTCTTTGAATGAGTAAACATTTTTAAAGAGCTCCTTTAACTTCAATAAATTCTAGGAAAACACGACTTGATTTCCACGTAGAACATCTTAATCACATAGCAATCGTTATACACAGTAACTCTTCCTTTATGTATTTATATTACTTCATCCATTACTGTAACTATCTACCAATGTACATTGAGAATATAGTTTTTTACTTCTATTTTAAATGTGACACTATTGTCTATTAATGACATGGAATGTGAAGTTATGGATATGAGTTATGGATGTCAAGTTATTACATTGGGTGTCTTTAATTGATTATATACACATTTTAACAGCTTTAGTTTATGGATGTCCTGTAACTTTAGTATTTTAAGATCTGAAAATAAAGGATCGGTATGGTCTCTGAAACCTACCCCTGATATTACTCTAATAATTCTTTTTTGCAACAACAGCAATGGCTGAGTGATGGTTTTCAATGCAGAGCCCCAAGCAAGATTACAATATTGAAAATATGGGTAGACTAAACTGTAGTACAACATTATAAGTGCCCCTCTAGTCAAATTATATTTTATCTTGTAAATAATCCCTACTGACCTAGATATTTTGTTATGCATATAATTAACATGGGATTTCCACAGCAGTTTATCGTCAATGACAATTCCTAAAAAAAATACTGAACTAATTCTTTCAATGATGTTGTCTCCTATTCTTATTTCATTGTCTTGGTCGATATATTTATTTCCTGCAAATATGATATAATGAGTCTTCTGTACATTTAAGGATAAGCTATTGCATACAAGCCATTGATACATTAACAAGTTTTTTATTCATAATATTTTCTAAAATTTGGAGGTCTGGTTCTGAATGAATCGTCAGCAAATAATATGAATTTCAATATATCAGTAGACTGGACTAAATCATTAATATACAGTAAGAACAGAGGAGGTCCTAAGGTAGATCCCTGAGGAACACCAGTTTTAATTATTCTATTGCAAGATCTTATATCAAAGATCTTTGTAAATTGCTCTCTCTCTCTATTAAATAACTCAAATCATCGCAATAATTAATTTCTGACGCCATGAAATTTCAACTTTAAAAAAAATTTATCATGATTAATTGTGTCAAAAGCTTTCTTTAAATCTAAAAAGACAGCCATTGTGAAAAGGCCCTTATCGTTGTTCTGTTGAATACTATTTATTAATTTCACTGTTGCTGCTTGTGGAGAATAGTTTTTCCTGAACCCATATTGATTTTTAGACAATATATCATTTATGTTTAAGAATGATACTAATCTATCATACATAGCCCTTTCTATAATCTTACTAATAGTTGACAGTATTGATATAGGACGATAGTTTGAGGACTGTAACATATCTCCACCTTTATAAACAGGTATGATTTTAGCTACTTTCAAAATACTTGGGAATATGCCACACTGAAGGGAAATGTTAATTAATTTTGATAGAATAGGAGATGTTATTGATACAGTGAGTTTCATAATTTTGACATGAATGTTATCATGACCTGGGCAAGAATCTTTTAATTGTTTAACTATACTGGTAACCTCCTCAGGGGTTGTGGGATTTCAAATCCATAGACGGAAAATAACCACGTAGGTATTGCAGAGAATATGCGATAGTCTAGCGTTGTGTTGGTGAGAAATTATGGAAATAGGATTGTGCTTGGCGATTCCGGTCTTGCAGGAATAGCGATCAGTGGAAAGAAAGAAAAGAGGATAAGAAAACAAGAGGAAAGGAAAGCTAGAGAGAGAAAGAGACATAGAGAGAACAGAGAAAGAGAGGGAGAGGAGAGAGAGAGAAAATAAGATATATCAAGAGAGAAGTTAGAGGAGGTAGATAGGCATGGAAGAGAGAGAATAGAGAGAAACGAGATCGTAAAGAGAGGGAAGAGAGAGAGAAAGAGGAAGAGATAAGAGTAAAGAGAGAGAAGGTAGAGAGAGAGGTAGATAGAGAGAGAGAGAGAGAGAGAGAGAGAGAGAGAGGGAGAGAGAGAGAGAGAGAGAGAGAGAGAGAG
>JACEEZ010018420.1:284220-289220 GCA_016584305.1 Chionoecetes opilio | reverse complement strand
TCTCTTTTTCTCTGTCTATTTGTCTTGTCTGTCTGTCTCTACAATGACCTCTTAATTACAGTCTTTTATAATATCAATATCAAATTCTGAAACACAAAAATATAATGGTAGAAAAGAAGAGAGTATAATATAGTTTCAGTTCGGCGAGTGTCTCACGAATTTGTGACCCTCGGCGCGGGAAAAGAAGAATGGGCATAAGAGGACGAGGAGGAGGGCGAAGAGGCGCTGAAGTCGTGAGATGATGACTTTATGGCTGGAGAAGTTGGAAAGCAAGATAGATGGAAGAAAGGATCGAGACGAGGCTTAGGAATGTGGCTGGGTACGCATTAAAGAGAGAGAGAGAGAGAGAGAGAGAGAGAGAGAGAGAGAGAGAGAGAGAGAGAGAGAGAGAGAGAGAGAGAGAGAGAGAGAGAGAGAGAGAGAGAGAGAGAGAGAGAGAGAGAGAGTGGATTATCGGATTATTTAATAAGCGAAAAGCCTTCTTTGTGACTAATGGAATAAAGTACTAATGGGCAAGACGAAGGATCAGAGAGAGAAATGAGAAGGAGAAGGAGGAGGTAAAGAAAGAGAAGACAATACGAAGGTCAGTAATGTGATGACAAGCTATGATCAGAGTCCACTACTTGCTGAGTGACGTCAGTATCTTGTTTAAAGGAAATACGACTGTGTTACGTTGCTCTCGTTGTCTCTGAGGTGATCCAAACACGCTAGGATTTCACAGTGATCGATGCAAGCAGGATACACATTTGCAAAACAATAATTGGCTTGTATTCACTGTCTCTCCTGCTCGATTCGGCGCTCTTTGCTGGTCGGTTCGTTGACAGTAAAATATTCTAGTGAAGACGCGTTTGAATACATAAAGGAAACTCTGCACATTCAGTTGTGCTACAAACGGACAATTGTGTGTAAGCGAAGGTGTTTTGAAGATGTGTTGTGTTTTTAACTGCATTTCAAGTTTGTGATAGTATAAGATAGTATAGTTGATAGTATCCGATTTATGTATGTATATAAGGTTTAACCAGTGAATGTGTGTGTGTGTGTGTGTGTGTGTGTGTGTGTGTGTGTTGTGCTGGGTATATACGTGCGTGTACCAAATGTTGCAATCTGTGTGTGATTTCAGTATTTGGAGCAGCGGAAGCGGATCGTAAAGCCAAGTTATTGTCCATCATGTTTTCCGGATTCTCGTGGGCGACAGAAATTCTATTTGTGAGACCAGGAATATCGTCATTTTCGTGCACGATAAACGCGGACGCTCGTGTATTTGGCAGCCGTCAATACATTTTAGTTGTTTGTTCAAGTGAATACCACGCTACCACGGCTGTTTCTATATGCACATTATTACATTTCGGGTGTTAATTTCTGAGTCAGATGCCTTAAGTGACAGTGAGCAAGCGCCCTTCCTCCCCTCGCCTCGCTCTATGAACAGTAGGTACCTGCAGTGTAGGATGGAGTCTGGCGGCGATCATACGTCATTTTATCGTCCTCGGAAAGAAAGAGTTGATCAAGCTTCTTTAGTTCACTGCTGGGAATGTTGTATTTTCTGGGGCCTCCTCTTCCTCTTTGTCCTCCTCCTGCTGGTGGTGGTGGCTTTCTTTCGCCTGTTTCTACTTTTCCACTCTCCCCCTCTCCTCCTCCTCCTGCTCCTCCTCCTCCTCCTCCTGCTCCGTCCACAGTTCTATCAACTCCATCGCTGCTGCTGTTGTTTGCACCGACGTCATCGCCAGCATCACCACCATTCCTATAAAAGATGAGTCGTATTAGTATCAAAATAAATCCTGTTGGAATACATCTTAGTAGAAAAAAACGCGCGCACTTTATGGTACGAGTAATAGAGGGGCGAAGAAAAAGAAATATGCGGCGATAAATATAAGCTACTTGTGATGCTGCGTTTTCCGATAGGAGTGGATGACAATAGATCAGGAGCAGCGCGTGAAATAAAAAATATATTGCGATCATAAACGAAAATATAACATTTCGGGTGATGTGTGTGTGTGTGTGTGTGTGTGTGTGTGTGTGCCTTGATGTTTATCATCACAAGCTGGTCTCCTGATCACCGGCAAAGTGTTCCTGGTGAGGGTGGGCATCACTGCCTTCCTCAGGAGCGCCTGAAACGACACCCCTAGCAATGCCATGAAGGTATCTGAGGCCCGGCACTGGGCCGGCAGGCATGGGAGGACAAGGGCCTCCACGCCACTACTGCGTGGCGGGCAGGGGAGCTCCTGGCTCACACCGTCACACGTGGTGGCTGGGCCTCTGCGTCCTACGCCACCCCAGGACCTGCTGTAGGTATGGGAGGTCCTGGTCGGCGAGGAACCTGCTGGTGAACACCCACGCAACAGAGCATCTCTATAAGGATAGATTCCAGTGATAAGGAAGACTGCGTAAAGGTGTTGGTGCCGGTGCCGGTGCCACCGGGCAGACGGCAGCACATCATCGGGCCCCGGGGGGGGGACCGTCCACAAACTCCGCCAGGACCACCCCAACGTGCGCGTGACGGTTCCCCTGCCCCAGGATCGCGCCTCCCAGCACGTCAGCCTCGAGGGCCCCGAGAGTGAGGTGGCCGCCGCCGCCAAGGACATCACCGGCCGCCTGGAGGCCATCGAGGCACAGTTGCGTGAGGCCGCCGAGCACCGCAACAGGGACAGGGTGAAAGTGGCGGTGGTGGCACCCGACAGGCAGCGTCACGTGGGCCTCGGGGTCTCGGAGCTCCTCAGGCTAACTCAGGAGTATTCCGGCGTGAGGTTATCGGTGCCCCCCGTCGAGGTGGCCGAGGTCGAGGCCTGCATCAAGGCCCGCTTGCAGGCGGTGCATGGGGCGGGGAGCGGGGGTGGCAGTTGTTGAAACATTGGAAACTGCAGACAGTTCTGAAAGGCGACGGGCAAGACGTAAGGTCTTGATCATTAACGCTAAATTAATCAATCATTTATTTTCCTACGTATATTTCAAATAATGTTATTAATGTTATGACCATTATTTATAATTTTCTTTCATGATTCATTATTTTTATTGGCGTCATGTGACTCTCTCTCTCTCTCTTCTCTCTCTTTTTCCCCCTCTCTCTCTCTCTCTCTCTCTCTCTCTCTCTCTCTCTCTCTCTCTCTCTCTCTCTCTCTCTCCTCTCTCTCTCTCTCTCTCTCTCTCTCTCTCTCTCTCTCTCTCTCTCTCTCTCTCTCTCTCTCTCTCTCTCTCTCTCTCTCTCTCTCTCTCTCTCTCTCTCTCTCTCTCTCTCTCTCTCTCTCTCTCTCTCTCTCTCTCTCTCTCTCTCTCTCTCTCTCTCTCTCCCCCCCCCAAGTGTTGAGCGGCGTAGGAGCTACAGCCATAGGGCCTCCAAAGGTTATAAGAACTATAAAAAAAAAAAAATTTAAACGAAAATAGAAAAAGGAAAACTAGAAAATCTCATTAATATTTAGGGAACACACAAGAAAAGAAAACAAAAATTCAAGAAACCAAAATTTCATGCATACAAAAATATATAAATACATACGTAATGGGAAAGTGATACCGCATGGAATGGAGGAGACATAGAGAAAGAAAGAGAGAAAGATAGTTATTGTAGGAGGGAGAGAAGGGCGTGGATGGGAAGGATGGACGAGTAAAACTTCTGGGACTGTAAAGAAGGCGAGAATAAATGAGTGTTCAGGATGTGGTGTGCGGGGAGAGAATTATAAACAAAAAGAATGGTGTGTGTGTGGGAAGAAGGAGAGAGAGAGAAAGGAGGAAGCTGGTTATATAGAAGTCAGTGGCCACAAGAAATTTATTAGAGTCGAGAAAAATAGGAAACAAAGAGAATAGGGAAAGAGAGAGAAAGAAAATGGAAATAAAAGAACGAATAAGATGGAACGAGAAGCTGGAATTAGGAGGGAAGATAAAGTGTGGAGGAAGAGAGAAAGGTTGAACAGTAATGGCTTGGGAGGTGGAAAAGGGAGAGGTCAAGTTAAGAGAGAGAGAGAGAGAGAGAGAGAGAGAGAGAGAGAGAGAGAGAGAGAGAGAGAGAGAGAGAGAGAGAGAGAGAGAGAGAGAGAGAGTTTATAGTGTCATTCTGGGGGCACTGAAAGTCAAGGTACTACACCCCATATGTCTGGCTACACAGTTTTATGTCTGTGTAACGTGAGTCCTGGTAGCGCAATGCATTTACTTAAGTGCCTTTACTTAAGAGCAAAGTGAAGGACCCTGCTAGCTCTGGCAATTACAGGCCCATTGCCATAGCAACCGCCCTGTCCAAGGTGCTGGAGAAAGTGGTGCTCCATCGTCTTGAGGCCTACCTGTATACACTGGACAATCAGTTCAGCTATAAGAGAGGCCTTGGCACTGAGATGTGTGTGTGGACATTGAAGAATATCATTCATTACTACACTTCCAGAAATTCACCTGTTTATCTGTGTTTCCTGGATGCCAGAAAGGCGTTTAACAGAGTGAATTACTGGAAGCTCTTTCATAAACTTCTCGTCAGGGGTACACCTGGGTACATTGTTAATTTATTAATGTACTGGTACACTACTCAGGAATTTACTGTTAAGTGGGGTAATTTCTTCTCGCTGTCCTTTAGTACTGCCAATGGTATTCGGCAGGGGAGGATTTTATCCCCCTACCTGTACAATGTGTACACGGACGATCTCAGTGCCAACCTTCGTGATACAGGTATCGGCTGCCACATACAAGATGGGTGCATCAACTCACTGAGCTATGCTGATGATATGGTACTGCTCGCACCCACTGCGGATGCGTTGCAGGCAGGACCTTATCAATGTGTGTCAGGTGTATGCTGCCAAGCATGACATTGTCTACAACACCACTAAGACAGAGTGCATGGTAGTATCACCGGCACGCGCTCAGGTGAATTATCTGAAAACAGTATGGCTCGGTGGGTCTGCCCTCACTTATGTGGATAGATTCGCATACCTAGGACATGTTATATCCCACGACATGACTGCTGATGATGATATCATCAAGCAGACCACCAAGCTTCTTGTTGTGGGAAATACTCTACAGAGGAAATTCTC
>JACEEZ010018420.1:274220-276720 GCA_016584305.1 Chionoecetes opilio | reverse complement strand
GAGCCACCGTTACAGCCAATTAACTCATTACGTGAATTACTAATAAGGGGGGCTTGTTTTAGCAATAAGTTTGTGTACAGACCCCCGTTGATTTTGACAGCAATATTTGCATGTCGCAATTTCAGCTCAATCCGACAATAATTAGGAGTAGTTTACGCTATTATCAATAAGGGCTTGTTTTACGCAAAAAGTTTCATCCGACGACCCCCATTGATTTTTGACAGCACTACTTGCATGTCAAATTTCAGCTCAATCGATAATATTTAGGAGTAGTTATACAATTTTAGCGGAAACTTGGTTCCCAAGGGTCTTATGGTAAGCGACAGCGAGCGAAGCTCCGCTGTCACATTACTGGTCGTGGAAGTCGAAGTGTGAGGGTCGTTTACCAAGTTTATTAAAGAAAAGGGAAGAGATTATATAGAAGGGCGGGGGAGTGTACAAGAATAAAAAAAAAACCAGAAATACAGAACAAGGTTGAGGTCGCCGTCGTTAGAGTCCTTATAAAGTCGGATGCATTGCTCGGTGTATAGTAGATTTATGGAAGGAATTTATTGTTTGCCAATATACCCAGGTCGGTCTTGGATTTCTGCTCAGGCCTTGCAAATAGCCTGCGGGAAGGTGTGCATGGGATATGATGAGGAGATTCAAGACTTAGGTAAACATTTTGGCACAAAGTTAAGGATATGTTTCAAATTATTCTCTATCTGAGGAATTATTCAGGTCGCAAAGTTGTACCACTGGCTTTGTTTCGTTGAGAAATCTTTTACCTCGCTTATGCAAATAATTTCATTCACGAGAGAGAGAACAGAGAATGTTCCTCCCACAGGTGTTGTCTTCCTCCCCATGTGTAAGGAAGCAGCATGGAAAATATTACACAATACAGAGTACTCGAAAGGGTTTCAAGAACATGTCAATATTTAGATTTCGCGTCCAAAACACCACCACCTTAAATGCATTGCGCTACAAGCCTCACGTTACACAGACAAAACTGTGTAGCCAGACACATGGGTGTTATTACCTTGACGTTCCTAGATGCCCCAGTTAAGGGCACTATAAACTCTCTCTCTCTCTCTCTTCTCTCTCTCGCTCTCTCTCTCTCTCTCTCTCTCTCTCTCTCTCTCTCTTCTCTCTCTCTCATCTCTCTCTCTCTCTCTCTCTCTCTCTCTCTCCTCTCTCTCTCCTCTCTCCTCTCTTCTCTCTCTCACTTACCTCTCTCTCTCTCTCCTCTCTCTCCTCTCCTCTCTCTCTCTCCTATATTTGTTCGGCTTTTTTCTCAGGTATAAAATCATTATTCATCTTTTCATTGAAAGTTTCCACAAAAGCTGGAAGTCCTTTTTTTTTTAAGAGAGTTCGTCGAGAATAGTCTCGGAGTCCTCTTCGTCAGAACTTAAAGCGTTGTTGGTCTTGACTACCTATGAGTTTTCGAGGACGCTCCTATATCTCATGGCTCGCACCACGCCCCCCTTCCCCTCTTTTTTTTCATTTCTCTCTCTCTCTCTCTCTTCTATCTCTCTCCTCTCTTCTCTCTCTCTCTCTCTCTCTCTCTCTCTCTCTCTCTCTCTCTCTCTCCTCTCTCTCTCTTCTCTCTCTCTCATCTCTCTCTCTATCTTCTCGTCTCTCTCTCTCTTCTCTCTCTGCTCTCTCTCTTAACTTGACCTCTCCCTTTTCCATCCTCCCAAGCAATATGTTTCAACCTTTCTCTCTTCCTCCACACTTTAATCTTCCCTCCTAATTCCAGCTTCTCGTTCATCTTATCGTCTTTTATTTCCATTTTCTTTTCTCTCTTTCCCTAGTCTCTTTGTTTCTATTTTTCTCGACTCTAATAATTTCTTGTGGCCAAATGACTTCTATTAACCAGTTCCTCCTTTCTCTCTCTCCCCTTCTTCCCACACACACCATTCTTTTTGTTATAATTCTCTCCCCGCACACCACATCCTGAAAACACTCATTTTATTCTCGCCTTCTTACAGTCCAGAAGTTTTACTCGTCCATCTTCCCATCCACGCCCTTCTCTCCCTCCTACAATAACTATCTTTCTCTCTTTCTTTCTCTATGTCTCTCCCTCCATGCGGTCTCAACTTTCCCATTAGGGAGGTATTTATGTATGTGTTTATGCATGGAATTTTTTATTTTTTATTGTGGTATTCTTTTCTTATGTGTGTGTTTCCGCTTCCTAAACATTATGTTTTTTCTAGTTTCCATTTATCTATCTTGTTTTTTATTTTATTAGAACCTTGGGAGGCCCTGAGGAGTGTAGCTCATACGCCGCTGAAAACACTCGAGAGAGAGAGAGAGAAGCGAGAGAGAGAGAGAGAGAGACCGAGAGGAGAGAGAGAGGAGAGAAGAGAGAGAGAGAGAGAGAGATCAGATCAAATCAGATCAAAACGTTTTATTGTGAATAATGACAATAACATAATACATATATAATTAAGGGGTACAAAATAGACAAAGGGCGCACCCCCATGCAGGTTGCTATGAGAGAGAGAGAAAGAGGAGGAGA
>JACEEZ010018420.1:226720-269220 GCA_016584305.1 Chionoecetes opilio | reverse complement strand
TCCTCCACACTTTATCTTCCCTCCTAATTCCAGCTTCTCGTTCCATCTTATTCGTTCTTTTATTTCCATTCTTTCTCTCTCTTTCCCTATTCTCTTTGTTTCCTATTTTTCTCGACTCTAATAAATTTCTTGTGGCCACTGACTTCTATATAACCAGCTTCCTCCTTTCTCTCTCTCTCCTTCTTCCCACACACACCATTCTTTTTGTTTATAATTCTCTCCCCGCACACCACATCCTGAACACTCATTTATTCTCGCCTTCTTTACAGTCCCAGAAGTTTTACTCGTCCATCCTTCCCATCCACGCCCTTCTCTCCCTCCTACAATAACTATCTTTCTCTCTTTCTTTCTCTATGTCTCCTCCATTCCATGCGGTATCACTTTCCCATTACGTATGTATTTATGTATGTGTTTATGCATGGAATTTTTTATTTTTTATTTTGGTATTCTTTTCTTATGTGTGTGTTTCCGCTTCCTAAACATTCATGTTTTTTTAGTTTTCCATTTATCTATCTTTGTTTTTTATTTTATTATAACCTTGGGAGGCCCTGAGGCTGTAGCTCATACGCCGCTGAACACGTGAGAGAGAGAGAGAGAGAGAGAGAGAGAGAGAGAGAGAGAGAGAGAGAGAGAGAGAGAGAGAGAGAGAGAGAGAGAGAGAGAGAGAGATCAGATCAATCAGATCAAAACGTTTATTGTGAATAATGTACACATTATACATAATACATATATAATTAAGGGTACAAAATAGACAAAGGGCGCACCCCCATGCAGGTTGCATGGAGAGAGAGAGAGAGAGAGAGAGAGAGAGAGAGAGAGAGAGAGAGAGAGAGAGAGAGAGAGAGAGAGAGAGAGAGAGAGAGAGACATGACGCCAATGAAAATAATTAATCCTGAAAGAAAATAATAAATGATGGCCATAACTTCCCCATAACATTAATAATGTTATTTGAAATATACGTGAAGAAATAAATTATTGATTAATTTAGTGTTAAAGATCGAGAGACTCACGTCTTGCCCGCCACCTTTCAGAACTGTCTTTGGTGTTTCCATTGTTTGAACAACTGCCATCCCCCGCTCCCCGCCCCATGCACCGCCTGCAATCGGGCCTTGATGCAGGCCTCGACAGCGGCCACCTCGGCGGGCGGGCCCATCCATGGTGTTCACGCTGCGGGACAGTGTGTTAGTGGCGGAGGGCACCGATACCCTCACGCCGGGATACTTCTGAGCCAGCCTGAGCAGCTCCTCGCCCACCACGTGACGCTGCCTGTCGGGTGCCACCACCGCCACTTTCACCCTGTCCCTGTTGTGGCACTCGGCGGCCTCACGCAACTATGCCTCGATGGCCTCCAGGCGGCCGGTGATGTCCTTGGCGGCGGCGGCCACCTCACTCTCGGGGCCCTCCAGGCTGACGTGTTGGGAGGTGCGATCCTGGGGCAGGGGCACCGTCACCCGCACGTTGGGGTGGTCCTGCCTCAGTCTGCGGACAGTGTCCCCCCGGGGCCCGATGACATGCAGCCCGCTGCCCGGTGGCACCGGCACCAACACCTTCACGCAGTCTTCCTTATCACCGGCCCGCCCAAGAGCTGGACCCTCGCCTGTCTCGAGGACTTCCTCGAAGAGGACTTCGAGTCGCCCGCTGAGGCCTCGACCGCAGTGGAGAAGCCCGTGCCTCGCATCAGACGCCTGAGGCCCAGCCTTCTCCCTGCACCGCAGGAGCCTAAAGCCTCGCCGGGGTGGTGGGCCGCCGTGTTGGAGGAGGGCAGGCCTGTGTCGGAGGCTGAGCTAGACCACAGCGTGTTTCACTTTCCCGTGCCCGTACCGCCCCCCGCGTGGAGGAGGCTGAGGATGACGAAGAGCTTGGGGAGTGTGTGCAGGGCAAGAAAGCCCCGTCACGCACGTCACACGTGCAGCACCACGCGGTGACGATGCTCGCCGCCAGCAGGTCCTCCAGGGCGGAGCGCCTCGAGAGACAACACAGGGCGCGCCGCCAAAAAGAACAAAGGAAGCGAGAAACCTTGTTATATATATATATATTATATAATATATTATATATATAAAATATATATATATATATAAAATATATATATATATATATTTTTATTTTTATATATATATAAAAATACTTCTAGAATCATAAAATTTATACATATAAAAAAAATAAGTTCTCAGAGGCGGGAGGTGGGCCTAGATAGAGTATAAGTTGGAATTTATGGTGTGAACTGTATTGCTATCTTGAAGGGTTACACATTTCCCGGTTTATTCCGGTCGTCGCGGGATAAAAATTACTCCATGATTCTATAATTTAACAAAAAATAAGAATAAAAAATAAATATGTTCTAAGAATCTTCATTTCCATTCCTAGTGTTACACCTTCTAGTGATTGATGGTGTATGGTAGTTTAGTTCTATCTCGTCTCTCTCTCTCTATCTATTTACGATTCATTGAATCCAGTGGCTTGATTCTAAGCCTAAGAAAAGGGCACCAAGAAAGAGGGAAAATAAAAGTTTGCCTGTAAAGCAGGGGGTACGGTATCGCTGGGCAAAAAATTTTTTTTAAAGTTACATAAAAGTATATGAAACGAGTATATAGAATATGTAAGACTATCTAGTCAGGTTCTTCTCTACTTGCGACCCATTACTGTCTCTCATCTTTTGTTCTGGGTCTCCCAGTGGGGGTTAATATATAAAAAAATGGGGCATGAGAGGAGAGAGAGTAAAGGGTTGGGAGAAAACAAATGTCGAGGGCCTTAACTTGGCGCTTCAACCACGATTTTTTTAAAGTAGTTACATTTCCGTAGTCAATCTGTCATATGGAAAATATTTTAACTATCTAAGTAGGGTATTGCAAACGACGGTTGCGCCAATATGTGTCGAATCTTATGTTGCATGGATATGCACACTGTAAATTCATTTTAAATATATGAATGCACTTAATGATATAGCAGATGGATGAGATGAAATGTAATGCCATCGGAGAGAAGGCAGGACAGACGTAATCTTACGTGAATGTAATGCATAAAATTACCACTTCGCGTAGTTACAACGTGATCTAGTCTATTCACATATAAAAAACTTTTCAAAATAAAATTTAAAGGCAAGAATTGAACGCAAAGTTCATTTTGAAGTCTAGGCCATTTATTGCATGGGAGTATAATAATCAACTGGAAATGAAAGTTCATGCTTCGGTACGTTGTATTGAAATGAAAAGACCACATAGGTAAGCATAATACCAAACAATAAACTGAATATGATGCAAAAATTATGGCAGATTAACATGCGCATCAACAGGAAATGTCTATGTACAGTCATAAAAACACATCATAACCATACGTTGAAAAATACTGAGACAATAGCTAATGATTTTCAGCATGGGCATGCAAATGCTGCATTAGAAAACAATGCTGGTGATACGTTTTCATTCGGCATGCAACATATTAGTAGAGCTTAATCCTATACATTATCATGCACTTACAAATTCATCAACAACAGCAATCTAACATACATTTCCTTCAACCCATGCACTTTAATCGACGCACTATTCTAGATCAAAACATGGCGCATTCAATCATGCATACATAGACACAGCTGGTGCAATACACAAGTTGTTCATTACTTAGCACAAAACTGAGCAGTTAAATGGCCACAGATATGCGTACTGTATTATCACAAAGCAATCAAATAATAAGACTTAAGACACAAAGAAAATGGGAAGATACAAACGCCCGCCGGCCCTACACGTGGTGTTTCAATTTACTTAACCTACACATATGCCACACTATTCTATCGCATCATGATATATCCAGCTCCTTTAAAAAGAACTAGACTCCGACGGACCACCTGACACTGAGTCATTCATTATTACCACCTATTGTGACCAATGTTTCCTATTCTTTTCAAATCACGCTTTCCAGCCTCCTTTTAAGCTTCTTACTCCGCATACTACCTTTACGTGATCCCTTAACATTTAAAAATTTTGAGAATGTCCCTTATTTGCTTCCAATTACGTGTTCAAGTTTAATACCCTTAACTCTTTTCTCATAACCCTAAACTACCTTATCTGTATCTTTTACCACTTTTTCTCCCCCCATTTGATTCTCGAAGGGTGAGATGATTTGAGTTCAATCTCTAAACAAAAGGAATCTTTGCCATTTTGGCTTTTCGAGATTAGAAGGGAGAGATTGATGAAGAAAATGAACAAAGGGGAGTGCCAGAGCTGAGAGAGAGAGAGAGAGAAGAGAGAGAGAGAGAGAGAGAAGAGAGAGGAGACGAGAGAGAGAGAGAGAGAGAAAAAAAAAATAGGTAGTGGAGAAGAGAGAGAAAAAAAAAATAGGGGTAGTCTCGTGGCATGACATGTAGTGAAGATATAGTGAGAGATTGGAGTTAGGGCGATGAGTGAGCGGTGATAGGCTGTCGCAGTCCTCCTCCCCAACTCCAAGCTCCCTTCCCTGGGTTCCAATATTTAAAAAAAATCATCCTTAATATTGCCGGGGTGCCTGCAATCACGAACCTGAGGAAGGTAAAGATAGACTGAAGATGCAGCCTTTCATAGACTACTACGAGGTGCTTAACGTGAGCCGCCACGCCACTCCCGACGAAGTGAAGAGAGCCTACCGCCGGCTCGCCCTCCTTCACCACCCGGACAAAAACCCGGACGACGTGGTGGAGTCGGCGGAGCGGTTCAAGGTGATCAAGGCCGCCGTGGACACGCTCTCCGACCCCCGGCAGGCAGCGCGCTATGCCCGGGAGTACCGCGAGTACCAGCACAAGAGGAAGAGGCAGGAACGAGGCGGGGACAGGGACCACAAGAGGAGGAGACAGGATCGCGAGGCAGAAAGGCCGGACAAGAGAACACGCCACCAAGACGAGGAGCATGAAGGCGAGGATAGCAATGAAGACGAGTTTTGGCGACGTGCAAAGAGATAGAGAAGAGACAGTAGCAAGGAGAAGGAGAAGATGAAAAGGAAGCAGGAAGAGGCAAGGAGAAAAAGATACGAGAGAAGGAAGCGATGGCAAAACAAAGGAAAGAGAGGTGAAGATCTGTCCGGGGCAGAGACGGACGAGGCGAAGACTGACTCTGAAGACGATTCAGAGCAAGAACAAGAGAGTGAGCGGCGGTCGTAGGACTAGGATTCAGATTCTTCTTACGAGGCCGAGACCGAGGACAGCCCTTGTTCCTCCAGTGACTCTGAGTCAGAGGACGAGTCCGAGCTGTCGACGCCGTCTGAAGACTCCGAGGAAGAAGTCAACCCTTTCTGTCGTAGCGACGACCCTGACTTCGAGCCCCAGTCCGAGGCGTCGAGTGACTCTTCCACCGACGAGGAGTCCGAGGCGATGAGTGACTCTTCCACCGACGAGGAGTCCGAGGGTGACGCGTCCCTCGACGAGGAGTGCGAGGAGTCTGGGAACGAGACTTCCTCCAGCGACGGCTCTTCTTGGTCCTGGGACCCCGCCTTTGGCGGCGCGTCTGGCGATGAGGCGGAGGAGGCCTCGGCCACGGGCTCTGAGCCAGAGTGGCGGACCTCCACGGACTCCGAGGGGGAGGAGGAGGAGGAGGACAGCAGGCGGAACAAGAGACAGAAACGGAAGCGTGGACACGGCGGGAAAGAGGCCGGTGATCCCAGCAAGAGAGGCACATCGGAGTGAGTACATAACGTAGAGAAGAAGGATAAGGCTTGAAGGATACTTAAGAGCGTCTTTATGGCTGAGCTGATGACTCGAATTCCTGACGTGTGGACGGGTCTCGCCTCCCACCCAGGCCTTCCATCACACTCTGACTATTCCTATTCTTGACATGTATTGTTTTAACACCTATCAAAACATTCAGTATTGCTTTATGCTACTTCAAGTGTATCTCTCTCTCTCTCTCTCTCTCTCTCTCTCTCTCTCTCTCTCTCTCTCTCTCTCTCTCTATCTATCTCTCTTCTCTCTCTATTCCTATCTTCTATCTCTATATCTCTCTCTATATATATATATATATATATATATATATATATATATATATATATATATATATATGTAAAGATAGATAGATAGATAGATAGACAGATATAGGTAGATAGATAGATATAGATTTATTTTTTCCCTCATAAACAAGGTCTCCTAAACGTGTGGGGTAACACCAAAATGTTGGGCATTTTATATCCTAAAGGATACAAATTGTATATTCTCTGAGAGTGTAATTATAGATACGCTCTCGGAGAGTATACAGTTTGTGGTCTTTTAGGGGCAATTATGAAAAAACAATGTATATAATAACCCACTCCATAGACCACTATATCTCTAGTTGTTTTGTGATAAAATAAATATTATGCTGATTCACTAGCTTTATATTACAGCTCAATAATAAATGTTTTTTACCGCAGACAAACGACAGATCTTTTGTATCTTTATTGGGCCACTTTTTATTCCGGTTCTGGAAGGAGTCTATTTAATCGTTCATGAGTAATACAGTGGTCTATGCCCACTCCAAAACATCTGTGCTGCGCCGTACAATGGGTCGTGGCGTGAGGCAGGGAGTGTTTGTTGGGCATGACTGCGTTTTGGTGTTAAAGCCGGGTGTTCATATATATATATATATATATATATATATATATATATATATATATATATATATATATATATATATATATATATATATATATAAATAATATAATATAATATATATATATAAATATATATATATAATATATATATATATATATATATATATATATACATACATACATATAATGCCCTAAAATTTCTTGATTACCAAATACATAGCTATAAACGAGTATAGTTTGATAATCAATACGATACTAATGGAATATATGAAAGATTTATTGTAGTTATTGCTCGTTCCTGGATTTGAGGCACGACGTTGAAGATATTCACCCAATATATGGAAGTAAACCATCCAAAATGTCTGAATGAGCGTTTGTAAGTGCAAAAGTGAATCAATTGTGTGGGTGGGTGGGTGTGTGTGTGTGTGTATGGGTGGGTGGGTGTGTGTGTGTGTGTGTGTGTGTGGGTGTGTGTGCGTGTGTGGGTGTGTGTGTGACGTGTGTGTGTGTATGTGTGTGTGTGCGTGGGGTGTGTTGTGTGTGTGTGGGGGGGGGGGGGTTGTGTGTGTGTGTGTGTGTGTGTGTGTGTGTGTGTGTGTGAAGGTCACACCGCCTGCACCTCTCACCGCAAGCCGGTCATGTGGTGGGCTGTTATCGCACCATCCAATCTCAGGCGGCGCTCCCCCGCCAGCCACAAAGGAGCGGCGGCTGCCTCGCCCCCCGCCGCGATGACACAGCCACGAGAGGCGATAGAGATAATAACGGCACAGACGCTTTGGTAATGATTGTTATTTCGGCATAATAGGAACGCATGTCTTTTACAGGCGCTTGATGCTATAGAATATTCATCATGCACTAAAATATAATCAAAATTAGCATAAAACTAGTAAGATGTCATTATCATCAACATCATCATCCTCATCAGTGTTAAACCACTCAGTGGGTGCAGAAAGATTTTCAGGGGATTTTGTTCGCCTTCGGGGATCGAACTCAGCTCACCGAGAACGCCACTTACAGGCGCTAACCACTCTGCCACCGGCTCCCCCACCCCCCTTTTATTTCTTGTGAAAAAAAAAACCCAGAGAATAAGGTTGATGACGAGGAACAGTGTGAGGCAGAGGCTGGCGGCCTGGAGGAGATCCCACAGACTCCCGAGGCACAACCCGAGCCTGAGGCGCCGCCGCCCAGGGGCGGATTTATCGTGTGCGGGGCCCTAGGCCGGTGGGAGTGCGGGGCCCTGAATGAAATGTGGGGTAAAATTCTAGAGTCCTTTCCCGCCCTTATTAGTGTTTTTTTTCTCTCCAGACCTTCACAGATCCCTTCAGATACCTCTAAAACGTAATTATAAAGTGGGGGAGAGATTCCCCCTTCAACCCCGCCCCCTCCCCCTATATTACCCCCACCTTGGACCCCCAAAAATAGAATTACTAACCTAACCTCACTACAACAAAACCAATAACCTCCTAACGAGATCTAAGGGAGGTAATGGAGTACAATTTTACCAGGTTAGGTTAGGTTAGGTTATATTGAGGCTAGGTTAGTAATTTCTTTTTTATTTTTTAATCTCTCCTCCACTTTATTATTACGTTTTAGAGGTATCTGAAGGGATTTGTGAAGGTCTGGAGAAAATAAAACCACTAATAAGGGCGGGAAAGGACTCTAGAATTTTACCAAATGTGGTTCAGATTTCATATTAGTTTAATTGAAACTTTTTCCACCCATATTTTACATTATGTTGGTACTAATTTGTGGCATATTATGGTACATACAATGTAACAGTGTTCGAAAGAAAGGTCCAGCATTCATACTTTCATTGAAAACACATGTTTTCCTCTGGGGTGTGGGGCCCTTGCGGGCGCGGGGCCTAGGCCATGGCCTACTCGCCCCCCCCCCCTTCCTAAATCCGCCACTGAATTCACTGGAATCTATCCTTAGAGATGCTCTGTTGCGTGGATGAACCAGCAGGTTCCTCGCCGACCAGTACCTCGCAGGCCTCCAGCGGGTCCTGAGGTGGTGTGGGACGCAGAGGCCCAGCCACCACGTGTGCGCCAGGAGCTCCCGCATGCCCGCCACGCAGTAGTGGCGTGGAGGCCCTTGTCTTCCCATGCCTGCGGGTCTCACGACCATTAAAACACTCACCAGGAACACTTTGCCGGTGATCAGAGACGCAGCACGTGATGATCAATACCAAGATCGATATCAAAACACACACACACACACACACACACAGATAGATACATAGATACGTTTATTGACCACAGCTTTCAGTTTGTACAGCAAAATCATGTTATAGTTTAGTACAATATAAGAATCATCTATGTTATGGATCATTGTATAACTGCAGTCCAACAATATTTGCAATTGGTAAACTCATAAAATTGTGAACATTAATAAAAAAACAAAAAAACTAGCTAAAACATTACGAGAGAAATCTACCCGGGCAACACTTTTCCCTCCATCGATTATACTGCTAAACTATGGACATGAAATCCGAAATACAAAAATTTTGTAAAAGACAAAAGTATATAAGGACAAGAGACTGAATTTGAAACTTTAAAATCCTTAGAAAAACATAATCAACTATAATTAACTATAAGCAAACAGAACCTAGTACTTTACAATTCTCTAACAATAAAATAGAAAACTATGTATTTAAAAGCTAGAAAAGGAAGCTACATAACACGAAAAAGACAAAAAATATTTTAAAATTAGAAACACAAATCTTAAGAGAAAAAGAAAAAACGAGCTAAAACATAAACACACAACCCAAACATTCATGGAATTTTTTTAAAAAGCACAAGCTTAAAGAACTATCCTAAAAAACCACAGCAAAACGCTCTAGTATTGGTCACAATCAAGGTGATACTCATATAGGGATAGGATATCATAAATTATTTTACAAGTCACATTTGGGGGGAACTGACTGACCCGAGAACAAATCCTGTATATAATTATCAAAGCCATAAGTTTGTCTCAAATGTTGTGTGTTGGGGCAGTGCTGAACTACTTGTACCTCTGTCTGTACCGCTCCACACTGGCGCGCGCGCGCACGGCACGCACACACACACACACACACACACACACACACACACACACACACACACACACACACACACACACACACACACACACACACACACACACACACACACACACATCACCCCATATGTAATACTAGCCGCAAAGCCGCCCTCCGGGCGGACTTTTTGGCTAGCTCCTGCGGAGGGCTATTGGTGGCCCTTCGGCCCACCAAACACAGGTGACTCTCCAGATAGCCCCTTCTAACTTTCCTGAAATCATGGATGTAGAAATGTATGTATTAACGCCAACCCATTCACATCACCCCCAACCCATTCACATCACCCCCAACCCATTCACTCACCCATTACCCATCACCACCCACCCATTCACTCACCCATTACCCATCACCCCCCACCCATTCACTCACCCATTACCCATCACCACACACCCATTCACTCACCCATTACCCATCACCCCCCACCTATTCCCTCACCCATCACCCATCACCCCCAACCATCACCCCCACCCATTCACTCACCCATCACTCCACACCCATTACCCATCACCCCACCCATTCAGTCACCCATTACCCATCACCCTACATCAAGGTTTCCTCAATTCTCGCAACCCACATTTTTTTTCACAATTCTCGCTAATAGGCTGCTAAAAATAAAAATAAAATAAAAGTGATCGGATCATCTCAATAAGTGGGCTTAAAATGTCCCCTGGTCGAGCTGGTTTCAATCACCCATTACCATCACCCCCACCCATCACGACCATACCCATCAACCCACACATTCACTCAACCATTACCCATCACCACACCCACACTCACCATTACCATCAACCCCCTACCTATTCCCTCACCCATACATATCCAACCTATCACCTCCACCCATCACTACCCATCACCCACCCATTACCCATCACCCCACCCATTCACTCACCCATTACCCATCACCCTTACATCAAGGTTTCCTCAATTCTCGCAACCCACATTTTTTTCCACAATTCTCGCTAATAGACTACTGAAAAAAAAGAAAAAGAAAAGTGATCGGAATATCAAATAAGTGGGCTTAAAACCTTCCCCTGGTCGAGCTGGTTCCAAAACTGTGCCATATGATGGGATTGTGCCACGGGGGGCGGCACCTATCGCGGACACACACACACACACACAGACAGACAGACAGACAGACAGACAGACGACACACTTTCGCTTATATTATTATAGATTTTCGTTTATGATTGATTGATTTAATGCCTAAAGTTTATGTTTGCAAGATATTTTTTATTTCACGCGCTGCTCCTGATCTATTGGCATCCACTCCTATCGAGAAACGCAGCATCACAAGTAGCCAATATTTATCGCCGCATATTTCTTTCCTTCGCCCTTGTACTATTCGTACCATAAAGTGGGTACGTTTTTTTCAACAAAGATTTATCCCAAGTTGATTTATCATGACACTAACACAACTTGTCTTTTATAGGAATGGTGGTGATGCTGGCGATGACGTCGGTGCAAACAACAGCAGCAGCGATGGAGTTGATAGAACTGTGGACGGAGCAGGAGGAGGAGGAGAGGGGGAGAGTGGAAAAGTAGAAACAGGCGAAAGAAAGCCACCACCACCAGCAGGAGGAGGACAAAGAGGAAGAGGAGGCCCCAGAAAATACAACATTCCCAGCAGTGAACTAAAGAAGCTTGATCAACTCTTTCTTTCCGAGGACGATAAAATGACGTATGATCGCCGCCAGACTCCATCCTACACTGCAGGTACCTACTGTTCATAAGGCGAGGCCAAGTTCTCTAGCTTCCTTGGGCGAGGCGAGGGAAGGGTGCTTGAATCTGACTCGAAATAAACACCCGAAATGTGATAATGTGCATGCAGTAACATCTGTAGTAACGTGGTATTCACTTGAACAGACAACTAGAATGTATTGACGGCTGCCAAACACACGCACGTCCGCTTATATCGTGCACGAAAATCAAGATATTCCTGGTCTTCCAAATGCAATATCTATCGTAGGGAGAGCGGGGCAGGTTGCATCGAGGGTAGGTTGCATCATTGCCTCTAACTCGCATGTTATCACACGTACATCGTCTTAATACTACTACTACTACTACTACTACTATAAACTACTACTACTACAACTACAACAATAATAATAATTTAAAAAAATAATGCGAGTTAGAGGCAATGATGCAACCTACCCTCGATGCAACCTGCCCCGCTCTCCCCTACAAAAGAATCAGGGCAACGTGCTGGACTTTACAATCCGCTTCCGCTGCTCCAAATACTGAAATCACACACAGATTGCAACATTTGGTACACACACGTATATACCCAGCAGGAAACACACACACACACACACACACACACACACACACACACACACACACACACACACACACACACACACACACACACACACACACACACACACACACACACACACACACACACACACACACACACACACACACACACACACACACACACACACACACACACACACACACACACACACACACACACACACACACTCACACATTCACTGGTTGCAACTTACATACATACATAAATCGGTTATCAATCAATGACACACGCTGCCTAAATAATATAAGGAATTTATCTACTCCGAGAAAGTCAGCCTCGGAGATAATACCATCACAGCCTTGAAATGCAGTTAGGAACACAACACATCCCCGATACGCCTTCGCTTATACACAATTGTCTGTTTTCAGCACATCTGAATGCAGCGCGTTTGCTTTGTACATTCAGATACGTCCTCACTTTACTGCCAATGAACCGGCCGAGCAAAGAGCGACGAACTGAACAGAATAGGCGACGAATACTAGCCAGTTATTATTTTGCAAACGTTTATCCTGCTTGCATCGGTTCCTGTAAAGTCTCAGTGTATTTGGATCAGCTCAGAGACAACGAGAGCGACGTACCAGTCTTAATTCCTTTAAATAATATACGTACTGGCGTCATGTAGAATGTTTAGGCTTAGTAGTAGACTCCCAGATAGTTTCCGCTATAGCTATTAGATTGTAAGAGAAAAATCTTGCATCATTTTGCTCGTAGAAAAAAATTTCATTAGTGTTCATGGATATTGGTTAATGTTCTTAGATTCACTGTGAGAAGTCGTGGGCAAGCTTGGTGAGGTATCGCTTTCTAATTACTCCTTAGCATTATTAGTGATTTGAGAGGATATTAACCTTGATTGACATGCGATCATCATTTAGGATTGGTTTGTCATATCTTTCACCTTCTCTGTGTCCTCATCTTCCTCTTTGATCGCCTCTTACCTCGCTTTTCCTTATTGCTTTGTCATCATATTACTGAGCTTCGTATCGTCTTTCCTTTCTGTGCCTCCTCTCTTCATTTCTCTCTCTGATCCCTTGTCTTGCCCATTAATATTGTATTCCATTAGTCATAAAGAAGAATTTTCGCTGATTGAGTAATCCGATAACTCTCTCTCTCTCTCTCTCTCTCTCTCTCTCTCTCTCTCTCTCTCTCTCTCTCTCTCTCTCTCTCTCTCTCTCTCTCTCTCTCTCTCTCTCTCTCTCTCTCTCTCTCTCTCTCTCTCTCTCTCTCTCTCTCTCTCTCTTTAATGCGTACCCAGCCCCTTCCTAAGCCTCGTCGCGATCCTTTCTTCCTATCGTCCATCTATCTTGCTTTCCAACTTCTCCAGCCATAAAGTCATCATCTCACGACTTCAGCGCCTCTTCGTCCTCCTCCTCCTCGTCCTCTTATGCCCATTCTTCCTCTTATTATCCTGCGCCGAGGGTTCCAAGCTGGTGAGACACTCGACGAACTTAAATTATATTCTACTCTCTTCGTTTCTACCATTATTTTCTTATGCTTCAGAATTAAATATTGATACGATGAAAGACGGTAATTAAGAGGTCGTTAGAGAGACAGACAGACAAACAGAGAGAGAGAGAGAGGGAGAGGAGAGAGAGAGAGAGATAGATAGAGAGAGAGAGAGAGAGAGAGAGAGAGAGAGAGAGAGAGAGAGAGAGAGAGAGAGAGAGAGAGAGAGAGAGAGAGAGCATACTTCTGTCTTCTTTTTTTAGTTATTAATCATTTTAGAATTCAATCTTGAGACGATGAGACTGTAATTAGAAGGTCGCTATGGCTAGAGAGAGAGACAGAGAGATAATATAATATATACACACTCTTTTTCTCTCTTCCCACAGGGTCGCCCACTCGAGTCCATATTGAGATGTACATTCGAAGCTTCGGATCCATTAACCCGATACAGATGGTGAGTCAGATGATGGAGTTACTGGGATGCAGATGAAAGGAGAGGCATGGAGGGATGAGGGAAGACAGGGGATAGAGATAGGCGAAGGCAATATGCATGTATTAACAGCGTGGTTATTGATGATACAAATTGCCACCACGCCAGAATGAACTGAAGCAGCGAGCAGGGTTCGAACGCTGGGATGGTAACTAAATATAATACTCCTGCTGTTTCCACTTTTTCTTTTTTCTTTTATAAAAAAAAATTCGCCAGTTGCGTCGTTCTAGGAATGTCTGTTTTTAATTTTTTTTGTGTGGGGGGGGTTTTCAAAGCGAGTGTCACTATGATATTAACACTTCAACAAAAATGAAGCCTTGAAATGTTTGTGTGTTATATTTACCACTGTGAATGCGAGTTTAAATGCACATCAAAAGTTTGGACAAAAATGAAGCTTTTATAACTTCAGTTTTTTATTAGTTTTTTGGGTTTGTTTATGCGAGTTGATATTCACGTACCGGAAATAGAAGGAAAAAAAAGTTATTTCTATTGTGTTGGAACAGAGCTAGTGGTGATGGTGATGGTGGTGGCTGTCGGAGAATGTGTTTGTATAACCAAGATATATGTGTGTGTGCTCATGTATATTTTACCAGCGGCCAGCTATAACAGTGGAACTACTCTGTGAAGCCTGTGAAGCCTTTGAACATGATATCTCTAATAACATTACACAAAGATGTACACCAAGATACACTATCCATCGATATAGAAAAGAAAAAAAATCCTTCTTCACAACTTTCGTAGAACATCTTTGATCGTAGTTGCTTCCCTTGATCAATGACCTGAAAAAACATACAAAAACCCACTAATGTTTGTAATTGGGTTTTTTTTTATTACATAGAGAATAACAGGAGGAATAAACCTTCCTCAGAGGCACTTATAGATATCCATCAGTACTGACAGCAACCAGATGGTACCAGAAATTTTGTTTTACTCCAATATCTCAAAATAACATAGTAACTCCATTCCATGCTACACCTCCCTTAAAAGGATTGAACGCCATTGGACCATTACTTCAAATATACACCATCTTGCTATCATCCCTCCCTTCTTCTCCTCTCCTCATCCCCACGTGCTACACCTCCACACCCTGGCGCCCCTGCACAGCCGTCATCACAAACACGAAACACATTAATGAAGAGTAACAAGCTCCTGCCACTATACTGTTTGTCATGCTCCTCTTATCCTCCTCCTCGTTATCCCACTCCTCTTGCTCCCATTATCCTCCACCCTTCCTCTTGCTCCCATTATCCTCCACCCTTCCTCTTGCTCCCATTATCCTCCACCCTTCCTCTTGCTCCCATTATCCTCCACCCTTCCTCTTGCTCCCATTATCCTCCACCCTTCCTCTTGCTCCCATTATCCTCCACCCTTCCTCTTGCTCCCATTATCCTCCACCCTTCCTCTTGCTTCCATTATCCTCCACCCTTCCTCTTGCTTCCATTATCCTCCACCCTTCCTCTTGCTTCCATTATCCTCCACCCTTCCTCTTGCTCCCATTATCCTCCACCCTTCCTCTTGCTTCCATTATCCTCCACCCTTCCTCTTGCTTCCATTATCCTCCACCCTTCCTCTTGCTCCCATTATCCTCCACCCTTCCTCTTGCTCCCATTATCCTCCACCCTTCCTCTTGCTTCCATTATCCTCCACCCTT
Organism: Chionoecetes opilio; assembly: GCA_016584305.1. NCBI lineage: Eukaryota > Metazoa > Arthropoda > Malacostraca > Decapoda > Majidae > Chionoecetes > Chionoecetes opilio. Next base: position 253,697 of record JACEEZ010018420.1, on the reverse strand, counting down.
CCTCTTGCTTCCATTATCCTCCACCCTTCCTCTTGCTCCCATTATCCTCCACCCTTCCTCTTGCTCCCATTATCCTCCACCCTTCCTCTTGCTTCCATTATCCTCCACCCTTCCTCTTCCTTCCCTCTCTCTCTCCTTGTTCTCGCTGTATCCTTGTATTTCTCCAGTAGCCATTGTGTCAAATTCGTCAAAGGCCTTCCGTTAATGATTAATCCCTGGATCAGCGCCGCGTCAACCAGGATTACAGGTTATTCCCATGAGGGTTGAGGCGAAGGGGCGAAGGTCACTCTCAAACAACGCCCCACTCATGTCTGTCTGTGTGGCTCACTGTGTGTTGGTGCTGGCGTGGCCCTGCATCTATTTCTGTGGATTTTTCATTTTACTTGGATGTGTATTGCATGTTAAAGTAGAAAAATCTGTATCAGTCCATATTCCATGTTTGTGTAATTCATGTGGGTTTTTTTCTTCTATTTTTCAGCATTGAAATATTAGTCTAGACATCATTTTCATATTCATATTCATACCCGACAGCAGTTTTTTCTTTTTCAATTTTTACAGCAGTTAATGACAGCCACGTAATGTGTTATGTCGTGGATTTACTAACATACGTAAAACTAATGCTTGTTTATTTATATGTTGACGCATTTTATGAATCCGATAATTATTGGTTCATCTGGCCTTGCACACCATTGATCCTAGAGGCCGCTATCCACCCACCACCTCACCTTTCGTCTGCAGCACCAGCCATTGTCTCGCTTCAGTAATGGCAATACCGTGCACAACACTTGGTATTAGGTACTAATGAACGTTCGCAGCCATCACCGGAGGATCAGTCTTTCCTTCCTCCTCCCAGCCTCCTCCCTCACTATCACACTTGTTTGAGTTTTGGACAAAGATGACACAAGTTAGATTTTTGTTTTTCTCTACGTACTTTCAAATTCACAATAATCTTAGAGAGACTCACCCATATCCTTTGAATCCTTTGTAGTTTTTTAGTTCGAGCAATATTCAATACATAGTTAGGGCGCTACGGTAACGCGAGGAAGACTTGGGTAGAGGGATGAGAGCCTCTGGAGACCCACAGCTTGCATTGTCTTTGCCATCACCCATTTATCTTCAGCTCCGGCGACATCCCCGCCAGGCTTTATGCAGATCAAAGGACACTTTCCATTTCTCTCGGCAGTATTGTGGTGTATTGTGTATTGTGGTGTATAGTGACTTATTTTGGTGTATTGTGGTGTAGCTTGGGAGGCGGTGCTCTCAGCTATGGGGTATACAGACCACCCTTATGGCCTTCATCTACACCGTCAAAAATTTGCCTTGCAGAAACTTGGATGCATTTAGACAACACACATTTTTTTTTTTTCTCTAAACTTTTTCATATGATTTTCTCCTTTCCACCCACTTTTGCATAAACCTTCCTTCCTTCCCTTCCATTCCTTCCCTTCCATTCCTCCCCCTCATCATCCCCTGGCATGTCCCTCCTCCCCTCCCCTCCCCTCCCTCATGACTCCTCATCTGCTATGCATAAGTCACCTTCCACCTTCCCCGTGTTGGAATCTGCCAAGCCTTATTTACATGTCGACCCAATTCCTATACACAAGATTAGTTTGCCTTAATTACAGCTACGAAACAAGATAATTTTATTCCCATTTACCTGGACTAATTGAAGGGCACCTCAGCGTTCCGTACTCAGGTAGACTGTAGCCGCATCTTTTCTGCCTGGCTGCGACGTTCACAATCCCCTTCCCACATTTTTTCTAGAAATTTTTGTATTTTATCTTACATAAGTATTTTTCAGCTTCAAAATAACGAGACTGATATCACTAAATTTTGACAGCTAACTGTAGCAAGTACACATTTATGTCTGCAACTGTCGCTCATCAAATGCCTTTTTCCATGAATATACACAGTAAGGTCTCACATTTTGTAATGTTCGCCTGTGACAAGCTTTCTCCAGCACCAATAAATAGTCGTCAAATGTAAGACTTTGCCGCACAACCTTAATAAAGACCTACTATGTCAAATGTCATTCATATACTCTAGGCAGCATACCAGCTATGACCACACATCCCCTTGTCAGCGAAAGAATTTAAAGTTATGCTTGAATTCAATCATTACCTTTCATCATGCAGTAAGTAGTATTATGGATAGAGTGTATGCCAGAATATAATTACTTGGCCTAAGTGAAGTATCTTAACAAAGCTACCACTTGACAGGACTACACGGTGGACCTGTACCTGAGGCAGCGATGGCTGGAGCTGCGTTTCCTCAACAACTCCCTCACGCGACCTGTTGACCTGAACGACCCCATGTTGGTCAAGATGCTGTGGAAGCCGGAGGTGTATTTCCCCAACGCTAAGGAGTCGGATTTCCAGTACGTCACCGTCCCCAACGTCATGCTGAGGATCCACCCCGACGGCACCATCCTCTACATCCTCAGGTAGATTCTTAAAAAGAAATAGGGAGAAACTGGTTCACAAATAGGGTGGTAAATGATTGGAATGGACTCAGTCGTCATGTGGTTAGTGCGGAGTAATTAGGTAGTTTTAGAAGGAGGCTAGACAGCTTAATGAATGGGGATGAAAGGTGGATGTAGATAGTGTTAAGTAACAGGAACTACCACGTGTAGGTCTCATGGCCTCTTGTACCTTTCTTATTTTCTTACGTATATCCCATATAGGCTGTTACAGGGCTAGGCTATCCTGTCTATTTTTATTGTTTACGTCGATTTACATTATTACTGATTGTTAGCCAGATGATTATGAATATTAGATGATGAATAGCCAGGAAAGGTTTATTCAATGGACACCTGTTTTGTCGTGGCTTGCCCTGCCACCTGTGACATCATATGAAACCCTTCATCTTCTGCCCGTAGCACCTGCCTCTTGTTTTATTCCTCCCTTTTCAAGCAGATTAAAAGAAGTTACTCTGTTTTGTGGGAAAAGGCAATTCGATATTCCACATAAGAAAAAAAAGTCATTACTGTACATTCATTGAATTCCTCCATATCGAAGTACAAGAGCAGTTACCTTTATTTGTCATTTAAGTTTAAACTGTTTTTTTCAATATATTCTGATTAGTAATTTCTTATCACAAATATGGCATTGACTAATAAGGTTCCAAGTTTGCTTCAGAACAATTTCACTATTTGTAGCTAGTACTAGCTACCTATTATATCATTACTATACACAACTCCTGCCTCCTTCCTACCACTGGTTCACTTTTGAAAGTTGTATAGAAAGTTATTTGTAGTTTGTAAGTACAGTAGTGTATTTATATTTGTACGTATTTATATTTTGTGTATTTGTAGTTTGTGTAGTTTGCATTTATTGTTTGAAAGTTGTTTGTAGTTTGTATAAAGAGTTAATTGTAGTCAGTAAGATCTTTGGGCATAAGTTCTGATAGGTTCCTTTCTGTCCTCTATATTGTGTGTCTGTGTCTTCCTCCGCCAGATTGAAGCTGACGTTCTCATGCATGATGGATCTCTCCAGCTACCCACTCGACCATCAGACTTGCTACATCCAGATTGCCAGCTGTGAGTATCACACTGAGTACTGACTGCTCAAGGATCTACTGCTACATTAAACAAGGCTGAATAGGAAAACACATACACACATGTTCATGCTGACCACATCAAGAAAACAGATTACATATGAGGCCCTGTGCATGAGAAAGGGGAAAGCTGATTTATGTTGGGTGTCACTATTTGTAACCTTCTTCTACACTCCTACTGGATTTACTTCCCTCCCTAAACTAGATGTAGAGTTTAATGTCTCTGCGAATAACATTGAAATTTTGTTTTCTGGGCGGGAGTGCCGACTGAGTGCATGTTCATATGTAAGAGTTGGGAACATACTATTTTCCTGTTTTAATTAATTTATATATTTTTCATTTATTTCTTTATTTTTTTCATCTGATTACTGATTAGGGTGTATATGAAGAGCTACAACAATAAGACTTAGAAGGAGGGTTGTGTGCTACATGGACAGCCACTGTAATGCTTATGCTTTATCAACATAACTTTGCATACCATTACCTATCATTCTCAGTGCACCATCTGGCCTCTGATATGCATCTCCCACAGTCGTCAAAACCACCAGGGAGCTGGAGTTGACCTGGTATGAAGACTCGCCCCTCAAGATGTACCGCAGACTAAAGTTGCCGCAGTTTGAGATGAAAGAGATCAGGGCAGATGTATGCAGTCAGTCTTTCCATATTGGTGAGTCACAAGATGCTCAGTCCTGCACCACTATACTCAGGGCCGGATCAAGAGCTGTGGGGGCCCTGGGGCTAAGCTTTTGTGGGGGCCCTATATTCGCACGAAAATTAAGCACTTTTGTGGGTATTTTGAGGCCTATGTTTGGCAAAGAACTATTAATGCATAGACTGGTATTCAGAGATAATAAAAAAAAATTTAAACACTGATTTTACTTATTACTTATGAGGAGGCTCCTTTTGGTGGGGGCCCCCTTTTGGTAGGGACCCTGGGGCTAGAGCCCCGGTAGCCCCCCCCCTTAATCCGGCCCTGACTATACTGTATCTGCAAACAAGCTGATATGCAGTTGTCTTATGATACAACATACATGCCGGCACTAATTATCAAGTTTATTTTTATATGAGATGTAATTGCTGTTCTTTGGATCTTCCTCCAGTGGGGAATGACTATAAGAGAATGATATTTGCTCCTGCCCGAAATCTTTACTCTTGCACACTCTATTGCTCTTATTCGCTCTCCCATCCCTCTTTCTTAAGTTATCCAACACTGCCCTTGCACTTTACACGGGGCCGTCTTATGACATCCGCAGCATTTTCCCCACCTTAAAACCTCCTTTCATCCTTTACTCGCCAAGTGACCCAACCATCTGAGGGTGCTACGTTTGACCACCACCATCACTCCACAATTCATTCTTTCTCCTTTAACAGATTCAACTAACTATCCATGTGCACTTCCATTACTCTTAGGAATTGTGTAGTATAATAATAGGCACAAATAGTGAAATTGTGCTGAAGCAAACTTGGAGCTTAGTCAATGCCATATTTTTAACTATTACTTAATTAATGCCATATTTTTAACCATTATTTCCGGCCAAAATTAATCAAAAGTAATATTTTCTACTTCTCGCAGGGAACTACAGTTGTCTACAAGCTGTGTTTGAGCTTCGGCGGAACATAGGATACCATTTGGTGCAGTCGTACCTGCCCACCTCCCTCATCGTGGTGGTGTCCTGGGTCAGCTTCTGGCTCGACGTGGACGCCATACCCTCGCGCGTCACTCTGGGCGTCACCACGCTCCTCACCGTCTGTTCCGAGTCCACCTCCTTCAGAGACAAGATGCCAACCGGTGAGTATCTCGTCAACTATATCTTCACTGCAAAAAATATTAGTCAACAGAAAGGTGTTCAGGCCTCCTTGTATCACACAGCACCAAGGATAATACAAGACATATTTCATCGTAATATTCTCCCCGAAATAAATGACCGATTGTATTTTGCTGCAGGTAAATGGTAATTATTCACTTATTTGTCCTTATCCTAGCACTGCACCCATTTTGTTACATGCAGTTGTGGTGGGGGGGAGGGGGTCTTCTTGTTCTTCTTACTCCTTCTTATCTTCTCTCTTCTCTTTACTCTTTCTTGGTGTTGAGGTATTCTGAGACGGATTCCTGAAGAGGCAGTCTTGGTCAAGGGGGATAACCAAGTCCTGTTGACAGAGACTTGCATGTGGCCGTATTATGGAGCCACGTAATGCTTCCATGGGGAGTATCGCCGGGCCCGACAGAGGCTTTACATTGCCCTGGGCCACAAGTACCTTTTGAAATCCCGTCAGTATGTCCTTCCAACAGACGTTAGACTCAGGCTGGTAATTCACAATTCGGAAATAAATCATATCCTTTTTCCTTGCCCCGCGGAGATTCGAACCGCTGCCAACATCAGAAATTGCACCAGAGACCGGTGCGTTACCGACCTTGCCAAAGGGTTAACCTAGGGTATCAGGTACTCTAGGTTAACCCATTGATTTTTACGGTTTCTGATGTATTTATGTTCATTACACAGTTATCCTCTATGCATGTAAATAAACATCTATCTTTGATGCCCGTTTGTAAGAGGAACTCTCCCAAGGGTATGGCCGCGACAGAAGAGTCTCCAATTCTTCCTGCCCTTGAACTGCCTCCTTGCATGCTCCAACTCTTTCGTTCTTCTCTCACCCCTTTCTTTCACATACTCTAGCCTCTCATTACACATAGGATTGTCTTCTGTTATCCACACTCCACAGCATCTACTACACTCATACATACTCTCTTCGTCATTTCACTTTCTGCCAGCCTTTCTATAAGACCAAACCACTTCTGAGTGTTGTGCCCTTGAACCAGTCCATATTTCATCCACTCACCCTTATTTAACATATCGACCCTGTTATACACACTTTATTACTTTCACCATCCCTTCTTGTAGATGAAGTAAAAGATCTTGACAATTTCAATTGTTTACTTCTAAAGCAGAACACAGGTGAACAGGAGGACAGGACTGCTGGCGTGCTCGGGGTGAACTGCCTCGCCTCTCATTAGCCCCGCCCACCTCAGCTCATGCTCCGTACATGAAGCAGTGTTGGGGACTCGAATCACACAACCAAACAAAATACCAGTAATAGTTTGCACATCATTCATTTACATAAGATACAATTCTTCTCACACCACAGGCACTTCTCAAATAACTCATTTCAACTGCTTGGATCCTTGACCTTTGTCTTTCATTCTACACCCAAGTCTCACTAGCATCCTCAAAGTGGAATAAACTCCACATATAGTGCCACTTCATTTGATAGCAATAAACTACTGAAGTCTTTTCATTTCAGTGTCGTATGTCAAAGCGTTGGACATCTGGATGGGTTCGTGCACAGCGTTTGTCTTCCTGGCGCTGGTGGAGTTTACAGTTGTGAACCACATCTCTCGCCATCACCGCCGCTTCCTCTTATGGGGCTCCAGACTTACCTCCGCCAACCGGAACCAAAGATTCCTGCGAAACAAACAAGGAAGATCAGATGGAGTATCTTATGTCAAGTGCTCCAATATTGACTCTCTCTATACTTGTGCCCAGACATTTTCCTTTGGTGGCAATGATGATGTCGGGAAACACACCCGCAAAAAATTAATCACTCACTCAACAGTTGTAAGTTTTTTGGAGCTTCAAAGAAATATGCTTGTTTATTCTTAAAAAAAGAAAAAAGTGTTGAGATTACTCGCAGTGCCTTATACTACCTGCATATGCAGCAACATGTTGAGTTTCAATATCAGTGTGAGTTAAGTCTTATATCTCCACAATTGCTTGCCCTTTACATGTCATATAGATCTTGGATTAAATGTTTCTAATAATACCATGTTTTATATCAGGAAGCTCAGACAGCTGTGAGAAGAGTCGTCACGCCAGAGTGCACCGCTGTGGAGGAGACGGTGGAGGGTCACAACACGGAGTTTCCAAGTGGCTCACAAAAGACTGGTCTTTCCAGCAGTGACGGAGCAACCTTGAACCCTGACGACTGTCTAGGCACTGGCTCGTATGACCTTGATGATGAAGATGAAGTCATGCAAAGTCATGGTCTTTCTGATGCTGGACTGTCTTGCCTGCCATTACTGTGGCAGCAAGAGGCTGTGTTTGCAAAGAGAATAGACAAAGCATGTAGGGCACTTTTCCCTGCCATGTTCATCTTCTTCAACATCATTTATTGGTTGTATTATCAAGTGTTAACGTGATGCAATGGTAAGGAACATCCCATCAACTGTTCATTGTTATGGCCTGAATTCACTCCACTACACCTGCGAGCCTCACTCTACATGATTATTCAACACCACAGAACAGTGATCTCATTATTGGATCAAAATGCATCATGAATTCCCTCATGACATTTTGCAAAACATCCCAAACTCCTCTTCCATCTTGTGAAAAATCATAATCTGGTGGTAAAACACTGGGTAGACTCTAAGGACTCACAGCAACACCACTGCATATTCAAATCATTCCTTTAAATTATTATTCTACCCTTTGACCTCATTCCCCTGAACTCCACTAATAACACTGGCAGTGGTTCACCGTATTTGATGTCTCCAATCAACCAACAGATGGGTTTACTGATAGTTATGCCATTTTCTTCACCCATGTTTGTCACCGAGGTGTTGCTTGTCAATTATGTTGCTTGTAGCAGATACATTTTTACCCTGCTGCTATCTTAGGTTCATGCAGCCCATCAAGCAGTTATCTATAATAGTAATGTATTGGGTTTTTTACTCCTGGCATTGTGCATTCATTATAAAGATTGTGGTTAAGATTGTCTCCCCTTTTATGACGGATATTTTGGCAGTTCTTCGTTAATGTTGATGTGAAGTGTTTTACAATGACGCCGTCTGTCAGCACGTCCTGGTCATTCATTTTATCTTTTATTGTTAACTTTTGTTTATTTATTTTTATTAGATTGGATTCCTTTTTCAAGACAAGCAATCATTTAGCTACATGAAAAGGAAAAGTGATATTAACTGCAATTTCATTGTGGCTTGACATTTCCTCATTGTATTTAATAAATACATTGTATGTAAGCTTTATGCAGAAAGAAATGCACCATAGAATGGTACCCATAATGTGCTCATCAGTCATGCAAAGAAATTTTCATTGTACTTTTGTTTCAGAATAGTGAACCATGTGAGTTTGGAGTTCTTGAGTTCTGGTGTTGTGAATGAGACTGAGATGATGTATCCTGTTGGTAGGTGAGTGGGAGAGCTTTTTTGTGCCTGGTGGTGGTGGTAAGAATTCAGGTGGTGGTGGTGGTAGCAGGAATACAGGTAGTGGTGGTGGTAGCAAGAATTCAGGTGGTGGTGGTGTGGTGTGGCTGGCTGTGGGTGTGGTGTTATAAGTGATGGTCTTTAATGGTAGTGGTGTTGTTTATGCTATTAGGTCTCTATTTTCTTCCGTGTTATCATTGTTTGCCGTCCACCCTCCTGTCCGCATAGAGGAGGCAACACTGTTCTAAACACAGCCTGTAATTTGTCCTGAACAGCCTTTCCAGAACACACTGCTTGAATGATAATCTCATTAAAGTCATCAGGCACCATTGACGTTTCTTTGGGACCACAAAAATATTTATAAAACTGATTAATTCTTGATAAACTAAAATTCTCCTATGCATTTTAACTCATACAAAGCTTTAACCATTTCAGCCAATTAGAGGGAAACTTCTTCCTACCTGTGAAATTGGACAGCATGAAAACTCTAGCTAAATGGTGGATATTCATATTGTTGTTGGAAATAATGGGCTGTGTCCCATATTTCCCTATCTGATTGTTGAAGACCATTTATTTAATTAACAAAATTCATCAAAGGTCAATTCAGTTAAGGGTGAGGAGTTGAGATGAGAAGCTTGTGACTCAACGCTATTTATGCAATGTGAGTATGGTCCACACAAAGAGTTCTCCATAGAAGAGGAGAATAAGGTTCTATAGAAAAAACATTAGCAAGGGAACTAAAAAATTACTGGACTACTCACAACACCTAACCTTAGAGTAGATGATTTCGCCTCGAGATTACTTTATTAATTGGGAGATTTATATAGTTATATTTTTTTTCTATGTGTTTGTGTGTGTGTGTGTGTGTGTGTGTGGCGACTGTACTTGTAGGCTTTGGATTATCAAGCTACTAGAGGTAAAACGATTATAATAGTGGACAGAAGGTTCTTGACTGAAGCCATAAGACTTTGTAGATTTGTGAGAAACTCAATAGAGACATTGCTCTCTAACAACACATATATATATATATATATATATATATATATATATATATATATATATATATATATATATATGTATATATATATATAATAATATAAGCGAAAGTGTGTCTGTCTGTCTGTGTGTGTGTGTGTGTGTGTGTGTGTGTGGTATCGGTTCCGCCCCCTGTGGCGCAATCCCCTCATATGGCACAGTTTTGGAACCAGGTTGACCAGGGGAAGGTTTTAAGCCTACTTATGAGATGATCCGATCACTTTTTTTTTCTTTTTTTTAGCAGCCTATTAGCGAGAATTGTGAAGAAAAAAAGTGGGTTGCGAGAATTGAGGAAACCTTGATGTAGGGTGATGGGTAATGGGTCCGTGAATGGGTGGGGTGATGGGTAATGGGTGAGTGAATGGGTGGGGGGTGATGGGTGATGGGTGAGGGAATAGATGGGGGTGATGGGTAATGGGTGAGTGAAAGGGTGTGTGGTGATGGGTAATGGATGAGTGAATGGGTGGGGGGTGATGGGTAATGGGTGAGGGAATAGATGGGGGGTGATGGGTAATGGGTGAGTGAATGGGTGTGTGGTGATGGGTAATGGGTGAGTGAATGGGTGGGGTGTGGTATGGTGAGTGAATGGGTGGGGGGTAATGGGTAATGGGTGAGTGAATAGGTTGGGGGTGATGTGAATGGGTTGGCGTTAATACATACATTTCTACATCCATGATTTTAGGAAAGCTAGAAGGGGCTATCTGGAGAGTCTGTGTTTGGTGGGCCAAAGGTCCACCAAACACAGGTGGTGGGCCGAAGGCCCACCAATAGCCCTCCGCAGGAGCTAGCCAAAAAGTCCGCCCGGAGGGCGGCTTTGCGGCTAGTATATATATATATATATATATATATATATATATATATATATATATATATATATATATATATATATATATATATATATATATGCATATATATATATATATATACACACACACACACACACACACACACACACACACATGCAATTCTAAGTCCCCTTGCGTCAGACAGGAAGCCATACAGGTCCTCTTCCCTGCTCTTCCTCCCTTCTTCCTCCCTCCCTTCTTCCCCCTCCCTCCCTTCCTCCCCCTCTCACCCCCCCTCCCTTCTCACCCTCCCTTCCCCCCCTACAGAACACCGAGGAACACTCAGTTGGTGGTGGTGACGAGGGCTGCTGGACGTGCTATATACCGGTCACTTTCTTGCTCTTCAGTTCTTCCTCATTTCATCTCTATCCATACCTTCCTCAACCCCGTGACAAAAGTTTACGTACAGAGAAAACAATAAGTATAATGACATTTGTTAATCACGTTTAGGGTAAAAAAAAAAAAAAAAGGGAATTCATCAAGTCTTCAGATTTTTTCCATAATTTCTGTTCCGTGAAGCGACAAGATGAAGTTCGGATTTCCCAAAGTCACTATTGTACGCTTGTTCATATGGATTGTATCAGTGCCCACGGTGTGTGTGTTCCTGATGGTGGCATCCTCACACTCTGATGTAAGTGTGTATGAATGTGTGTTTTCCTAGTACGTAGTTGTACCACAAATAGCTATTCTAGATTGGTCCTGTCTCCTTATCTATATATCTCTAGTTTTTCATTAGACTGATGCACGCTTCTTGCCGCTATCACCTCTTCTAGTCCATTTCAGACCTCTTCCATTTCAGTCCTTTCTTGTGTATATTTGTGTGTGTGCTTGACTGACCGTATTGTATTACAGACTTCGCTCTTCCTATAGAGAAAAAACTCACACCAATTAATCTGCTTTCCGTTGTAGTTGTAGCTAGACTATTAGACTAATGCCAAGGTATGTATTACGCTTGGATATGTATTTCCATTAATATATGTTTTTTTACCTTATAAATTTATGTAACCAAAGTTACTGTGGAAGTCAAACGTGAGTCTTTTAAGGTTGCTTTAATTGTTGAAACCAAATTTTAACTGCAGTAAGGATCTATTGGTGTGTGGGGTGTGCTCTATATATATATTTTTATACTTCTCTCTCTCTCTCTCTCTCTCTCTCTCTCTCTCTCTCTCTCTCTCTCTCTCTCTCTCTCTCTCTCTCTCTCTCTCTCTCTCTCTCTCTCTCTCTCCCACAGAGCAGGGACTTCAAGGTCACTCAGGAGGTGTTCTTCCTGGTGGAGAGAGATGGGAAGCCTTTGGGCGAGATGGTGTTTGGTCTGTTCGGCGATGCGGCGCCAAGGACGGTGAAAAATTTCGTCACTTTCGCCACCAAGGGTTACAAGGGCATGAAGTACGAAGGCTCCAAGTTCCACAGAGTCGTCAAAAAGTTCATGATACAAGGTGATTTGCTATTGTCTTAGTGTGTGTGTGGGTGTGAGCAGAGAGAGAGAGAGAGAAACCTTATAGCTGTTTTACTTCCTACATACATTGACAGAGAGAGAGAGAGAGAAAGAGAGATCATGTACAGTAAGACTAAACAGTTTTTTCATGTCAGGATAGTCAGGTTGAGTTTGGTCTTCAAATCATAGAAATGTCTTCATCCTACCGTGTGTCTGTATGTCAGCTATTTTACGTAATTCATAAATGTTTAACATGTGACATGTTCTCATATGTATCAAACTTCATTAAACGAATTCTTCCATTTTTTTCATTAATGTAATCATATTTGAATGATTGCCTTCATATTCTCACAAATCAGAATAGTTTCAGGGCTTCAAGAAAGACTGTGAAGACATGTCAGAAAGAGAATTGCAGATGCAGAGCCAATTCATTTTTACAAGTCGCCTGATTCTTTCCTCCAATAAAAAAAAAATAATAATAAGATTCAGCCCCTTTCCTTGCATACTTGAATCCCATACCGGAAGAATCTAAGTATGATGCTGCTTATGTATGTTAATCCAAGTAACCCATCGCGTGTGCACAGGAGGCGACGTGGTGAGCGGTGACGGGCAGGGCACCATCTCCGTCTATGGCCAAACCTTTAAAGATGAGACATTGGACATCAAACACTCCCGATCAGGCATGCTCAGTATGGCTAACCGAGGTAGGGAATGTCTGAGGCCCCAATGTTTTTCTTTATATGTATATGTGTAAATCAACGGGTGTCAAATATGTAACTATCTACCATTTTTATTTGTAGTTTATATATCTATCAATTATCTTTTGCTTGTTTATTCGTGCATTGAGATAGATTAACAGAAAAAAGTATAGATAAACGGATATTGTTTGCGTAGTACGTACATCTCATTTTCTGTATCTACCTACCTACCCCACTACAGTTATTGCATTTACATCTTAGCCATTTCCTTCACTGCAACTTACACTATAATGAAGGGCCGCCTCCGCACCTCTCTTCCCTTACCTTGCCTTGTTTTACCTTACCTTGTCTTGCCTTGCCTCAGGGGCCAACACGAATGGCTGCCAGTTCTTCATCACCACCATCGCCACACCTTGGCTGGACGGACACCACGTGGTCTTCGGAAAGGTGTGTGTGTGTGTGTGTGTGTGTTGATTGGGAACGTCATGTGAGCAAATGGACAACACCAACAACTACAACTACTACTACGTATACTACTACCACTACTACTACTAATACTACAACCACTACTATACATACCACCACTACAACTTGCTACTACTACTGCTACTAATCTACAACCTGGTATACAGTTTTACATGTTATAAGGTTTCTGCGGAATAAACCACAATCTCTCTCTCTCTCTCTCTCTCTCTCTTCTCTCTCTCTCTCTCTCTCTCTCTCTCTCTCTCCTCTCTCTCTCTCTCTCTCCTCTCTCTCTCTCTCTCTCTCTCTCTCTCTCCTCTCTCTCTCCTCTCTCTCTCTCTCTCTCCTCGCTCGCTCGCTCGCTCGCTCCTGCTCTCTCTCTCTCTCTCTCTCTCTCTCTCTCTCTCTCTCTCTCTCTCTCTCTCTCTCTCTCTCTCTCTCTCTCTCTCTCTCCTCTCTTCTCTCTCTCTCTCTCTCTCTCTCTCTCTCTCTCTCTCTTTCTCTCTCTCTCTCAGCTGGTGGAGGGGGAGGAGGTGATGCGGGAGATCGAGACCTCGGGAACTGACTACAAGGATCGCCCTCTGAAGGACGTCGTCATCTACAAGTCCGGCCGCCGCTCCTACGTGGAGGCCTATTACATCAGCAACGACCCATACAAGTGAGAGAGAGAGAGAGGAGAGAGAGAGAGAGAGAGGAGAGAGGAGAGAGAGAGAGAGAGAGAGAAAGAAAACAGAAGAGAGAGAGAGAGAGAGGAGAGTGTGTGTGTGTGTGTAGTAGACTAGTAGTAGTAGTAGTAGTAGTAGAAGTAGTAGTAGTAGTAGTAGTAGTAGTAGTAGTAGTAGTAGTAGTAGTAGTAGTAGTAGTAGTAGTAGTATAGCAATTTAGCAAAGATCCCTCTACAATTGTTGTAGAGGGTCTTTGGTAGTAGTAGTAGAAGCGAGAAACATTGCATACGATTAATATCTCTCTCTCTCTCTCTCTCTCTCTCTCTCTCTCTCTCTCTCTCTCTCTCTCTCTCTCTCTCCTCTCTCTCTCTCTCTCTCTCTCTCTCTCTCTCTCTCTCTCTCTCTCTCTCTCTCTCTCTCTCTACAGTCTGCGAGATTGGATGAAGACCATGAGTTTTCCTCTCGGCATCACAATTTTCATGATTATAGGTTTCAATCAATGCATGAAGAAATTCGACTCCGTACTTGACGTTGACGATGTAGAAGAGAAGAAAAAGTTGAAGCCAGACGAGAAAGCTAAGAAGAAAGAAGCAGAAAAGAAGAAAATTAAGAAGAAGGAAGAGGAGGATTCGGATTCGGAAGAGGAAATCGAAACGGAGGAGGAGATGGCAGAATTCGAGACGGAGGAGGAGGAGGAAGAAAAGAAGGATAAAGAACATAAGAAGAAGACAGATAAAAAAGAGGATGTAAAGAAAGATGCGAAGGAAAAGGAAAAGAAGGAAGAAGGAGTAAGGAAACGTGTTGTAAAAGGGGAAAAAACAGGAGAGAAAAAGAAATAATTAAGCACGACAGGACATATTAAGAAAATGTAAGTAGGCTACACACACTTACGTAGGGGAGAGCGGGGCAGGTTGTATGGAGGGTAGGTTGCATCATTGCCTCTAACTCGCATTACCTTTTTTTTATTATTATTATTGTTGTAGTTGTAGTAGTAGTAGTTTATAGTAGTAGTAGTAGTAGTATAGTATTAAGACAATGTACGTGTGATAACATGCGAGTTAGAGGCAATGATGCAACCTGCCCCGCTCTCCCCTACACAGATAATACACACACTATTTATGAGGAACTTATCAACTTGGAAAAATAAAGTAGAGGTCCATGTACGAGCATTTATTTCTAACTTTCACCTCGAATGGTATATATAAAGAAAATATTCCGTCGCTTTAAAGTATTTTCCATAAAAGTTACTGTAAGATTTCTGCATAAAGAAGGAATGAGTGCTAAATATGAAGTAATATGTGGTAATAATAAGGCATTAGTGAGAGGGATAAATGAAGTCCCCTACAATGAGTGGCAATTGTTGAGTTTAATAGTATCATTAAAAGTTGTAAAGTGCTGAGTCCATATAAAAGATATTGGGAACATAGTGGAACATCAGAAGGGGAAGGCTCCTCTTTAGCCTACCCAAACATGTTCCCAAGTACTATATTATGTGCGTTCCCCAGGTCCCCTCAATCACGTAACTAACACTTATTCCACCTGTTTATTGACGCCGAGACGAAAGCACATACCATCTCCCTGAACGACATATTCACACCTCTTTTCATCTCTGCTAAAAAATAAGTAGGCTATAATAGAAATACTACTAGATAAATACTAGATACTAGATACTAAATACTAGATAACACTATAGTCGCCACCTGCACTAATATCGCTATCCGCTATATATTACGAATTATAGCATCACTACTGATTTTTGTGTGCCACTGAAGATGATACACAGTAGTTTATATCATGAATCTACCCTGTTTCAGTGTTGTTTTATGCTTTGTATCTGCAAGTATATACGGTTTCAAATTTCACTATGCGGTTTTTTTTCGGGCGACGACGACGGCGGGAGGACACTCAGAACATAAACACTAGCTGGCGATCTTAGTGTAGGTCGCCACTCTGTTGATATTTTTGTAATTTGTTCATTTACAGCCATAATATGACACAGATGAAGACACAAAATAACACAGACACTCCAGATAGCCCCTTCTAGCTTTCCTGAAATCATGGATGTAGAAATGCAAGTATTAACCCCACCAAACGTCTGTAAACAGAAAAAAACGTTGTCCTGGTGACTTTAGTGTTATTTACGGTAGGGCCTTAAAATACATACAAGTGCCATTAACGTGCCTAGTAAACACTGCTTATACTCATTTGAAAGGAGTATTAAGTGCAAAATTTAATCATCCTCTCAATGTGAAATATACACCGTAACATTGATAAAATGATAAGAAGAATCTTTTTTTTTTATCTTAGTTCTTCTAATACAAGGTGGACAGGAGCCAAACTGACCCCTGGCACACACAGACACTCTTTGAGAACATGATCAATGTAATAGAAAAGAGGAAAAACGAAAAAAGGAGGGAAGACTGCCCAGTAAATTTTGTACAGTTACTGCCTCCAGCAAATTTTCTCTGTTTCTTCTCACTCCCATCCCCCTCGCTACCTCCCCCCTCCCACCCGCTCTCTCTCTCTCTCTCTCTCTCTCTCTCTCTCTCTCTCTCTCTCTCTCTCTCTCTCTCTCTCTCTCTCTCTCTCTCTGCAACTCCACAACTCCCCTACCCACATAAATTGATCAACATAATTTTTTATATGTATATTTTTTATAATTTATTAAAGGATAATGTCCTTTTGACCTTCCCACTACTTCATCCTCATCTCATTTTCAGGAAATATCTCGGCCACATGACGATACACACAACTCTTTGACAGCTTATTATATTGTCTAAAGCAGTGCATGTGTATGGACTGAAGATAATTAGTTTGTTTGTAGACTTCCGGTAAAAATACAAAAATTCATGATAGACGATATGGCAACACCGAGTGGCGTGTGAGATAGCCAGCAGCAGGTTCGTGTTTGTGTTTATTTATATGATTTTATCTACGAGAGTTTTAGTGTATTTGTTATCACTGTCTAATGCATTGGCTATGAAGGGAAGCTACATTGTGATAAAGGATAATTCAGCTTTATGCTCGATGGCCCCAGGTGACGCTTGCGCAGGTTCCCGTTGCCACCCAGCGGGAACGTGCTGCCCTCTGCGCTACTATGCCGCCAGTTGTGGTGAGACAGTGAGACAGTGCAGATATACAGTGCTACTCCCCCGGTGGTATTTCATCGTTCTTGAGAAAGGCGGCGGATTGCCTGTAACGGGCACCATGCCGGAGTTCATCAGTGTTAACGATTACATAAGTGAGGTGAAGGATGACATTTCCTCGCCGCCCACCAGTAACTTCGTCTCCAAAATGCCGCTTTGTAGGCAGACAGTCAACGAGCTGGAAGAGGTAAGAATCCACACCATTCCTGATGCTTTCAATGCTTGTGTCCTGGGCAGGGTAACACATGTGGCGAGGGTGTTGTGAGTGTGGACAGGTTGTAGCGGCTCAGTGTGTGTGTTGTGGTGAGGTTCAGGGTGTTGTCTTGGGGGGAATCGTCAGGTGGCAGGAAGGGTGGGAGCGCCCATGCCCTCGCCTTGCTCAATCGGATGGGCTGCAGGGTGTTGTCCGTTGATGTCTGTCTGTTGGGCTTTAGGGTGATGTCTGTTGGGCTTTAGGGTGATGTCTGTTGGGCTTTAGGTGATGTTTGTTGGGCTTTAGGTGATGTTTGTTGGGCTTTAGGTGATGTTTGTTGGGCTTTAAGGTGATGTCTGTTGGGCTTTAAGGTGATGTCTGTTGGGCTTTAAGGTGATGTCAGTTGGGCTTCAGGGTGATGTCAGTTGGGCTTCAGGGTGATGTCAGTTGGGCTTCAGGGTGATGTCTGTTGATGTCAGTTGGGCTTCAGGGTCATGTCTGTTGATGTCAGTTGGGCTTCAGGTTCATGTCTGTTGATGTCAGTTGGGCTTCAGGGTCATGTCTGTTGATGTCAGTTGGGCTTCAGGGTCATGTCTGTTGATGTCAGTTGGGCTTCAGGCTGATGGTGATGTCTTGTGAGAATCGTCAGGTGGCAGGACAGGGAGGCATCCTTGCTTCCGGACTTCTCTATCTGGTGTTGGCAGCTCATGTTTCCAACGCGGAACATGATAAGGGTATTATGTTGATTGTTTATGTTGATGATCAGCCCAACGAAGGACAAAGGACATAAGCTTGAGGCGTGGCTTTGGTGCGGCGGCTGTGAGCGATGCTGTAATCTCCTTTAATGAGAAAAATCGTAAAGTTATATATATATATATATATATATATATATATATATATATATATATATATATATATATATATATATAAATACGTGTTAAGTTCTTTATGAATATTAGCTTGACAGGCTTGACTAACCAAGAGAGATAACCCGCTTAGAGGCATATTTAACAGCGGCCTGATTATGTAGACATGCCATATGGCTGGAAATATAAAACTTTGTTAGGAAGTACCATTGCCGCTTCTGTTGTTACTTCGTTCGCGTCTCGACATTAACAAACCTGAGGCGTTTTCTGCGGGGATCCTGATTGCAACCGAAAAATTTTCGGTTGCTGAAATTTCGATCCCTGTTCAACCATCCAGGGAAGATGATTGGCCCGACCCGCAAACATTTGTTGTTGTTGTGACCGTTTGCAACCAAAAATCCCCCGCAGAAAACGCCTTTGCATTGACTCTTGGTCTATTAAAGAACTCTCTAATAGACCAAGCATTGACTGACATGGATCCCTCAGTAGTTCATGCATGACGAAGATGCGTCCTTAACTATGGTGATGATAACTTGCTACCACTACTGCTGCTGCTGCCGGAGAATGGTGATGATAACTTGCTACCACTACTGCTGCTGCTGCCGGAGAATGGTGATGATAACTTGCTACCACTACTGCTGCTGCTGGCGGAGATAATGACTACCTTGGGTTAAAGGGGAACAGTCGATGGTATTGTGCTCTCTCCGCCCCCTCCCATACCATGACGTAAGGGAAACACGCCACCATGTTTTCTTGAATACTTGATATTTATGATAACGGTATGGAGGAACAACTCGAGAGAAGATGGAGGTCTGTGGAGTTAAGAAGCAAGGGAAGTCCTTCGAGGGGGTTAGTTTGATGTAGGTGGCACCGTGGCAGTGAGGTGAGTCTAGAGCTTATGTAATATGTAGGTGTGGAAAGTATTAAAGGGAGATAGTAAGATGGAGCAGACTTGTAGCAGGAGAACCGGCTAGGCTAGAAAGAGTAACGTAAAGTAATTCAGACGGTTATATACTAGAACCTCATCAGAAATATCATTGTTGACTGCCTGTTTATCACGTGAAGGTGCCTTGTGTGGCCAGAATGCTCCCTCGAAGTAAATTAGGAACAATGAGCCTGCCTTTTGATGGCTTGTATGTAACGTCAGATAAAGAAAAGTGTTTAAAAAATTAATTGGCCATCAAGATTTATGAATATTTAGTTATAATTCACTACTGTTGTGGGAGAATGAAAGGTTTATGTTAAGATACACCTAAATATTTCATTCCCCTTCAAAAAAGTAATTTAACGTCAGTAAAAGATTATGACATAGATATAATGATGTACCCTGTATGTAAGTTGCTGTAAATCTTGATGTGTGTTATGCATACAGTGAGGGAAGCAGTTATGGCCTTATTAGGTGACATTGAGGCTCCCAGGTGTGTGTGTGTGTGTGCGACTGGCTGGTGTGACGCTGATGTGCTGCTGGAACGGATGCCAACACCAGACGATGTGGTGGTGGTGGTGTCGTCAGTTGCAGCACCAGTGATAGTAATAGTGATAGAAATTTTTGGGAATTACCAGGGTATAGTTTTTGTCTCCTTTGCCTAACAGTGGTCTTTTATATACGTGAGTGAAGTGGGTGAGTCAGTTATCAGCTATTATTCATCAATGATCTGTGAATTGACTTGTTTATACGTTTCATGTTGACGCCACGCAACGCTATCTCGATGTCATGCCCTTTGCCCTCCTCACCGCTATCCACCCTTGGGCACATCACTCCTATAGGTGCTCTAGCCTTGGTATAGTTAGGAGTAGTAGTCACTAAGGCCTGTGATTCTTTCATACACGAGAGAAAAGGGCATTGCCTCACCCATGACCTTGCCTCCCATCTATTGAGTAAGTGGAGGAGCCATATTATTACCTCACCTATTTCTCTCCTCACACTCGCTACGTTATATCACCCAAGGTCTTGCTCAACACCCACGTGATTTGTACCTACCATCGCGCCAACAACCCCGTCACCCCCTCCATCATCAGACTGCAATATGCGGTACTTAAGGATTCTATATAGCACTAATACCGGTAAATTCTCAGCGTCCTCTAGTTTGCTTAGAGTTTGCAGCATTATAGGATTATCCACAGCAGTAATAAATAATTCTCAGACACACCCATCTAGTTTGATCGCTTATTTTAGTTGCAAGATAAAGAATTCGGTAAAACTTTGGAAGAAGTCCTTCACCCCTATCTTTTTTTTCTTCCCCCTGTAGCCAACAAGCCTGGGGAACTGGCGGGAATACGGGGTTTTTGGGTGGGGGAAGCAAATATAAGTGATTTATGGCTCCAAATAAATCATCAAAGTCACTATATGTAAAAATCTAACCTAACCTAACCTTAACCACAAAGTATACCTAACCTAACCTAACCTTAACCACAAAGTATACCTAACCTAACCTAACCTTAACCACAAAGTATACCTAACCGAGCCTAACCTAACCTTAACCACAAAGTACACACAAACTTCGATTTCCCTGACTAATAGGGGGGAGCACTGGTCCGGGAACCGCAAAAGTCCGGGAATCGCAAGTTTAAAAAAAATATATATATATATATATATATATATATATATATATATATAATATATATATATATAATAATATATATATATATATATATATATATATATATATATATATATTATATATATATATATATAGTCCGATGCCATTACCCACCCCCGGACGTTTATCCTACTCTAGTATTTACTGTCTAGCAACCGACAATATCAACTACCCCGCCGCGGACTTTTACGTCCGCTGAGCATTGAGCCACCTGGCGGGAGGCAGCAGAAAGTGTTCAATAGTCTCAAGAGACGTTCCTGCACCAGGGGCAGTGGGGGTCAGGGGATTAACGGAGGCTGTGCAGGTGAACCGTGAGTGTTGTGTGCCCAAATGTAAAAAATACAACCGTTGAGCATGCTGCCACCTGGCGGGAGGCAGCAGAAAGTGTTCAATAGTCTCAGAAATGTTCTTGCACCAGGGGCAGTGGGAGTCAGGTGACTGACGGAGGCTGTGCAGGTGAACCGTTAATGTTGTGTGCCCAAATGTAAACAATACGACCGCTGAGCATGCTGCCACCTGGCGGGAGGCGCGGACACTGACCAGGGGTGACAGGAGACGCTCGGACCACCGGACAACTTGGTCAATTTACGAACAGGACCAGGCATTTCAACGTAAAAAAAAAAAATTGCCTGAGACTGACATATCCCCGGACCTCGGATTTTGTCCGGCAAATCCGATATCCGGGAAATCGAGGTTTGTGTGTTAAACCTAACCTTAACCACAAAGTATACCTAACCTAACCTTAACCACAAAGTATACCTAACCTAACCTAACCTTAACCACAAAATATACCTAACCTAACCTAACCTTAACCACAAAGTATACCTAACCTAACCTAACCTTAACCACAAAGTATACCTAACCTAACCTTAACCACAAAGTATACCTAACCTAACCTAACTGGACTTAGAATTTTTTGAGGCACCTCATATTTCATAGCGGCCGTGTGGGTTAACCAAGGCTGAGCGCACGCTGGAACCTTTACATATGTGAAGTACAATAAGCATACAATACAGTGCGGTAGTTCATTTCAGTCATAGCCGGAAGGATGAGTTACAAAGTATTTCCGTATGGTAGTTACCGGATTATTTTTCCCTTCACGCCCAGATATTTCCTTTGCTATCAAAAATCTTCTGTTAGCCATAAAATTACGAAAAGTAACAATATACCAAATTAGTTAGTCGACAAGGGTACTAATCAGGTCATATCTATCAAATATTGCTTATATTCACTAAAAAGCGTCTAATGGTAGCCAAATTACAATGGAAATTACGTTCTGGGTCTCAAGGGGTTAACCAGTTTCGTCTAGTCTAGTCCATCATACCTACCTTTGTTAGCACAGTACATCATCCCATTACTACACGTCTCTGTCTTCTTGTTTAGTACATCATACATAGGCATATATACATACATACATACGTTATACATATTTACCTACCTTTGTTCGCACAGTCCATCATCCCATTACTACATGTCTCTGGCTTCATCACTCGTAGCTTCCCTGATACCACACTGTCTTATCAATATTGACTCATCTTCTTACCACCCTCCACCTTATCTGTTGATTACGTTATCGTATTTATGAGCTTCGAGTGCCTGTAGTTAGTTTGTAGTGTCTTGTCTGAATTCGCGTGTACTTAGCTTTGAGAGATTCGGTGATGATTCATAAAGTCAGATTTCTTAGATTTCTTCCTCGATTTATATTTATACGTACATTTGATTTGTTTAGGAGTGACTGAATATTTTTTTTGGAATATTTATGTTACTTGGTCGGTTTTGTTGTTGTTTTTAGCTATATATCGAAATATTATTGACATTATTATTTCATCTTAATGCTATACTGTAAGTGGATAGATGTGTATATTATATAATTGCTTAGATCATTGTTTTTTATGTCTCTGTGTTCTTATATTCTTCAATGAATATATGAAGCAATGACGCAGTGGATGAAATGACCGAAATATGTTTACTATTATCAAGAAGGATATTAAAGTTGAATATGTGTGTGTTTGTGTAGGTGTGTGTGTTTGTGTAGGTGTGTGTGTGTTTGTGTAGGTGTGTGTGTGTTTGTGTAGGTGTGTGTGTGTTTGTGTAGGTGTGTGTGTGTTTGTGTAGGTGTGTTTGTGTGTGTATGTGTAGGTGAGGAGCGGCAACCATAGTGAGGCTTTGTCGATTATGTGGCGGCGTTCACATAGTTGCTGAGATACACTAAACTCGACACTCCCTCCGCTCTTCCCTCCCTCCCCGCCTCCCTCTCTCCTCTTTGTCCTTGCCTCCCATCTTTCCCTTTCATTCCTTTTCTCCTCTTCTTTCCTCCTCTTTTCCTTCCCTCCTTTCCACATCTCTCCTTCATTCCTCCCCACATTCCCTTCCTCTTTCCCACCCCTCCCTCCCTTCCCTTTCCTTCCCTTCCCTTCCCTCCCCTCCCTCCCTCCCTCCCTCCCTCCCTCCTCTCCTTCCCTTCCTTCCTCCCTACCCTCCCTCCCTCCCTCCCTCCTTCTCTTCCTCCCTCCTTCCCTGCCCACAGCTTCCATATTGATCTCCCTGTGAACCCCCTTACCCCCTCGCCCTGTGTGTGTGTGTGTGTGTGTGTAGAAATATGTCACCCGTGTAGCTTTTCACTCAGTTTTTCCTTCAAGAATCTGTCTTTGTGTTATTATTGGCCAAAGATTGATTGAAACTTTCCCTTCATTCTTTTAACGTATCTCTTGTTTCTTTACGTAATTTTTATCATGTTTCTCTAGAATTCACGTTACTTATGTATTGAATTAATGGAATCCTGCTAATACTCTCCCTATTCCTTATCTCCTCTCAAAATGCAAGATACATAAGAGTAAATAGTCAGTCAATGATGAAATTCCCATACATCTTCCATCCTTTCTTACTTCATAGTCTTTTATTATTATGGTTCCCTATTCAAGTACGTAGGTTGTAAGAACGTGCACTCCAACCTTCAATAATGACCCTTCAGCCTTCTCAGCCTTCAACGATCAGCTCTTGAACAACCCTCACCCCCCTTAACTACCTAACCATCGAGTGTAATTGTTCCATCAGAGAAAGAGCACTCTCCTCCAATTCCAAGCTTGTCATTTGAAGTTACTTGTTTCTACTTCGGTGTAACTTTGGCCATTACAAGTCCCTGTTCTTGAGAGAGAGAGAGAGAGAGAGAGAGTAAGATTGAAATATGTAGATGAAGACAGTAGTGAGATCCAGAGTTGTAAGACATGAAAGAATGAAAATAATAGAATAAAAGATGAAAGAAGAAAGGAAGAGCTTAATAATAAAAAGGAAGTGATTATTTTCCTACCTTTAATTACCGTCTTGCTGCTACTACCACCACTACCACTACAGTTTAACTGAAAAGTGCTATTACTACTTCTACTATTACTACTGTTATGATAATTATTTAGCATATACTTTGTTAAGATTCTCTCAGTAGAAGTGAATACTGTTGTTCCCCAAAGCCACTGAGGAGATTGTTATGAGGAGGCGGGGTGGGATTGGGAGGATGGAAGAGGGGGGGGGGTGTCACATCCGGTGGTGCAGGTGGTTGTCGACCGTGGGCATGCGTGTTTGTAGTGGTGGTGGTGGTAGTTGTTGTTTGTAGTGGTTGTGGTTGTGATAATAGTAGTAGTAGTAGTAATAGTATGGTAGTGTTAATAGTAATAGTATGGTAGTGGTGATAGTAGTGGTAGTGTTGGTAATGGTGGTGGTCTTTGTGTTGGTAGGAGTGGTGGTGCTGGTGACTCCCTTATATGGTATTTGAACAGTCACACAAGACACATTTTTTACTTTATCAGTCTTATCTTATCAATTTATCATCATTCCAAGTTGTGCTATTTCTTAACTGGCTCACTTAGGTAGTACATGTACCCTTAAAGTTACACATATCACAGCTTCGTTATAAGAAGAAAAACTGAGCAAGAGAGTAAAGGAAATGATATCACTTTGAAAGATAAGAATTATATAAGTTCTTCTGACAACATATCTTACTTAACTTAAGGTTCACTCGCGCACACACACACACACACACACACAGGTTGATTGGCACGCGTTATTCTTGGCCTCGTCACCACCTCGGCAGAAACCTTGGCACGCACGATGAACGGTGAGGGAAGGGAAGAAAGAAAGAAATGTTTATGATATGTGTTAGTTATCTCCGTTCCTGCTTCAACCCTTCCGTGTGAGATTGGTGATAGGAATAGTGGTAGATGGGACGTACTTATGTTGCTACTACTACTACTTCTACAATAATTACTACTGCTGTTGACTGCTGTTGATGATTTTCCTGATATTTATTGCCTTTAAACTTTTAAAGATAGTAATACTCCTTCATTTACCTTCACACATGGAATAGAAATGAGAGAGAGAGAGAGAGAGAGAATGAATGAATGAATGAAACTCACAATAAAAAAAATAAAAAAACACAGCAGGGAAAGCATTCACCGCTAACAAGCCTTTTGACCAATTAAAACTCCCGTTGTAACACATGCTGCACTGTGATTGGCCAGGAAGGACAGGACGCATACAGGTTAAACGAACTATTGGACCTTAATAGGGAACACCATGTAATATAGTGAGAATAGTGAGGCAGTGATGTATAATATAGTGAGACTGTATTGTGAAACGAAGTGCTGGGCAGGATGTGGTCTCTCTCTCTCTCTCTCTCTCTCTCTCTCTCTCTCTCTCTCTCTCTCTCTCTCTCTCTCCCATGATACTCTCAGCTTTTACTCCTTTCCTCCCTCCCTTTCGTCCTCCAGTCTCCCTCCCGCTGGTTTCCTACTCCCTTTCGTTGCCTCACACCCTCCCTTCCCATGGCCCTCCCTTCTTCCCTCCTTCATTCTCTCTCCCTCTCTCTGTCGCAGTTCATTTCCTAACCTTCCTCACTCATTTTTATACTCAGTTTTTCATGTAGTATTTAGTTATCGCGTTTAACATTTTTTTTTTTAGTATTTAGTCATCGCGTTTAACTTTTTTTTTTAGTATTTAGTTATCGCGTTTAACATTTTTTTTGTAGTTTGTTCATGCTCTCTCTCTCTCTCTCTCTCTCTCTCTCTCTCTCTCTCTCTCTCTCTCTCTCTCTCGCTCTCTCTCTCTCTCTCTCTCTCCGTTCCATCCATGTTTTCCTACTAAAGTCTGTCGAATCACATTTTTATCTTCCCTAATTCACTCACCCACACTCACTTTTTACCTCTTCATATAATTATGGCCACTCGTCTCTCCCGCCCACAACTCTCCCATCACCCTGCCTCCCACCTGAGGTATTCCCAGCCAGGTGAGACAGCCAAATTTATCATGTTTATGCCAAGCACCCGTAGAGTGTTGGCAGCGGCCCGTGGAGGGTGGGTGGCCGAGAGAGAGAGAGAGAGAGAGAGAGAGAGAGAGAGAGAGAGAGTTGAGCTTGACTTGCACAGGTGTCTAGTTAATCGTATCATAATAACAGGTTTAAGAGAAGCATATCTGATTGGCAATGTTGTTGAAAAGGTAGGCATTACTTTCCCTCTTATAGTAAAGGCAGGAGTTGTGACTGAGGAATAAACTTCAAAATACTGAGTGGTATTGCGTAGGATGCACTTAAGGGGAAGACTGGCCTGAATTCAGTTTCTTTAGAGGTAAGCAGAGGAAAATTTAATCAAACATGTATTGTAGCTCTTAAAGTATAGCAAGAAAATATTGTTTTGGTGTGTTTTGTAAGGATCTGTTAATTATTTTCCTCTCAAATCATTAGGTTTTTTAATGGGGGAGGGGGAGGCGGTGGCCGCGGCTGAAAAAAACTAATGATTTGCAAGAAAAACTGTTCGCAGAATAATTACTAGAGAAAAACAATTTCGTTCTGGGAAAAGCGGGATGGCCTACACCGTAAAATTACCTAAATATTTACCATACCGACATCTGTTTGACATTGAAAAGGATGCATATTTGTAACAGCGTAAAGTATACCTCTAGGCTCTAATAAAATGCAGCGGCGTCGTTTGTTATCACAGAGTAAACCAATCCCGTTTCGTGTTTCAGCCTCGTGTTTCATGTTATTTGTGTTAGGCAGCGCGTGGAGGCAGGAAGGAGCTTACGGTTGCTGGGGGACGTTTCTCACAGGTTCTATAAGGAAAGAAGGTGACGGAGGGTGCAAGAGGAGGGGAAAGGTGTTGACTTGGGTGGGACAAGTTTGGCAAAGGATGGAGGAAGGAAATGGTGTGGACTTCGATGAGAGAAATCTGACGTGAGGCCAAGGAAAAGGAAAGAAATCGATGTTGACTGAGGG
>JACEEZ010018420.1:194220-221720 GCA_016584305.1 Chionoecetes opilio | reverse complement strand
TTATATTTTTTATTTTTTGGTACGCTAAAACTAATGTCCTTTGGTGTCAAGTGCGTCCTCGCCCTCTCGTATTAAGGTTGTCGGGAACGGGATGTAGCAAGGAGGTGGCGGGACATGCAGGCGAAGGATAGCTCTCCTCAGATAGCAGCTCCTGAGTCCTGACATCCGCACTCACCACACTCCACTCCACTCACTCCTCACCAACTCGACCTTGAGCCAAATACAAGACTTAAAACATTTGAGTGAAGAGATTGAGAGAGAGTTAGGATGAAATTTCAGCTTTTTTATATGTATTTCTCTTTAAAGTGATTGCAGCAAAAAAAAAAATCCTCTCCAGTGTGCATTTATTTTACTTTTTTATTTACGTAGTCAATACAAGACTTAAAACATTTGATTGACGAGATTGGGAGAGAGTTAGGATGAAATTTAAGCTATTCTTTTTATCTGTATTTCTCCTTTCAGTGTCTGCATCTATCTTTTTTTATTATTATTACTTACTAAGTCGTTTGAAGAGTGTGTTTACGTACGTGGCGAAGATAAGACAGACACGTACGATCAAGGATTTATCTTAACACACAACACACAAATCACCCTTATTGACTACCTAGCTATAGCATAAACAAACTCTACTATACTTTACATAATTCACCACTATAATCTCTTTCTCTTTTTTTCCACAGGTGAGTTTGCGAGTTTGTCAGAGAATATCACAAGCCAGAGAGAATTGTGAGTCTGAGGCTACGTTGCGGCGAAGTCTAGTAAGTATCAAGACTTTTTATTATTTTGTTATTTTTGTCTCGCCTACACATTTCGTACCGTGGATTCGTCCCTTGTCGAGTAACAACAAACCGCAAGTAACAGGTCGAGTGAGGGACTGGTTATTCTTCATACCACCTGTCTGCTTCAGGGAAAACATACATTATTACATATTTTTCTCAGTTCTTAACCCTTTCACGCCCAGATCTTTCCATTAACATATAAAATTGTCTGTTGTTAGCCATAAAATTACGAGAAGTAGCTTAAATATACCAAATTAGTTAGTGGACAAGGATGCTAAACAGGTCATATCTACAAAATATTGCTTATATTCATTAAAATCGTCTTATGGTATGCATAAAGTACAATGGAAATTACGTTCTGGGCCTCAAGGGGTTAATATTTTCTCCCCTATCTCTATACTCTACCCTGTCTTGTTTGACTGTATATCTTCACCTGTATTTCGCTTCCTCTCCTATTGTGATATTTTTGAAGGGAGAGAAGGAAGGGAAGGACAGTGGAAGGTAAGAAGGGGCCAGGCCACTAGATTTTCTCCTTTCTCACGGGGATCAACCTGGTGCCAAACTACACCTGTTCCGCTAGCCACACATGCTGCCCTTCCTCCCTCCTCCTCCTCCTCCTCCTCCTCCTCCTCCTCCTCCTCCTCCTCCTCCTCCTCCTCCTCCTCCTCCTCCTCCTCCTGACAGTTAGTGACCACCATCGGGATTTAAGGTACCAGGGGTCACTGCTGCAGGAGGCATTGAAGTGTACGGCGTCCTACATGGAAAGTACACAATCCGCAGTGGATTGAACGGAGCTGGGGCCTGATTGACTGCTGCCTCCCAAGAAAGCGCCAGGCAAGGCTGCCGCACCACCCCTTGAACCTCCACACTGTGTTCACACCATTACAAAACACACATAACATGACCAATCTATCAAGCACTAAACCTACCCCCACAAACTAGTAGTAGTTAGCCATAGATTACAGCTTTCAACTTTCCTCACAAATTCCATGCAGTTTTTCTATATTGCATGGTATCACTTCTTTTCCGGCCAGCTTCGGCTGGAGGGATGGGTGGGTGGGGAGGAGCCTTCTACTTCCTATCCTTTCTCTCTTATTATCTAGTTAGTGTAGTGTAGTTAAAGCAAACAGTCTTGTAAGGACCTATCGGTCTGTTGCTGTTTGTTTCCTTTGTATTCCTTTGTATTCCTCCTCCTCCTCCTCCTCCTCCTCCTCCTCCTGCTCCTCCTGTGTACCACCTTCCCACTCCTCCTCCTGTGTTCCACCTCTTATCACCACCATCACCACCAACATCACATTCTTCCTCGCTACCGACCCCCCCCCCCCGTCTGTGCTTCGCTCGACTAACTATGCATCACGTCCCTCTTTGCTTCTGTTGCTTCCTCTATCTTGCATCCTCTCTCTCTATCTTGCATCCTATCTCTCTATCTTGCATCCTATCTCTCTCTCTCTCTCTCTCTCTCTCTCTCTCTCTCTCTCTCTCTCTCTCTCTCTCTCTCTCTTCTTCTATCTATCTATCTATCTTGCATCCTCTCTATCTTGCATCCTCTCTTCTCTCTCTCTCCCTCCTCTCTCTCTCTCTCTCTCTCTCTCTCTCTCTCTCTCTCTCTCTCTCTCTCTCTCTCTCTCTCTCTTCTCTCTCTCTCTCTCTCTCTCTCTCTCTCTTTCTCATCTCCCTTCGTTACGTCAGTTAGTCATCTCCCTTCGTTACGTCAGTTAGTCATCTCCCTTCCTTTGTTTCTCCCTCCCTCCCTTCCCTTGCTCTCTCTCCCTCAGTCCACGTCTGTCTCTTCACACTCTCTCTCTCTCTCTCTCTCTCTCTCTCTCTCTCTCTCTCTCTCTCTCTCTCTCTCTCTTCTCTCTCTCTCTCTATCTCTCTCTCTCTATCATACTATATCCTCTCGTTGATTTCCTATCTCCTTCCAACAGTCCCCCTTCTCTCCCTCGCACCTCACGACAACCCAACAACCCAGACACTCCTCGTAACTTAACCATCATCCTGCATTGACAACACTCGGTTATCCCCGGAGTGTAGCTATCGATGTCACACACACACACACTGTTCCTCTCTCTCTCTCTCTCTCTCTCTCTCTCTCTCTCTCTCTCTCTCTCTCTCTCTCTCTCTCTCTCTCTCTGCCACCATCCCCTTCTCAAGCTGCCTGACATTCACCCTGTATACCTCGTTGTTCCCTTCCTCTATACTTACCAACATGTATACAGTATGGTTGTATGTGATTCTTATGTATAATGTGTTGATGGCGTTAAGTATAAAGACATTATCAGTTTGCTATAACACTTTACTATCTCGTCTTTTTCTCATTACTCTCATACTTTACTCATTCTCATACTTATACTTTACACTTTACTCTCATACTTTACTCATTCTCATACTTATACTTTACTCTTTACACTTTACTCTCATACTTTACTCATTCTCATTCTCATACTTTACTCTTTACACTTTACTCTCATACTTTACTCATTCTCATACTTATACTTTACTATTTACACTTTACTCTCTCATACTTTATATATACATCTTTAGTCTCACGTACTTTATAGTTTTATTATATATTTGTGGTCTTCGGTGTTTATAGTTTTATAGTTTAGGGTTGAAAAAGTGTTAGTTTTGCTTTTTTAGGTACTAGAAGATTAGTAAATTTGTAGACAAGTTAACTAGTGAAATCTATCATAACTCGAATGTATATATATATTTTTACTACATATTGCTAAGTTAAGACATAGTTGGTAGTGAGTTTAATACGTCATCGTTCATGTGAGATTAGTGTTAAGAAACTGAGTGTCAGAGAAACGAGGAAGTATAAATTTACACGTGATGATACTTAACCCCTTCACGCCCAGATCTTTCCTTTGCAACATTAAATTGTCTGTTAGCCAAAAAATTACGAAAAGTGTCTGAATATACCAAATTAACTAGTGGACAAGGATACTAAACAGGTCATATCTATAAAATATTGCTGATATTCACTAAAAATCGTCTAATGGCACCTAAATTACGATGGAAATTACGTTCTGGGTCTGAAGGGGTTAATAACACATGGCATTTTAATTAGCTGAAAAAAGTAGAGAATAAATGGAAACCGTACAACATCTTCTCTCTCCATTATTTTTATTTTTTTATTATTATTACAAATCGCTAAAGCTTACGGTTCATCTCTTCTTTTTCCACTCTCTCTTTCTCAACTAAACAACACAAAACCTCCTCCGTTAATTAAATCAAAGCCTCAAGGAAGCTTAGATGCCTTCGTCCACGTAATACAATACTATAAATGAGACCAATACAGTACAGGGCTATAAATAAGTTAACCTATCTAACCTTAATACACACTTGACCTTCTTAGGGAATACGTCGCTGCCTCTCTGACTGTCAATTGATGTGGGTGGAGAGAGAGAGAGAGAGAGAGAGAGAGAGAGAGAGAGAGAGAGAGAGAGAGAGAGAGAGTAAGAGTAATGTAGTATTATAGGATGAACTTGAATGATGGTAGGATTCCTTATCAGTATTGCGTAGTAATGAAAATAACAGTGTTGTACCTATGAATAACTGAGCTGATAACACTGTGCTGATAACGAATAACGATATTACTGATTGCCGTGTTATATAGATATTTTTAACATCGTAATTCCCCTCTCATATTCTCTCTATCTAATTATCTATCTATCTATACCCTATCTGTCTATCTATATATATCTACCCCATCTCTCTCTCTCTCTCTCTCTCTCTCTCTCTCTCTCTCTCTCTCTCTCTCTCTCTCTCTCTCTCTCTCTCTCTCTCTCTCTCTCTCTCTCTCTCTCTCTCTCTCTCTCTCTCTCTCTCTCTCACAGACTAACTCTGAGTAATGCATTTATTTACCAAGGAATTGTTAAAACACTTTAGCGCAATTGAATATAATATCATGCCTATGTATCGTGATATAATGAAGACTAAAACCGGTCATTATCACTGGACTCATTTGCATATAATGACGTAAGAATTATAATGTAGAGTCTTGACGTTCCGTTCTGGCAGTTTAACTGTGATAAACTGGAACCTTGAACTTGGCTGTCGTCGATTAAATTTCCGCGGAGGAGAAGAATCAGGTTTTCTTGTTAAGACTTTAAATCAAGCACCTTTTTTTCTCTCTTACTTGCTTCTTATTCCTATTTCTCACGCTGCTTTACTTGCTGTAAGAGCTGTAGTGTCTTTTATTCTTGATTTTGTGTTGTATGTATTCCTCTGTAGTAGTAATAGTAGTAGTAGTAGTAGTAGTATACGTAGTAGTATAGTAGTAGTAGTAGTAGATGGCTTAAGTGCATAACTGGCAGTGAGGTGGACGAAACTGAGGCTGAAAGAATGCGTTGGTTGTGTGTGTGTGTGTGTGTGTGTGTGTGTGTGTGAGAGTGAGTGAGAGAGGAAGAAGAGGGAGGTAAGAAGAGAGGGTGGGAGGGAGAAGAGAGGGAGAGGGAGGAAGTGAAGGTCGTAGATGCGGTGGGTGTGGTGGGATAGCATGTAGGAGAGGAGGGTCGAGCAGGTGTGTTGTGTGTGGTGTGTGTGTGTTGTGTGTGTGTGTGTACAGGTAGCAAGAGGCAACGAGGCGTGACTGTCGAGAAGGAGCCAGCCAGCCAGTTGCATCCTCTCTCTCTCTCTCTCTCTCTCTCTCTCTCTCTCTCTCTCTCTCTCTCTCTCTCTCTCTCTCTCTCTCTCTCTCTCTCTCTCTCGTAATGTCTCAATGTATGTTTCTGGGAGTTCTTCTCTACATTTTGTATTAACAGTATTTTTTAAATTTGTATTCAGGTCACGTTCTCATCTGCTTCCTGTAATTAGGTCATCGCCTCTTAGACACGCCGCTTGGTTGTTGTAGCTCCTCCTCTTCTCCCTCCTCCTCTTCCTCCTCCTACTTCAAAGAGAAAGATAAACGCAATTAAAAGAAAGAAAGGGAGTAAAAGTTTAGAGCATGAAAAAGTGAGGATGAGAAGTTGGAAGATGAGAGTGTGGAGGAGGAAGAGGAAGAAGAAGAAGAAGAAGAAGGTGTGGAGGAGGAGGAGGAAGGAGTGGAGGAGCAGGAGGAAGGAGTGGAGGAGAGTGAGGAGGAGGAAGGAGTGGAGGAAGAGGAAGGAGTGGAGGAGGAGGAAGGAGTGGAGGAGGAGGAAGAGGAAGGAGTGGAGGAGGAGGAAGTGGAGGAGCAGGAGGAAGGAGTGGAGGAGAGTGAGGAGGAGGAGGAGGAAGGAGTGGAGGAGGAGGAAGGAGTGGAGGAGCAGGAGGGTTGTTGGAGGAAGAGGAGGAGAAGGTAAATAAAACAAAAATCCTTAGAGAGAGTTAGGACGAGGAGAAGGAAGAGGAATGAGATAAAAAAGGAACGGAGAAAAAAAAAATATGAAAGTTAACAGCTGTAGTAAAGAAAAGGAAAAAACAATAGATATAAACTATATATAAAGGGTAAAACAAAAAATCATTCAAGAGACTTAGGACGAGGACGAGGAGAAGGAAGAGGAACTGAGAGAAGAAAAATGTAATATGAAAGTTAACAGCTGCAGTAAAAAAGAGGAGGAGGAGGCGAAGTATTTGCATGGTGTACGTGCATAAAAGGTCAAGCAAGGTCAGGAGAGACAGGTAGCGAGGTGACCGAGTGACCCTGGCTATAATTCTGCCACCCAGTGACCTCTCCTCGCCCCTGGCCACGGTGTGTGTGTCTGTGGTCCACTTTCCACTACCACTACCACTGCTTCCACCACCACTACCACTGCCACTACCACTGCTTCCACTACCACTGCTTCCACCACCACTACCACTGCTTCCACCACCACTAACCACTGCTTCCACCACCACTACCACTGCTTCCACCACCACTACCACTGCCACTACCACTGCTTCCACCACCACTACCACTGCTTCCACCACCACTACCACTGCCACTACCACTGCTTCCACCACCACTACCACTGCCACTACCACTGCTTCCACCACCACTACCACTGCCACTACCACTGCTTCCACTACCACTGCCACTGCCACTACCACTGCCACTACCACTGCTTCCACCACTACTATTTCTGCCACTAGATACAAATTGGAAGTGGTAGAAGCTGGTGTAGTAGTAGTAGTAGTAGTAGTAGTAGTAGTAGTAGTAGTAGTAGTAGTAGTAGTAGTAGTAGCATTAGTAGTGGTGATAGTAATAGTGGTTGAGGTGTATTAGTTTAGTAGTAGGAGGAGGAAATGTTTGTGTGACGGTTTGTGTGTTCTGTGACTTATAACATTTTTCTCTGGTGACTCATTATGCACATATGTAAATTAATTCGTAAAAGATAGATGCCCCTGAGATTGGTAATAATAATAGTGATATAATAATAATAATAATTATATAGATGATAATTCAATATATATATACACACATCGATTATTTTATTTACTGTTTTGTATTATGGCGTAAACGATTTTGCTGTGTTTTGTAGCAATTCTCCGATACTAGCACACATACAAGGCAAAATTATCCTCCAGTAGCACCTGCAGATCATCAGTCACGGTACATCATCATCATATGGGTACAGTGGGGCAGGGTTTGTGGCCCTCCGTCTGCTCCTTCCGGGTTTCGAGGTTACGGCCATACTTTCCCTTGTCCATTCTTTGCGAGGTGAACAGAGGCTGGAGTGTGAAAGCAGACGAACCCTTAATTGTTGTCTCCGCGCTCCCGGGATTCGAACCCTTCTTTGTTGTGAGCTGAATGCATGATGATGATGATGATAAACAGGTTACTCTAGCTTGATATTCCTCATAGCTAAGCACATACGTCTGAAGATACACTCACATTGCCCTCACGTCTTAAAAGTAAAAATTTGAACCGAACTCATATATTTTTCCGTGCACCTACTCTCTCATTTCCTTCCATCCTTCCTTTTTTCCCTGCTTCCTTTCCTCTTTCCATACCCCCTTCTATCCTCCTCTCCCCCTTCTATCCTCCTCTCCCTCTTCCTTCCCTACTTTCATCCTTCCTTTCCCTCCATCCTTCTTTCCATTCCTTCCTCCCTTCCTTCCTCCCTTCCTTCCTTCCTTTCCTCCTAACCGGTGAAATATCGTTCCAGCGGGAAATGCCGGAAACTGATGAGGAAATTATCGGCCTCGTTCCGCCATGTGTCTTCTGCAAGTGAAGTGGAAGCAGTAATACTCCTTTATCATTCCGTTTTTTTTGTTTCTTTTAGTTTGCTTCACTGTGCACTTATTTTTCTTTTTTCTTTTTATCTTCCTTTTTTATCGTCCTTTATTGCATGTTTGTGAGCGGAAGGAGAGACAGAGGAGAAGGCAAGGGAATAGGAGGAGGAGGAAGACAATCCAACAAAAGGCGTTTTGGTCATTGTTATCAGTGTAATCTTTGAAGACATCTGGAGGGAGGAGTTTGCTTATCACCCATCATCATCATCATCATCTTGTGGACCTTTGTCGGGGAAGCTAAAAATCCGTTGTTTCTGCAGCCGTCATAAGTTTGTGCCGCTAAGAATACACGGCTCAAAGGAGGACGAGGTAGTGGGAGGTGGGGACTTAGGAAGGATGACGTCTTTCTACCGGGAGACGTCACAGGCGGCCTCTTCATATTGACCCTGACGTTCATTTCTGGAGGGAAGGTTTAGGGGAGGGCAGCGCGCAGACCCGGAAAGCTCTTTGGGTGTGCCTTTATTGCATTCATTCCTCTTGGCTGCGCGTTAGCTGAGAAGAGGAAGAGGAAGGGGAAGGAGAGGAGGATGTAGTGATGGTGGTGGTGTAGAATGAGGAGGAAGAAGAAAAGGAAGGAGAGGAGGATCTAGTGATGGTGGTGGTGTAGAATGAGGAGGAAGAAGAAAAGGAAGGCGAGGAGGATCTAGTGATGGTGGTGGTGTAGAATGAGGAGGAAGGAGAGGAGGATCTAGTGATGGTGGTGATGTTGAAGAAGAAAAGGAAGGAGAAGAGGATGTAGTGATGGTGGTGGTGTAGAATGAGGAGGAAGAAGAAAAGGAAGGAGAAGAGGATCTAGTGATGGTGGTAGTGTAGAATGAGGAGGATCTAGTGATGGTGGTAGTGTAGAATGAGGAGGAAGAAAACAAAGGAAAAAGAGGAGGATCTAGTGATGGAAGTGATGTTGAAGGATGAAGAAAAACATGAAGGAGAGGAGGCTTTAGTGATGATGGTCAAACCTGTCGCAGAGAGATCACACGAGAACACTGTGTGGAGGTCGCTACAAGACTTAACCAGTGTATTTATGTATTACCTCTCAGGCTTCATATCTGACGATGCCCTTCCTACCTCATATAACCCATTCTTTCCTTACCTCAGCACTTCACATACCCATTCTGAAATCCAGACCGCAAAACGACCTTGTAATTTGCACCAAGTAGCGTAAAATCGTGAACATGGAGAAACAATCTTATATACGACTTTCATAATGCATGTGTCTTCCTTCTTTTAGTGGATATGTGGTTCAAGGAGGCGATGGTCGAGGCAATTCCGTGTAAGTTTAGGCGCAATAGAGGTGTGAATTGCCGAAACACCTGACGTGCAAACTCCTACACTGCTCCTGAACTCCGTAACGAGATTCACAAAGTTGGCGGATTCTTCTGTGGTTGAGTGCTTGCGAGGCGCCCCGGAGACCCTGCGAGGCGCCCCGGAGACCCACCCTCGGGAGTGATATTGTGTTGTGTTCAGGGCGGACCAAGAGCTCATCCATTACAACATTTTATACGTGATTCCCTGTTTCGTATGTAGTTTGCCGGGGAATGTTTGTGATTATACCTTAGAAGTTTTATGCAAAGTTCCACGCTTGTGTACGGAAGTTATGTTTTTAAGTTCTCTTTTTACATGAACAAGTCTGGTTCTAATGTTGTATGTTGTATATGTTTAGAATCACTTGTACCTGTCTTGTAGTTATATTAGCATAATGTGTTGTTACGCCGTTAAAGAGAGACTGATGCAGCGTGAAATAGAATGCTAAGAAAGTATCTAGAAAAAAAGTAATGGCGAAAAAGTTAGGTTTGCTCAGGTTAAGTTATTCTGGTACTTTACTGACAATACTTTATTTTCCTGGTGACTTTCTATTCTACTTTCGGATCTTGACTCAGACGCCCTGCACTCTTAGAAAAAAAGGGTAGGAAAAGGGTGTTTGTAGTGATGAAATACTGCTACCCTTTTTCTACCCTTACAAATATACCCTTTCGGATCGACGCAAATATACCCTTTTCCAACCCTCTCGTCTAAAAAGGGTAGATGTAAGGGTATAATCGCCAGCATCTACCCTCCAGCCTGGACATAGGGTTTAAAAAGGGTAGTGATGGTGCGATGCAACAATTCCACCCTTAATATACCCCCCATTTCTGAGAGTGTGGTGACATTCCTTACCGAGTGTTACGGCGATACAGGTGATACTTAAGTGGGCAGGTGATATGCGTCATAGATGGGACATAATGTTAATCATAGGCAGGAAGTTAGTCTTAGTGAAATACACGTCATTCAAGACTTTAAGTGAGAATAATGTGAGTAGCTAAGTGTTATGGAAGTTTATAAGTGTTAGTCATAGAGGAAATTATTCATAGTAATAGTAGATAGTACAAGTCATTTAAACCTCTGAGCGTGAGAATTATGAAGGATTGAAAGTCACAATGGGAAAGGAATAGAAAAGTATATGTATAAAAGATAAAAATACTCATTGGCAATAGGTAACAAAATAGTAAATAGATAACAAAATAGTAAATAGATAACAAAATAGTAAATAGATAACAAAATAGTAAATAGATAACAAAATAGTAAATAGATAACAAAATAGTAAATAGATAACAAAATAGTAAATAGATGACAAAATAGTAAATAGATAACAAAATAGCAAACAGATAACAAAATAGTAAATAGATAACAAAATAGTAAATAGATAACAAAATAGTAAATAGATAACAAAATAGTAAATAGATAAAAAGGTAAAGGAATAGAAAAGTATATATATAGAAAAATACTAATTGCCAATAGATAACGAGTGAATGAATGCATGATAAAAGCACCCATACATGACATCACTCCCTATACAGTTTTCATAATCTACCAACGCTTCTACCAACTAATCTACCAACTTCACACACAGCCAATAAAATACAATATAAAATACAACAATAACCATTCTTCCTCGTAATGATACATCGCCCTATATATATTTTTAACCTTTTAAAGAGACATCGGATAATAGCATGTGACGCACCGCCGTGACGTGGGACCCATGCCTTTGTGTAGAGCTTCAAGTGCTTTCAATATTTCAATAGCGGTATAGAAAGCTGCTTTGAATGAGCTTAGAATACAGTGTTGTTGACGAAGCAATCACTTGGAAGGTTAAATGTTATATGAAGCTTCTATTACCTCATATTGCTTGCCTGATTGCATTCTCTCTCTCTCTCTCTCTCTCTCTCTCTCTCTCTCTCTCTCTCTCTCTCTCTCTCTCTCTCTCTCTCTCTCTCTCTCTCTCTCTCTTTCTCTCGTTCTTCTCCTTCTTCTCATGTCATTCTCTCTCTCTCTCTCTCTCTCTCATTTAATTCAATTCGTTTATTAAGCCGTGTTAATGTAATGAAAATTTGACTATTCTCTCTCTCTCTCTCTCTCTCTCTCTCTCTCTCTCTCTCTCTCTCTCTCTCTCTCTCTCTCTCTCTCTCTCTCTCTCTCTCTCTCTCTCTCTCTCTCTCCACACACACACACACCTGTAATTGATGCATAGGGGCGCCTGCACACACAGTCTCGCCCGCCCATGTTTACACCACGCACCTGTCAAAGCCCAACAGATTACATATGCAAAATACAATCCCCCCCCCCCCCCCGGGCAGTGTCATTCACCCCCTGTATAGCGCCCTCTTACCCTCCTCCTCCTCCTCCTCTTCTGCGCACGCGTGTATATGAGAATGTGATAGTTTCTGTACAAGATAGACTACCTGTGTGTATGTGTGTTTACGGTAACTTATGGTGCGCTATATACGGTTCATTAGAATTTATTGCTTATAACGAGAGAGAGAGAGAGATGCTGGCTAGAGGTTGTTTAGGGCTTGACGTAAGACGAGGATTTAAATGTAAGCAAGTGGCTTGGATGTATATACAGTGTGTGTGTGTAGAATGAATACCTCGCGAGCCATTGGTGCAGAGGAATGACAAGAGGACGATAAATGTGATACGGAGCCATACTTCCTACACTAATGCTCTCTCTCTCTCTCTCTCTCTCTCTCTCTCTCTCTCTCTCTCTCTCCTCTCTCTCTCTCTCTCTCTCTCTCTCTCTCACAACACACAAAAGGGCACCGTGGAAGATGAGTTTGCGTTCTTTTGGTCGAAGGGAAAGTGTACCAGAGACCAGTATTTTATGTATGTGTGTGTGTGTGGTGTGTATGTGACTGTGTGTGTGTGTGTGTGTGTGGCGTGTATGTGACTGTGTGTGTGTGGTGTGTATGTGACTGTGTGTGTGTGTGTGTGTGGTGTGTATGTGACTGTGTGTGTGTGTGTGTGTGTGTGTGTGTGTGTGGTAGTCTCAAGTCACGACGCCCATTCAGAGGGAAAAAAAAGAGAAGAGAGAACTTTGACCTTGACTTCCCTGTGAGAGAGAGAGAGAGAGAGAGAGAGAGAGAGAGAGAGAGAGAGAGAGAGAGAGAGAGAGAGAGAGAGAGAGAGAGAAACCAAGTACCATCCAAAATGATATTATAGAAAAACACAAAAGACAAAAGCAATAATTACCCACTCACTTCTGCACTAACACGGGAATAAGTTTATGAGGTTTGTTTATGCTGCAGGTTTTTGACAATCTCCATTTTAACGAGTTTCCACGTAACGCAGGTGGAAATAGAATTGAAGATCGAGGAAATAAGAGAAGGATAGACTAAGGATGATGCTCAGGAAGGATAATGAAAGTGGTAATATTAAAGCCTCTGAAGATAATTTTAATAACAGTAATGATAATGCTAATGATAATAAAAGGAGAAAAAATAAAAATCACCCTCTAAACCTCCTATTCCTTCCTTCTCTTCTTCCTATTTCCCTTCCTCCTCCTTCTTCTCTTCCTATTTCCCTTCCTCCTCCTTCTCTTCTTCCTATTTCCCTTCCTCTAATTTCTTCTCTTCCTATTTCCCTTCCTCCTCCTTCTTCTCTTCTTCCTATTTCCCTTCCTCCTTCTTCTCTTCTTCCTATTTTCCCTTCCTCCTCCTTCTCTTCCTATTTCCCTTCCTCCTCCTTCTTCTCTTCTTCCTATTTCCCTTCCTCCTCCTCCTTCTTCTCTTAATGGAAGATGTGTTCGTAGTTTCTAATTTAAGAGGGGTAAAGAAGAAGAAATATATATCAAGAAACATGAAACAGACTCAGAATCCAAGACGTAAATGCATGCAACCAGTGTAGTAGAAAGTGTTGCAGCAATATGAAACTGGGCCGAAAAATTGCCAGTCATGTGCAGATGGTTGGTTATAAGAGTGTGTTGTGGTTCATTTTCGCTCATCCGATACCTACTTTTTGACAGCTCGTGTACGTATGTTAGCAGAACTCATTAAGGAAGAGTCAGGTAGTGTTTTCGT
Source organism: Chionoecetes opilio (assembly GCA_016584305.1). Taxonomy (NCBI): domain Eukaryota; kingdom Metazoa; phylum Arthropoda; class Malacostraca; order Decapoda; family Majidae; genus Chionoecetes; species Chionoecetes opilio. Next base: position 208,408 of record JACEEZ010018420.1, on the reverse strand, counting down.
AATAACTAAGAAAATCTCATTCCTTATTTTTGTGTGTGTGTGTGTGTGTGTGTGTGTGGGGGGGGTTGCGTTATGATATTTCAGCTTTAACTGTGTATGTAGGTGTGTGTGTCTGTCTGTCTGTCTGTGTGCAAACCTAGTATTTTTATATTTACAGAACTGCATCAAAATCGTTATGTTTCGTCTTTTGATACCAAATGATTATATTTTCATTTACGTGTGTGTGTGTGTGTGTGTGTTTGTGTATATGTGTGTGTGTAGGGGAGGTGGGAATGTGCCGTTATGTGTACTATATAATGCCAGAATGATTATCCGTCTGTCTACAAAAATCTACATAATCTGTATCCTAACTTACCTATCTACTTATGTACTTCAAGCTATCCATCTGTTTATTTACTCTTACGTCTCTCCGTCTGTCTACGTGTTTACTAGTCTGTCCCGCAGTGTGTGTGTGTTAGTGTGTGTGTGTGTGTGTGTGTGTCGTGGGTGCTGGTCTCCTCTCCCAAGGGTGATGGTGGTGGGGGTAGTGGTGATAGAGGTAGAGGTACTGGTGGTGGGCTGTCTGTGGTCTCTCCTGGACGCTACGAGACTCCGATAGAGGCCGCCAGCAAGGGTTGTAAAAGGGAAGAACTGTACTTTACCTCTTGCCTCCCTTTATATTAGGTTTTATTATAGGGCAGTTAAGTTTCCGTCAATCGAACGTTTTGGTGAAGGTAGAAGAAGAAAGGTAGTGGTGTAGGGTTGTTGTTATAGGTAGGTTGTTATTGTTATGAATAGTAAGTTCTTAGGTAGTTTTTTGGTGAAGGTAGAAGAGGAGATGGTGTTAGTGTTGTTGTTATAGGTAGGTTGTTATTGCTATGGAAAGTGTAGTTGTTAGGTTGAGTTATAGGTGGTGTTAGGGTGGGTGTTGGTGTTGTTAAATCAGTTTTCTCGCAGCTGCTTATACGTATCGAATGGATGATTTATATAGGTATGCGTGGCGAATTGCTGACTTGTAGAATGATGTGGCATGGCTGAATGCTTGTGAATGGCTGCGTGACTGGTGGTGATGGTGCTTTCAATGCCTCATAAGCTACTCTAAGTGCTTCACCGTTGCAATGTTAAATGAATGACTTGATGAGTCGCTGACTGACGCTGTTATTTTTGTTTTTTTCCACAGACGGAATGGTTGAGTAGGGAAGGAGGTAGTGTGTGTGTGCGTGTGTGTGTGTTACGGTGACCCTCGTGATGCAATGAGGGGGGTTAGGATGGGAGAGGGGGGAGGAGACAACAGCTGGGGGTGCGCTAGGCCTAAATATTTAGCTGGACCCTTAGTTATTATCATGGAAACGGTCGATGGTCACACAGCTATAGGCCACCACGTCCACCGCCACCACCACCAACATCACCGCCAACATCACCACCACCATCGCTTCCACCACCACCACCACCACCACACACACGCGACCGGTCTGACACATAGCAAAATAAATAAATAAAATACAAACTAAATATAATCCAGAATCTGTTGTCAAAAAAAAATATTCATCCACTTGTCAACATTTGGAGTGATTGGTTTCGGGCGGTGTGAAGTGTGTGTGTGCGTGTGTGTGTGTGTGTGTGTGTGTGTGTGTGTATGTGTGTGTTGTAGTGGTGGTGGTGGTGGTGGTCATGAGGCGATTCCGGATGTGGTGTGCAAGAGATAATGAATAAAATGAGGGAGAGGGAAATAACAAATGAGTAGAACTTTATAATGATATGCTTGAGGTGAGAAAAGCACCGCACGCACAGCAGAAAAACCACCTTTGTGTGTGGAGAGAGAGAGAGAGAGAGAGAGAGAGAGAGAGGGGTGGGGTGTGGGAAGGGATTTATTAGTAACCCAACATACGAGTAACGGAATATGATTATTATTATGACCGTTGTTATTGTCTTAGCGGGAGGAGGAGGAGGAGAAGAAGAAGAAGAAGAAGAAGAAGAAGAAGGAAAGACTAATAGGAGGAGGAGAAGGAGGGAGAAGACAAATGCTCACACACACACACACACACACACACACACACACACACACACACACACACACACACACCACACACACACACCACACACACACACACACACACACACACACACACACACACACACACACCACACAACAACAGACCCCACACACACACACACACACACACACACACACACACACACACACACACACACACACACACACACACACACACACACACACACACACACACTCCCAACACACGCCATCATTTTTACACCACTAACCACCTTCCATCTCCCTCTCAGTCAAGCTAACTAATCCAACAACTCAACTTCGCCAATAACAAACCCGCGTCGCCTCTTCCCCCTCACACCGACACGATCCCGGGGCACCAAGAGGCTGAAGAAGCATCGATAAACTTGTGAGTCTCGTCGTAATGAGCAGACGTGCGCGACGGGTCATATCATAAAACGGTGGTCTTAAGGAGGTCACAATTTTTCCCCGGGATTGGCTGCGGGGATGTTTAAGAAGGTAGTGTGGTCGGGTATACTCGAGGTGGGGATGAGGACTGGAGGTGGTGACGTCGCGAAGAAAAACAAAGTGATTCATAAGTCTTGTTTTCGTAGCGTCAAAAAAGAACAGGAATTGGACAGAAAATACGTGTGTCATGACTTTTTATTACGGACGTTGTTTTCTTTTTCTTATTATTTTTTTGAACAAGCTGGTTGAAGACTAATTGGCGTTTAGTGGGTTTTTCCCTTCCCTTTCTTTTATCTGTTGTAATTCTTCACTGGTATTTTCCTGTATAGAAAAGACTGAAAACACTACATAATGTCATTGACCAAGTATTTCCTGCGGTATAGAAAAGACTTGAGAGCAATTTGTATAATATCAATAACAGATCTTTTAAGACGGATAATCTTTTTGAAGGGTAATAGGTTAGGTTTATCATTCTTTCTTCTTTATTTATTCTCAATTTATTCTCTATTCTCTATTATTCTTAAGTCTAATGAACGTCTTTGATTCGCCTGGACCAACGCGTTCCTAGGATGCGCAACGCCGGCATTGGGACACCTTCCGTGATGTTCCCGGTAAATGCTGTGGCGGTTACTGTGGCCGGATATTCCTATATTTGAAAGTTACGTTCCATCACACCGAATGCGTTTCCGCCGGCATGGCACGTCTTGAGTTAGCAAAGCCGGGAAAGTAACGTAATTTTGCCTGACAGGGTTTGGATGAGGCGAGGAGCTGTTGTGTTGGTTGGATTAACGTCACTCTGATACAAGACTATTGCGAAGGGTTTGGATGAGGCGAGGAGCTGTTGTGTTGGTTGCATTAACGTCACTCTGATACAAGACTATTGGGAATGTGCTTATTGTGGGACATATAACGCGTCTGTATGCGTGTTATAGTTTGGAGGATTTTTTTCGGTCACTGGAAAACTTAAGTGATTAAGAAACAATACTGAAAAAATAGGAAATACAGTTTAGAAATAAGCGACGACGGCGAAAAAGAGGTAAATAGGAAAATTGAGAATTGAAATAGATGAAGACAAAAAAACCCAGCTAAGAATAAGTGTGTGTGCATTAGCGAAGGAGGAAATTAAGGGAGAACTGAGCTAATCCATCATGTTAATTCCAAGGTATTGCGATGTTAGCTCTTTCCTCTCTTCCTCTCCTCAGTGCGGACTCTCTCCTCCCCAGGCAACAAAAGGCTAAAAGAATAAAATTTTTGATAATCCTAAAATTTCGAGGCCATGCAATAGGCTTGAGGCATCCACACACCCACAAGCTACCAAAAAAATCATTAGAAGAGCAGTTATATATTTTTCGTTAGAGTTTATTTCAGTGCAGTGCTCGCCTTCCAAAAACCCTCAAGGAATGGAAGAGAGATAAACTTCTAATATATACAAGTCGAACATTTGGTGAACATCCCGAGGGTAAATAGCGTAGATAGAAAAGCTTGCTAGAGTGTGTTCCTCCTCCTCCTGGGTTTTCGCGTCCTACATTCAGCACACTTGCGTTCCCTTGCACTCCACACCCTCCCCCTCCTCCTCTTCCTCCTCCTCCTCTTCCACCCGAGATAGGAACAAGCTATATATAGTTACCATTCAGTGTATTCGTACATTTTTTCATCATTATTTAGCTATTATTACCGCCACTAGTTTTGCTATCATTACCACCACTACTACTACTACTACTACTACTACTACTTATACTTATACTACTACTACTAATAATAATACTAATACTACTATCACCAGCACCAGAACGACCAGCATGCATTGTCATTCTCATAACTTACAACTTTCTTCTTTTTACGTTACTCTCTCTCTCTCTCTCTCTCTCTCTCTCTCTCTCTCTCTCTCTCTCTCTCTCTCTCTCTCTCTCTCTCTCTCTCTCTCTCTCTCTCTCTCTCTCTCTCTCTCTCTCTCTCTCTCATGATTAGGTTTCGTAAAGGTGGCCTCATTTTCTTCCCAGACATGTTTACTTTGTGCTTAATTAAGGAAGGAAAAAGAAAGATTTCTATATACTTCTAACGTTGAGGTGCGGACAAGAAGGAAGAAAGAAAGAAAGAAGAAAGGAAAGTAAAAAGATGAAGAGATACAGGAAGGGAGGAGCAGAGGAAAAAGAATATATTTGGCTGATCTTAACGAAAGGAAATGAAGATACATGAGAAAAATTGAGAAGTGGAAATGAATAGGAATTGGGCTGTAATAGGAAATTTAAGTTAAAGAAAATGGACTAGTGGAAATATGAGAAAATGTTAATGGGGTTGAATTAATGGGAGAATACAAATACAGGGTGTAACACGAGTTTATGCAAATATTGATACAGGTGAAAGAACATGTAATTATAAGCACAAAATATTCTATAACCATATGCTTTTTGAAGCTTCCTCTAGACGTGAGATGAAGTTAGAAAAATTAGCGCGGCCAGTAATTTCACCATGGCAGGCGGCTGCCGCTCGGTGACATTTTGAATGATTTAATTATAATGTTTACTAGTATTGGAGCATTACATTATCTTATAACAACACAATTGGTATTAATGGACATGTTATTACTAAATAAGCAGTACATGAGAACAGCAGGGCTGTAATAAACAATACTGTAAAAGGTTACATAACATTGTGTCAGGGAGGGGTAGGATGGAACACGTGACTCAGCTGATCGGCGTGAGGCCTCGCAGCCTAGTCCCTCCTTCCTCCCCGCCCCGACGCGTTGCCACTTAGCCTTTTACAGTATTGTTTATTACAGCCCTGCTGTTCTCATGTACTGCTTATTTAGTAATAACATGTCCATTAATACCAATTGTGTTGTTATAAGATAATGTAATGCTCCATTATACTAGTAAACATTATGATTAAATCATTCAAAATGTCACCGAGCGGCAGCCGCCTGCCATGGTGAAATTACTGGCCGCGCTAATTTTTCAAACTTCATCTCACGTCTAAAGGAAGCTTCAAAAAGCATATGGCTATAGAATATTTTGTGCTTAGAATTACATGTTCTTTCACCTGTATCAATATTTGCATAAACTCGTGTTACACCCTGTATATGCAATGAATAAGATTAATACTAAACAAATTGTAGAAATAGATAAAAAATATAGAAATAGATCAAAAATATAGAAATAGATAAAAAATATATCGCGACACAGGTATGAAAAATTGAAAGATTAGTGAAATTGTTATATATTGGATGTGTTGAAGGAGAGAGAGAGAGAGAGAGAGAGAGAGAGAGAGAGAGAGTTTTGAAACCTTGGATGGATATTTCAGTATATATTTATTTGCTATTTCTTCATCCTCTTCTGGTAATACTACTACTACTACAAATAATTACGGTGATGATTGTGATGAAGTAAAAGGCTATGTTAGGTGACGAATGACAGATGTGCTGGTGCCGCCGGTGGTGTTAGTGGTAATGGTTGTGGTAATGGTGATGGTGTTGGCGGTGTTAGTGGTGTTGGTAGTGTTAGTGGTGGTAGTGGTAATGGTGTTAGTGGTGTTGGTGGTAATGGTGATGTGATAGCTACAAACCGGAGGCGAAGAGAGATACCAGCTTCCTGAACGACAAACGTGTGTGTGTGTGTAATATGTGTGTTTTATATGTAATAGCTATTTGTATTCAATAAACTATCTATCTGTGTGTCACTGTGTGTGCGTTTGTGTGTTTGTGTGTTTGTGTGTGTGTGTGTGTGTGTGTGCGTTTGTGTGTTTGTGTGTCTGTGTGTGTGTGTGTTCATTCCCTTGTTCTCATCCTCAGTCTCATACCTAATTATGATTCTTTCATTGCATTCTCTCTCTCTCTCTCTCTCTCTCTCTCTCTCTCTCTCTCTCTCTCTCTCTCTCTCTCTCTCTCTCTCTCTCTCTCTCTCTCGTGCCGCCTTTCACTGTCACACTTTCAGCTTCACACTGATAGTTACACAATTGAAAGTAGAAAGGGGAGAAGAGGCATTTAGATTTTTAAGACATCCAACAAGCAAATAATTATTTCTTATATATATTTTCTATCGTGTCTTCATATGTATTTATTCATAAGCGTTGATTTCCAAAACTTTCTCTTTCTTTCGATTTTTTTTCTATATTTTTGTTTATAAGATAAGCTTCTCTGTTCTCTTGTATTTTAAGTCTTATTCAGATGCTTCACTTATTTTACCTTTTATTCTGTCTTTTAGCTTGTAGATTCATGTACTGTATATATCACGTCATAGGCAGGGTAGCTAAGGATAGATCTAAAGAAAACACATCACACAAAAACATTCTTATTGCCAGTACACGTAAAGCAGACAGTGAAAAAGCTACAAAGGTGGATAGCTAGTTATGTTTTTTAAAGTTTTAAGTACTACAAAAAACCTTATTCCCAGACCCCGGAAAGCAGATTGTGAAAAACTACAAATGAGGTTAGCCAGTTTAGTAGTTTTTTAAGTTTTAAGTTTTTGAAGGCGTCATCGTAACTTTTCTTACAATGTTTTTTTTAGATCTATTACTGGTACTTGATACGATGGGGGTTTTAGGCTTACAACATCAGAGGAATGGATGATAACTAACACGTACTCATTGTAAACTAAAAAGAAAAAGAATAAAACCTTCCGTTTGATCTAAAATGCCCCGGTGATTAACTTTTTTCTTCTCTTTTTCTTGTCGACGAATCTCTTGGGGTTTTTTTCGATCACGCGACTCGACCAGTAATTGATGTCCAGTTACATTTTTTCCCTTCGTTTATTATACCACTCTCAATAGTTTCTTTCTACCGGCCGGCGAGAGAGAGAGAGAGAGAGAGAGAGAGAGAGAGAGAGAGAGAGAGAGAGAGAGAGAGAGAGAGATTCGATTCAGATTCAGATTCAATACTTTTATTCACAATTGAAGTACAGTTGTGAAAGAGACTGTTTCATAAAAAACAGTCTCATCTCAGTATACATATGATGAGCTGGAAGGACATCGATTATGAGGGCATAGTCCGTGAGAGTAATAGAGAGAGGATGAGAGTTGAAGTGGGTTATGGCACGAGTCTTACCTCCCTCTCCGCCTCTCCTTCCATTTTAGCAGGTCTGATTGTTACCAGTGTAGTGCTTGTCTGCCGACATCGCTATAGTAGGAGGCAGGGAAGGACACCTGCAGACAGGAGAGAAGCGGGAGAGGGGGGGGAGGAGAGGGGAAGGAGGAAACAAGAGAGAATGAAGGATAATTGAAATGGAGAAAGTGTATGAGGAAAGAGAGAGGTAGAGGGAAGGGAGAGATAAAAAGGAAGCAATGAAGAGAGACTGGGAGAGACATGAAGAGATAGGAGAAATATGGAAGAGATAAGAGGAACATGGTGACGGCACACGATTCAACACACACACACACACACACACACACACACACACACACACACACACACACACACACACACACACACACACACACACACACACACAACACACACACACACACACACACACACACACACACACACACACACACACACACACACACACACACACACACACACACACACACACTTCAAACTGTCACATAAAAAAACGAACGAAAAGTGATAAAAAGAGAAATTATGGAGGAAAATAAGATAATGTTGACTTAAATGTAGGCTTGATGGGGGCGTGGCTGGAGAGAGAGAGAGAGAGAGAGAGAGAGAGAGAGAGAGAGAGAGAGAGAGAGAGAATATTGAAGTGCTAATGAGAGAAAAAATTGAGCTAAATATAAGATGTGACATTTAATGAAGGCAGAAAAGTGTGAGTAGCTTTTTACTGCTTCGCGCGCCTTCTCTCTCTCTCTCTCTCTCTCTCTCTCGTCTCCTCTCTCTCTCTCCTCTCTCTCTCTCTCTCTCTCTCTCTCTCTCTCTCCTCTTCGCTCTTCCTCTCGTCTCTCTCTCTCTCTCTCTCTCTCTCTCTCTCTCTCTCTCTCAGACGGTGTGTGTGTGTGTGTAGGCTTACGTACATTTTTTCTTCTTCTTTTTAGGTTTACATAAAATTTTACCCAGGGAGAAAACTGGCTAAGGGAATTTAAAGCGAATTTAGAGAAGAAAAAAAGACGACAGAATTTCGCTTCATTTAAAAAGAAAAAAGCGAATTTAGAGAAGAAGAAAAAATGAAAGACCACATAATTTTAGTTTCGCTCCATTTAAAAAAAACCAACATAATTTGTTTGAGCCATGATGATGATGATGATGATGGTAAATGTGGTGTCCAAAATTCGCCATAATCTTTAATAATCCCAAATATTAAAGTAATTGAAATGAAATATAGTGATACTCATACGCGTGATTGTGTTTCGGATGACAGGTTTAATCGGGTCGGATCCGCTTCTGTGCTGATTACTCTTTTTATTAATTTTCATATATTTTTTTCAATTGAATGGCTAATTATGATTGTGTTCGTTTTGACTTGTTATTTGTTGGTGTTCTCTTTTGTCCTTTTCTGGTATTTGTTCTTGTTATTATTGTTAGCATTATTATTATTATTATTATTGTTATTGTTATTACTATCATCATTATTATTAGTTACTAAGTATGATATTAATTTATTTACATTATCATTCTATTACCTTCCTTTTTTTCCTTCCTTCCTTCCTTCCTTCCTTCCTTCCTTCCTGCTATCCTTCCTTCCTTCTTCCCTTCCTTCCATATTTCCTTCCTTCCCCTTTCTCTCTCTCTGTCTTTCTCCTCCCCTCTATAATTAAAAAAACATACAATAATATTATCACATTCCTTCATACCTCATATATTATTTCGCGTGGCGTTTATTTTAAGCATAACATTGCACATTTTCCCTTCATATTCCTTAACATTATTTTCCCTCTCAAGCCCGCCCTCTCACTCCCTCTTTTCCTATTGGCTATTGCTGTCCTAATGACTGGCAGGGTAATTATACATCGGTGATTCGCTCTGTTAATATGTTGATGGCGTCGTTTCAGACATTTACGACATTTATTTTTCCTGAAATATAAAATGAGATTGCGTGTGTATTTCATTTTTTTTTTTTTTTTTTTTTTTTTTTTTTTTTTTTTTTTTTTTTTTTTTTTTAGGAATTGCCTCGCGCCTACGTATCTAATGGAATTTCCTGTTGTGTGTGTGTGTGGTGTGTGTGTGTGTGGTGTGTGTGTGTGTGTGTGTGGTTAGATAAGCCAGGATAATTTTTTTTTTAATTATTTAATCAATTATAAAAAAATATCTATTCTAATTCTTCATTTCCTCTTTTGATTAGAAACTTTCCTGTTTTCTTTTGTTATTATTAATTATTATTATTATTATTATTATTATTATATTACTTTTTTATTATTATTATTATAATTATTATTATTATTATTTATTATTATTAAACCGAGAAACGCAAAGAACAAAGGATTTTCTTCATGTTTTTTTCTTCCTCCTCTTCTTCCTTCTTGTCTTCCTCCTCCTCCTCTTCCTCCTCTTCCATCTAATTATTTATATTAATATTATTATTTCTACTATTATTTTTATCTTCATTATTACAGTGGAACAACAAAAGAACAAAGGAATGATTGCACTAACTGCCATCTCCTCGTGTTCTTTGTGTCCTCTCTTCCCTCCCTCCCTTCCTCTCCCTTCCTCTCTCCCTTTCTTCTTCACTCCCTTCCTCCCTTTCTTTCTTATCTTTTTTTCCTTCTCCTTAATTCCCTGTTTCCGTATTTTTTCTTCCTGTCCGTTATTTTTTTTTTTATCTTCTTCCTTCCTCTACATGCTTATCTATCCTCCTACCTCCATTCTTTTCCCTTCCTTCTTCCCTCCTTCCTTCCCTCTCTTCCTTCTTTCTTCCCTCCTTTGCCTCCCTTTTATCCATCAATAGCCAATTCTTTCTCTAGTATATCTTTTTTTTTCTCTCTCTCTCTCTCTCTCTCTCTCTCTCTCCTCTCTCTCTCTCTCTCTCTCTCTATCTCTTCTCTCTCTCTCTCTCTCTCTCATCGTCCCTATCTCATTCCTTCTTATGCACTGACACTCCCTCCTTCCCTCCCTTCCTCCATGCCTCCCTCTCTCACCCCTTCTTTCCTCCCTCTCTACCCTCTCTCCCTCTTTCTCGCCTTCCCTCTCTCATCTCATCTCATCTCAAGAAACAAAGCCGCGAAATTTCCTGGATAACAAAGTAGCCAATTTGTTTCCTTAAATCTAGCGTTCACCCTTTCGTACATGCGCGTGACGTATTCTCCTTAGTGTGTCAGGATGAAAAGTAATGAGTGAATGTTGGAGTTTGTGATGCTTATGAGGGGTAAAAGGCGGAAGAGAACTAGAAAATATGGAGAAAATCCTCCTCCAACGCTTTCTTTCCTCCTCCTCCTCCTCCTCCTCCAACGCTTTCTTTCCTCCTCCTCCTCCTCTTCCAACGCTTTCTTTCCTCCTCCTCCTCCAACGCTTTCTTTCCTCCTCCTCCTCCTCCAACGCTTTCTTTCCTCCTCCTCCTCCTCCTCCTCCAACGCTTTTTTCCTCCTCCTCCTCCTCCTCCAACGCTTTCTTTCCTCCTCCTCCTCCAACGCTTTCTTTCCTCCTCCTCCTCCTCCAACGCTTTCTTTCCTCCTCCTCCTCCTCCTCCCCTCCTCTCCTCCTCCTCCTCCTCCTCCTCCTCCTCCTCCAACGCTTTCTTCTCCTCCTCCAACGCTTTCTTTCCTCCTCCTCCTCCTCCAACGCTTTCTTTCCTCCTCCTCCTCCAACGCTTTCTTTCCTCCTCCTCCTCCTCCAACGCTTTCTTTCCTCTCTCCTCCTCCTCCTCCTCCTCCTCCAACGCTTTCTTTCCTCCTCCTCTCCTCCAACGCTTTCTTTCCTCCTCCTCCTCCAACGCTTTCTTTCCTCCTCCTCCTCCTCCTCCTCCAACGCTTTCTTTCCTCCTCCTCCTCCTCCAACGCTTTATTTCCTCCTCCTCCAACGCTTTATTTCCTCCTCCTCCTCCTTTCCTTTGTTTCAACACGTAGAAGTTTGTCTATGAAAGCTAGTATTTGTTTCTTTGTATTGCTTGTGGGTGACTATGTGTGTTTTGTGTCGTGGTGAAGTTTGGGATGTGTGTGTTTGGGACGTGAGGATGTTGAGGTGAAATCGTGTTAGTTTTCAGTTGTTTTTGGTGTTTTAATGTTGAATTGGATGAAGTTTTGTTATTGTCAAGTATGTGCTTGTATGTTTTTTTTTTCTATTTCTCGCTCTCACTAAGTTTTCATGGATTTTGTTTCATTGTTTCTTTGTTTTTTTAGTGTATTTGTTCGTGGTATCTTTCTGTTTTATCTGATGGGTTTTTTCAGGTAGAAGGAAAGTGTGTGTGTCTGTGTGTGTGTGTGTGTGTCTGTGTCTGTGTGTGTCTGTGTGTGTGTGTGTGTGTGTGTGTGTGTGTGTGTGTGTCTGTGTGTGTGTGTGTGTGTGTGTGTGTGTGTGTGTCTGTGTCTGTGTCTGTGTCTGTGTTTGTTGAAGTTGCTGACAAAGAATTATATTTTATAGTTTTGATGGATGGATATAATTGGTTCCGTTATATTTGTGTGTAGTCAGCTGCCTCGCCTCTCGTTAGTCTCGTCAGTCAGTCAGTCAGTTAGTCAGGCAGTCAGTCAGTCAGTCAGTCAGTCAATCAATTAGTCAATCTTTCAGTCAGTTAAGCAGGTATAAAATGTTTGTGACAGCTGGTTAGTTATTGCGTTAATCAGTTAGTCAGTCAGTGAGAAAAATAACTTGCAATGAGTAAAGAAAATTCTATATATAAAATAGTGTATAGATTGTAGGGAATAGATATAATTAGTCAGTCAGTGAAAAAAAACCTCAGTATGAAAAATAATTAATAAAATGAAAGGATAAAATATAACTCAACATGTGGCTTTGTAGTTGTGATGAACTGTTGGTAAAGTCTAAAGTTGTTGCTTCGAGTATCTTCTTACCGCCCTCCAACCACCACCACCGCCACCACTAACCTCCAACCACCACCACCACCACCACCACTTCCAACCACCACCACCACTAACTTACGACCACTACCACCACCACCACCACCACCACCACCACCACCATCACTACCACCACAGCCTCTACCACCACCACCACCATAGCCACCACCACCACCACCACCCTCCAACCACCACCACCACCACCTCCCTTCAACCACCACCACCACCACCACCATAAGCCACCACCACCACCACCACCACCCACCCACCACCTCCACCCTCCACCTCCATCACCACCACCACCACCACCACCCTCCAACCACCATCAGCCACCACCACCATAAGCCACCACCACCTCCACCACCACCACCCTCCAACCACCACCACCACCACCACCACCCTCCAACCACTATCACCACAACTTCCAACCACCACCGCCCTCCAACCCACCAGGCACCACCCAGGCACCACCACCACTACCCGACCATTGATCCAGTCGTCCTCGGCGCCCTCTGGATCTGGCTTCCTTCTCCTCCTCCTCCTCCTCCTCCTCCTCCTCCTCCTTCGGTAGTCCAGCAGTACGATAACACTGGAGGGCGCCGCTGCATGCACCAGATAAACACGTCGACACTCTTTCTCTCTCTACCCTCTCTCTTATGGACTTTTTCTCCTTATCATTGCTATCAACAACACGAATAAGAGATTGAATAGCGAATATACTTGGCAATAAAGGAAAAAAAATGTAATATAGAAGAATATGTAATGAGGGGGAAGAAAATGAGCATAGGAGAGAAAGGTGTAAAATGTATGAAAAAAAAGATGTATACGTGAGATAAGAAGGGACATAAATTTAAAGCTTTGTTTATGATGCGTTTCAAGGTCGTGTGTATGTGTGTGTGTGTGTGTGTTTATGGTTCCAGCCCTTTGTGTGAACAATTCAGGAAGGATCATTAAAGTCCATATAGGGAGAGAGAGAGAGAGAGAGAGAGAGAGAGAGAGAGAGAGAGAGAGAGAGAGAGAGAGAGAGAGAGAGAGAGAGAGAGAGAGAGAGAGATAAAGGCACGCACAGCTGGCCTTGCGAACAGCTGGCGCCAACTTACTCTCTGTACCATGAACGTTTGTAAGGACACACACACACACACACACACACACACACACACACACATATATATACACACACACACACACACACACACACACACACACACACACACACACACACACACACACACACACACACACACACACACACAATGTTACCAGCACAAGCTCCATACCCTTGGGACACCCCGTGGAGAATAATGGCTGCAATTAATCTTGGTGTATCCTATAATATCCTTCCATTGTCGAGGATATTACCCTTTATCCTACCACGTTAATCCCTCTCCTTAAGGGTTAACGTGAGAGAGATAAGAGAAGATACGAGACTTAAAAGGAAAAATGGTCAGAGCAGAAAAGATTCGAGAAAATGTATTCTATAAAAGTGAGGTTTTTAAAAGGAACAAAGGGAATCAGAGGAGAAGCTTTATTAGTTCTATCACGTAAGGCTTCACCTGTGCTATTTAAACCCGCTGTGAGGTTAATTAGCGGGGAGATTCACCTGTGTAGTGTGAATGAAAGGTGGAAGTAGAAAGGTCTTGTCATGCTTGGCTCGACTTTGTGTGTGTGAGAGAGAGAGAGAGAGAGAGAGAGAGAGAGAGAGAGAGAGAGAGAGAGAGAGAGAGAGAGAGAGAGAGAGAGAGAGAGAGAGAGAGAGAGAGAGAGAGAGAGAGAAACAGAGAAACAAACAAACAAGCCGAAGTAATAGTCATCAACATAGCCAATTAAGTTCTCTCTGAA
>JACEEZ010018420.1:186720-189220 GCA_016584305.1 Chionoecetes opilio | reverse complement strand
GCCAGGCGCCACCAAGCGTTTAATTAGCGTACGTATATAAGCCGCGCCTCTAATACATACTCTGCCGGGGTGTTTTGTGGCCTCTCAACTCAAGGATAATGACCTGTATACATCACCACACGAAGCCAATTAACGCAAATTAATCCTTACGGTCGATCTTGTTACGTGCTCTCTTTGTGTGTGTGTGTGTGTGTGTATATATGTGTGTGTGTGTATATATATATATATATATATATATATATATATATATATATATATATATATATATGTGTGTTGTATGTGTGTGTGTGTGTGTGTGTCTGCTTAGGAGAAAAGGTTTAAGTGAAAGTAATAGTAAATGATGATAATAACGATATGATGATAGTAATAATTATAATAATCAGGGCTGTTTATTTATTTTATTTTTTATTTTTAAATAAATAAAAACTGATTTATTTGATTTAAATCAATTTTTTTTTTTTTTTTTTAATTTGATGTTCTACATGAAATCTAACTACTACAGGATATTGTTTAGCATATTTATAGCTAAAAAGAGATAGAATAAGGGAATTAAAAATGCATATAACATTAAATACAGATGAATTTACATTTGTTCTATTGATGTGATGGACGTTTTCACATCAATAGGCCTATGTCTGTAAGCGCGTTTTCGCGACGTATGCCAGGCTAGTGTTTTTTTTTTTTTTTTTTTTTTTTTTTTTTTTTTTTTTTTTTTTTTTTTTTTTTTTTTTTTTTTTTTTTTTTTCTTTCCATCACATAGGACTGGCCAAGGGCACAACAAAAATGGGTAACACAAAGCCTGCTTCGTTGCCAGTCCCTATAAAGAAGACAGTAAGAGAATAAAATAAAAAAGAGGGGTGAGCCAATTTAGTTCGGGAGGTGTCTTGTTACTCTTCTTTTGAAAAGATTTAAGTCATAGGAAAATGGAAAAATAGAAACAGGTCTAGGCTGGCCCCTAGTATATGTATACCCATTAGTATAGTTATACCCACTTAGTATATTTACATATGTATTATCGGTATACATATACTAAGGGCTGGCCCAGGCTGCACTGATGCTCGCGAAAACACATCCAGACTGGCCCTGTCCCATTCGTGGTTTCTATCGGCTGGGGGATCGAGTGGGCGGTCCTACCGTCCTGCAAGCTTTACCCCAGTCCTGTCCTGCCGCACAGCCTGCAGTTCCTTGGTCCTTCAAGCCAGACATTCTGTCCTGGAAAAGGACCAAGGCAGTCTGCAGGCCGCTGACGAAGCTCTGCAGGCCAGCTATTCTGTGCTTGAGGAGAACCACCTCAAGGCACAGCAGGACATCCGCAGTCTACTGCAGGACAATGACAGGCTGCAGGACAACCTGCAGGATAGCGAGAAGGAACTGCAGGCTGTGCGGCAGGACAAGCAAGAGCTTGTTGCCTCCCTTGCACAGCGTGAGGAGGAGATTGCCGCCAAGGACCACGCCCTGGAGGTGATGAGGCGCGGGGCACGGCGCCTGAGGCGGGGCTACCAGTCCCTTCAGGCGCAAACCCGTGCCCTGACGCTCCAGGTGGAGGAGGGGGAGGAGGACCAGCGTGCACAGGTGCGTCTGTGTCAGGACTCCCTGTCCACCACCGTGAGGGCCTTGGAGGAGCGGCAGGCAGAACAGTCCGTCGTCGTGGCTGTAGCACAGGAGCCTGAGGAAGAGGGCACTGCGGTCGCGCGTCTGTACAGCATGCTTGGGCTGGCAGACGACGAGGCACGGGCGATGGACATTATACTGAACAAACTAGCTGGACTGGACGCATTGGCGGTTGTCATAGAGACCAAAACATCCGATTTGGAGAGCCAAGGCAACATATAATGCAGCCTCGGACCCTGCCAATCCAGCAGTGTTTTCACAGTGAGGGTGAGGTAAGCGAGGGCGAGGTAACAGATAACACACCCTCGGCCCCTCTCAATCCATCTGATAACATGGCACTCTTTTATCCATCAACATATTATATTTTTCGACATTTTTTAGAATTTTTTTTTTTACAATAACATGTAAAAAACACAATTTGTTATTATTTATTCTTTGATATTTAAAAACAAATAGTTGTTTACATTGTGTTATTGTTGTATATAAAAACACATTTTAGTTTTTTATTTCTTGTATTTTTTTCCTTTTTTATTTCTATTTTTTTAAACTAAGTTGTCTTTTTAACCAAGACCCAGAACGTAATTTCCATTGTAACTTGGGTACCATTAGACGTTTTTTTAGTGAATATAAGCAATATTTTATAGATATGACCTGTTTACTCTGTTTAGTATCCTTATCGACTAAATAATTTGGTATATTAAGTTACTTTTCGTAATTTTATGGCTAACAATACAATTTTTTTATAGCAAAGGAAAGATGTGGGCGTGAAGAGGTTAAATTTTGATCCTATGCATATAAATCCATCTTTAGCATTTGAGCTTTCTAAGAATTTTATATCTTCCCTTTCCTCATTCAGAGTTCTTATCCCTCTTCTTTCGCTACTCTTCCC
>JACEEZ010018420.1:174220-179220 GCA_016584305.1 Chionoecetes opilio | reverse complement strand
CACAGTTATTTAAATTTGTTAATGCAGCAACGGTATGTAGCTAAACAAAATAAAAATAAATAATTCATTAAAACTCCTTTCATTAAACAATAACAAAGGAAAATGCAAGTAATGTATAAAGGATGGAATGCAAGTTATGAAAAATATGTTGACAGGATTTACTTTACTACAGTTGGATAGAAGATTATTCAGCTAAGCTCTTTCTCTTCCTCCTCTTCCTTCTTCCATCTCTTCTCTTCTTTTCCTCTATTGTTAGGTCATACACAGAGGGAGGGAAATTGGACGAATGGGAATGGAGAAAAGAATAGAAGTATGAGAGAGAGGAGGGGGGCAGAAAACGAGGCATTTGAAGGAGGAAGGAGAGAGGGAAGAAGGAAAGTAAAGGAGAGAAAAGGGAAAAGCGGGTGAAGAGAGAGAGAGAGAGAGAGAGAGAGAGAGAGAGAGAGAGAGAGAGAGAGAAGCCGTTTTTTGCCAGTGGGAAGAATTAAAGTCCAGTTGTATGCTAATGGGGATGACAGAGCAGAAAATCGGCTTTGAGGTGGAGGGAAAAGGGCGAGGAATGTGTGGACACAGAGAGAGAGAGAGAGAGAGAGAGAGAGAGAGAGAGAGAGAGAGAGAGAGGCTGGCTATTTTTGAATATAGTTTAGGGTGGAGAAGAGGGAAAAAAAAGTTGATACAAGACAAGAAACATGAGAATATAAACATTGTAGTAGAGTAGTAGTAGTAGTAGTAGTAGTAGTAGAGTAGTAGTAGTAGTAGTAGTAGTAGAGTAGTAGTAGTAGTAGGAGTAGTAGTAGCTATTGTCATTATTATTGTTGCTACTTCTGCTCTGAGCGTTACTGTGGTCTGAAAGGAATGGATTAAATATTTATGAGTTAGATCTGCATATAATAAGCTTAGCAGCGTCAGGGACAAAAACCCTCTAACGTTTTCTACTTGACGTGATGGAGAAAGGGATGAAGGCAGAGAAAGGGGGGGAGAGGAGAGGGGAGGAGGGTGGAGGGAGGGAAGAAGGGGAGAGTAGAGAAGACTTGGTATTTAGAGGTAAATAGTTGTGGTCTTCCTTATTTCCTTCCTTCCTTTTTTCCTTTTTCTCCTGCTTGCATTCCTTCTTTTCTTCCTTCCCTTCCTTCCCTTCTTCCTTCCTTTCTTCTCTTCTATGCTTCCTTCAACCAGTCTCCTCTTGATTGACCCGAAGAGAGAGAGAGAGAGAGAGAGAGAGAGAGAGAGAGAGAGAGAGAGAGAGAGAGAGAGAGAGAGAGAGAGGCAGACGCATGTTAGGAGGAGGAAATAGAAGTTAATGAATTAAAAATGTTATGAAGTACTAGAGAGAAAGAAAAAAAATTGAGAGAGAAAAGCAGAAGTTACGATTTTTATTCCAAAAGAGAACTTAAAAGTGCAGTGCTAAAAGGAAACTAATCTGCATTCCAAACTTTCAAAATGTGACAAGTGGAAGACAGAGTAATGCATAATTAATCACGGGAGAGCGACAGGAAAAGGAGGAAGAGGTGCTGGGAAAAAAAAGGAAAATTGAAAAGCAACGTCAGAAATATTATAAAAGCTGCGAATACCACCAGAGAGAGAGAGAGGCTTTCACAAACAGTAACAAACGTAACCCTATCTTAACTTAGGGAGGCAAGGGGACAAAGGGGAGAGAGAGGCGGAGACAAGGTAAGGAATGACGTTCACACAGGTATTGAGAAAGGGAGGAAAGACGAGAGGAAAGAAAGGGTTTAGAAAGAAGGAACATGTCACAGGAACAGAAGGAGAGGAAAGGGAGGAAGGGGATAGGGATAGGTATAAAAAGAAGAGGAAAGGCAAGTATGCATGTCCAGGTATCATGACACGTGCGGGGACAGGTAGGGACGTGTGTGATAGCTGGAAATGTGGACACGTGGGGCTGGTTATTCGCGGGAAGTGATGGTGTGTTAAGGCCGCGTCAGTCTGCCTAAAGAGTTACGGTGACCAGGATCTCATCGCGTGTCCCTGCGACCTTAAGGTGATCATACTTGTTCAACGCTATAAGTGCCCGTGACTGCCTTTGAAGTCCTTATGGTGCATTCTTAGTTGTTTGACATTACGAAATTTTTACTACGTTGTAATGAGAGAGAGAAAAAAAGATAACATGAAGGTGAATAGAAGGAATATCAGAATTAGAAAAAATGGGTTTGAATATTTATATTAAAATTGAGTATTTATCTTGAATTGAACTTATGAATTTAAGTTGAAAATTAGATGTTAATAACACGATGATAAGTGAATACAGGTGCATAATGGTGTTAATGATAATAATAATGATGCAAACAATAGCGTAATTATGAGAGCATGAAATCGTACAAAGGCGATCAGATTATTTATTTTTTATGCCTGGGAGGACATATCACGCAAAGAATTATAAATGAGTGTGTGTATGTGTACGTGTGAGTATGCGTGTGTGTGTTGTGTGTGTGTGTGTGGTGTGTGTGTGTTGTGTTGTGTTGTGTGTCTTGTATGATAAAGAAAATTTAAACCAGTTACGCGCAGTTTACTGTGTTTATCTTGACAAATAAGTGGATTTTCAACGCAGGAAGTATATCAAGGCTTCTCTTTAATCATAGCGACACACGAAACAAGAAAAAAAGCAACAAGGCAAGCTACTACTACTACTACTACTACTACTACTACTACTACTACTACTACTACTACTACTACTACTACTACTTACTAACTACTACTTTACTACTTTCTACTATTACTGTTACTACACTCTTAGTAACAAAGGGTAGGAAAAGGTAAAAGGTGTTTATATGAAAACTACTGCTACCCTTACAAATACCTTTTGCAACCCTAAATATACCCTTTAAACCAAATGTACCCTTTCTCAACCCTCTCGTCTAAAAAGGGTAGATAAGGGTAATGAAGGTTTAATCGAGATTCTATCCCTCCAGCCTGGACATAGGGTATTAAAAAGGGTAGTTTTTTTCGATGTAACAATTTACCCTTTAATTACCCCCCATTTTGAGTGTACTATACTAGGTTTCCCATATTCATCTTTGATCATCTTTATACTACATGCTTTAATATCTCCTATTATACTACTATCTACATACTTTCATCCACTTTACTACTTTTTATATACTACTCTTACTACTTCTCCTACACTGTTACTACTACTAATTTCGTTATACTTATACTGTACTATACTGTTACTACTACAACTGTTACTTACTACTGTTAGCTACTTACTACTTCTAATACACTATTGTATATAATTTTACTCCTGACTTTTTTGTTTCAGAGTAAAGAACATTTCGATTTTTTTTCTTAAATTTAATTATTACTCATATTTTACGAAACTTTTTCTATATTTTGTTAGGTTTCCATATTCTTTTCTGATATCTTTATTCCTTCATGGTTTTTTGTTTCTCGAATTTCTTTCCTTAGATCAACATTTCATCCAGACTTTTAATACTTTTTTAATATATCCTCTAGTATATTTTCCATACAATTTTTATAAAAGAATTTCCGGGTGTTTTTTTATACCGTAAGCACATCATTATCCTCAAAATCCCTCGTTATTTTCCATCGCCTGTGAAGTGTTCTCTTTTTTCCCTCATTTGCTAATATGAAATTTTCCTCCTGGACGCTCATGGTGGAAAGAGGAAGAGAAAAAAATATATTACGGAAACATTTTTAATCTGTACTCGTATACCGGAAGACTTGTGTTCGTATAATGAGAGTCCTTATATGCTGATTACTTATTTTAATATTCTTATTTTTTAAGTGTCTTTTTGTGAACGGAATTGTTGGTAATTTTAGGCATACAAACATTATGTATATATTTTTTCATGTATAGTAGTTGAGAGAGAGAGAGAGAGAGAGAAGAGAGAGAGGAGAGAGAGAGGAGAGAGAGAGAGAGAGAGAGAGAGAGAGAGAGAGATATATTGTAGAGGGAGAGGGTCGTCCCCAGTAGGTTGGAAATAGCGGGCCACACGAAAACTTTTGACGCCTGATTTTGGGGAAGGACGAAAGAGACATGACATCAAAGGAGAGAGAGAGAGAGAGAGAGAGGAGAGAGAGAGAGAGAGAGAGAGAGAGAGAGATGTACCCTTTTTTCCTTCCATTTTTTTCACTTCCTGTCCTTCGTTTTTCCTCGTCGTATCTCCTCCTCCTCCTCTTCCTCTCTTCTGTGTCCTACCTCCTCTTCCTCTCCCCTTCAAGTCTTCCTCCCTCTTCCTCCTTCCTGCCTCACTGAATTATTTTTTTGCCTCCGCTTGTTCGTCGAGGCTGGAAAAGGTTGTGTGTGTGTGTGTCTGTGGTGTATGTGTGTGTGTGTGTGACTGTGTGTGAGACTGTGTATATCTGTGTGTGTTCGATTAATAATTGTACGTTGTTTTTGAAGTTGTTAATTACCAAACCGACAGTTCTTCTATCTATATCTATTTATATCTATCTATTACTGAAATTAGTGGTTCCTCAAAGTAGCCTCCGCCGCCCCCTCAATCCTTCACCTCCCCCAATCATTCCTTCATCCCCCCAATCATTCCTTCTTCCCCCCCATCCCCCCAATCATTCCTTCATCCCCCCATCCCCCCAATCATTCCTTCATACCCCATCCCCCCAATCATTTCCTTCTTCCCCCCCATCCCCCCAATCATTCCTTCTTCCCCCCATCCCCCCAATCATTCCTTCCCTCCATCCCCCCAATCATTCCTTCCCTCCATCCCCCCAATCATTCCTTCCCCTCCATCCCCCCAATCATTCCTTCCCTCCATCCCCCCAATCATTCCTTCCCTCCATCCCCCCAATCATTCCTTCCCTCCATCCCCCCAATCATTCCTTCCCTCCATCCCCCAATCATTCCTTCCCTCCATCCCCCCAATCATTCCTTCCCCCCATCCCCCCAATCATTCCTTCCCCCCATCCCCCCAATCATTCCTTCCCTCCATCCCCCCAATCATTCCTTCCCCCATCCCCCCAATCATTCCTTCCCTCCAATCCCCCCAATCATTCCTTCCCCC
>JACEEZ010018420.1:31720-169220 GCA_016584305.1 Chionoecetes opilio | reverse complement strand
GCCACACCCGCTACGCCCTCGCTAATCACCATAACTTGACGGTGGTGAGTGTGGTGGAAGGCGAAAAGGGTGTCGGATGAAGTGGGAAGTTGTAGTGTAAACATGGGTGATGTCATGTACTGTGGGTGTGGGTGTGGGTTGGGGTCATAGAGGGAGGGGGAGGTATGGGAGAGACGAGTGGGTGAGTGGAGGGAGTAGGCTAGGAGGGGGAATGAATAGGGATGGGAGATGTAGGAGGGAAGGGAGGAAGGTTCATGGGAGGGAAGGGAGGAAGGTTCATGGGAGGGAGAAGGGATAGGTATAGGAGACAGGGGGGAGAGAGAGAGAGAGAGAGAGAAGAGAGAGAGAGAGAGAGAGAGAGAGAGTTGCATGGGAGGCGTCATATCCGTGTTGTGGCCACCGTGGGAGCCTCGTCTGTGAGATGCCAAATTTGAACCAACTAATGGTGGGTGTGGGAAGGCTGCTCGTTGGTCTGACTGGAGGAAGAAGAAGAAGAAGAAGAAGAAGAAGGGGGAGGAAGATAAATAGGGAAGGAGGTGGAAGAAGTGGAGAAAGGGAGGCAAAGATAGAAGATGGAAAATTGGAATTACTGAAAGAGGATACGTGAATGAACAGGAGAGGAATACAGAAAGAAGAAAGGAATGAGGAGAAAGAGGAAGGAGAGAGGTAGATAATATTATAGTAGAAAGAAAAGGGTAAATGACGGGAAGAGAAGAGGAGGAGGAGAATGAAGTAGAAGAGGAAAAAGATGAAGAGAAACGATAAATGGAGTGAGACAAGGAATTCAGAAAGTAAAGAAGGAAAGAAGAAAGAAATTGAAGATGGAAAGAAAAAGGAATAAATAACATTGTGTTGTAGTAAGAATCGAAATAAAAGAACAAGATCTGGGGGAAGAAAACTTGTAAACCTGGAGGCTGGAACAAAAGGAGTGGAAGGAGGAGGTACAGGAAATGGGTGAGAGGGAAGAAAGGGAATAGAGAAGAAAGAGAAAGGGCTTGAGGGAAAGAAAGGAAGGAATTCAGACCAACGTTTTGACCTACAGACAGACCCTCCTTGGTGGTGGTGGTGGTGGTTGTGGTTGGGATAAAGGAGACAAAAGAGGAAGATTCGTCTACTACGTACTACTACTTAACATTATTATATCATTGTTATTACTATTAGCAGGAGTTACATGTAATAAGTAATTATGATGCTCTGAAAGACAATTCAAATGGCTTTGTAACCGTAATACCGTGTTCATGATCTCTTTTTTTTTCTCTCCCGTATTGATGATTCTCTCTCTCTCTCTCTCTCTCTCTCTCTCTCTCTCTCTCTCTCTCTCTCTCTCTCTCTCTCTCTCTCTCTCTCTCTCTCTCTCTCTCTCTCTCTCTCTCTCTCCAGGAAAATATTGTTATTTTTTAAAACTAAATGTACACAAGCGTCGGTTTTTTAATATTAATATTTTTGGCAATGTTTTTTCTTCTACATTTTTTTTCTTTTTTCTTTCTACGTTTTTGAGGCGAACATCCGGATGCAGGAAGTTTTGTGGCGGTCGATGGAAAAATGTTTGTTAGAGTTTACCCTGAACTGTTGACACTCCCTCTTTCCGTCTCTCTCTCTCTCTCTCTCTCTCTCTCTCTCTCTCTCTCTCTCTCCTCTCTCTTTTCTTTTCTCTCTTCTCCCCGTCAGGGTGGCCGGTTGGTAGAGCTGTGGGCTCGCGTGCAGCGTCCCTGCATTCGGTCAGCGGTTCGAGCCCACCAGGTTCGTCCTGGCGTGGTGGCGCTTTGTATAGTCAATAACCTTGTCGTTGGTACTTGCAAAGTGTCTAGGTAGGATCAAAGTCTCTCTCTCTCTCTCTCTCTCTCTCTCTCTCTCTCTCTCTCTCTCTCTCTCTCTCTCTCTCTCTCTCTCTCTCTCTCTCTCTCATCATGTATTCACGCCATCCAGTTCCTGTTGTTTCGTAAAGCGAATCTGTTGCTCGTATAGCGAAATTTTGTTATTACATAGAGCGAATCTGTTGTTCGGATAACGAAAGTGTGTTTGTTCGTATAGGGAAAGTGTGATAAAGGCGCGAGTTCGGCTTTGGTCCCCGTGTGGAGTGGTGGTGGTGGTGGTAGGGAGGGCGAGGATGCAAATGGAGTAAAATTGTGTTTGGTAATTTTTTTTTTTTTATTATTGTTATTTTATCAGAGCAGTAGCATTAATTATAATAATAAGAGATAATTGTAAGCTGTATTTTCTATGTAATGATAGTATTGGTACTGTTGTTAGTAATAGTAGTAGTAGTAGTTAGTAGTAAGGTTGGTAGTAATAGGAGTAGCAGCAGTTACAGTAGTCATATAATTTTCCGTAATAACACAAATAGTAGTAGTAGTCACGGAGCTTCACCTATCAACACAGGTGTCACTGTAAAAATCCAGCCTGCGCCACCACGGGGAGGGCCAACCATCACAGAGCCCTCAAGAATGAGCAGGGCCAACCATCTAAGCCCTTAAAGGAAAATAATAGCCTACAGGCGCTATAGGCTCCAGCGTAAAAAATAAAAAGTAGTAGAAGTAGTAGAAAGAAGTAGTAACAGCAGCAGCATTAGTAGTGATAAATAGAAGTAGTAGTAATAATTATAATAGCATCGGGAATGTTGGAAGTAGCAGTAGTAACAGTAATAACAATGATAATGCTAGTAATTAGTTATTATGACAGTATTGGTTCGCGTGGTTATTACTGTGCGGTAGTTCGGAAAGGCATGCGTGAGAATGGTAATGGGTGTTTGTGGTGATGGTGGTAGTGGTGGTGGTGGGGGTGTTTATGCAGTGCTCTCGTATGTGTTGGAGTGTTATTGTGGAGGGGATGTCGAGTGTGTGCCGATAACTGTGGTGGTGGTGGTGATGATGATGGTTAAAAGACTGCATTATTTTCATTTTTAGTTTTTTTCCTCTGTACCCCTCTCTCTCTATCTCTCTTTCTCTTTCTCGTCATTGTATGTATTTTATTATTATTATTGATTATTATAATTATTTTTGTCAGAGAGAGAGAGAGAGAGAGAACGAGAGAACGTAACTTGCAAAACAGGATTACTTTGTCTTAAGTAATACAGAGGATTAGGAATTAGCTGCAGGTGTGTATGTATACCTTATATAAAAATCTAAACAGTGTTATATTTATCATTATCATCGTTGTAAAAGTAGCAGTAGAAGTTCTTGTAGTAGTCTTGTAGTAGTAGTAGTAGTAGTAGTAATGGCAGTAGTGGTAGTTGTAATAGGTAAATCAGTAAAAATAGTAACAATAATTATGATAATAGTAATAATAGTAGTAGTAATAGTGGTAATTCGTTCGTCGTAGTTTCAATAATTACTGTACTTCCTGCGGTGGCACTTTAAACCAAACACAAAACTCTGTTAGCTCAGCACACAGTCCACACACCATTCTTTGTTTCTACCACCACCACCACCACCATACTCCACCACACTTCACCACACTCGAGTGACGCCATATAACACACCTGTTTGATTTTCATCCCGGAAGACTTGCCCCCCTCCTCCCTACCTGCCCCTTCCCTCTTCACCCCCCACCTGTGATTCATTAAGTCTTCCCCTATATGCTCCTGGTCCTAACTTCTCACCTTCAAATTCTACCTTCCTATGCTACTTCTTCACTTCAAGTTCTACCTTCCCATGTTACTTTATCACTTCAAGTTCTACCTTCCTATGTTACTTCTTCACTTCAAGTTCTACCTTCCTATGTTACTTCTTCACTTCAAGTTCTGCCTTCCTATATTACTTCTTCACTTCAAATTCTACCTTCCTATGTTACTTCTTCACTTCAAGTTCTACCTTCCTATGTTTCTTCTTCACTTCAAGTTCTGCCTTCCTATATTACTTCTTCACTTCAAGTTCTGCCTTCCTATGTTACTTCTTCACTTCAAGTTCTGCCTTCCTATATTACTTCTTCACTTCAAGTTCTACCTTCCTATGTTTCTTCTTCACTTCAAGTTCTGCCTTCCTATATTACTTCTTCACTTCAAGTTCTGCCTTCCTATGTTACTTCTTCACTTCAAGTTCTACCTTCCTATGTTACTTCTTCACTTCAAGTTCTGCCTTCCTATATTACTTCTTCACTTCAAGTTCTACCTTCCTATGTTACTTCTTCACTTCAAGTTCTGCCTTCCTATGTTACTTCTTCACTTCAAGTTCTGCCTTCCTATATTACTTCTTCACTTCAAGTTCTACCTTCCTATGTTACTTCTTCACTTCAAGTTCTGCCTTCCTATATTACTTCTTCACTTCAAGTTCTACCTTCCTATGTTACTTCTTCACTTCAAGTTCTGCCTTCCTATATTACTTCTTCACTTCAAGTTCTACCTTCCTATGTTACTTCTTCACTTCAAGTTCTGCCTTCCTATATTACTTCTTCACTTCAAGTTCTACCTTCCTATGTTACTTCTTCACTTCAAGTTCTGCCTTCCTATATTACTTCTTCACTTCAAGTTCTACCTTCCTATGTTACTTCTTCACTTCAAGTTCTGCTTTCCTATGTTACTTCTTCACTTCAAGTTCTACCTTCCTATGTTACTTCTTCACTTCAAGTTCTGCCTTCCTATATTACTTCTTCACTTCAAGTTCTACCTTCCTATGTTACTTCTTCTCTTCAAGTTCTGCCTTCCTATGTTACTTCTTCACTTCAAGTTCTACCTTCCTATCTTACTTTATCACTTCAAGTTCTACCTTCCTATGTTACTTCTTCACTTCAAGTTCTGCCTTCCTATGTTACTTCTTCACTTCAAGTTCTACCTTCCTATGCTACTTCTTCACTTCAAGTTCTACCTTCCTATGTTACTTCTTCACTTCAAGTTCTACCTTCCTATGTTTCTTCTTCACTTCAAGTTTCTACCTTCCCATTTACTTCTTCACTTCAAATTCTACTTCCTTTTCTTCTTCACTTCAAGTTTTACCTTCCTATGTTACATCACTTAAAGTTCTACTCCTATGTTACTTCTTCACTTCAAGTTTACCTTCCATGTTACTTCTTCACTTCAGTTTTTACCTTCCTATGTTAATTCTTCACTTCAAGTTCTACCTTCCCATGTTTCTTTACCCTTTCGTTCTACCTTCCTATGCTACTTCTTCCACTTTCAAGTTCTACCTTTCCCATGTTACTTTATCACTTCAGTTTACCTTTCCCATGTACTTCTTACTTCAAGTCTACATTCTTGTTACTTCTTCACTTCAAGTTCTACCTTCCTATTTTACTTCTTCAACTCATCTCTATTCCCACCCAGGGCAACGCAAAATACACTTCCTTAACGTACATCTCACCTTTTGACCTATATTGACCTCTGACCTCACCTACCATGCGCTTCGTTCCCCAGGTAAGGGAGAGAGACTTTAAAGAAAAAACCTGTTGGATAGATTTGTGTGACCTTTCAACCTTTACATAATTTGCTCCCCTGGCTTGACCTGCTGTTGCCTCCTCCCGAAGGTTTACTAATCAGGGGCTTCAACCCTTCCCTCATCTGCTTGCTAATGTAAGGGAATTAGGGCTCGTTAGTACTCACAACACGCCGGGCGCCTCGTGTTGTGTTTAGTAAGTGATCAGTTTGGGTTGTCTCTTTCAATTATTCTGTTGTTTTCTGAACCTCTGATTTACCTTTTTTTTTTTTTTACAATTGACTACGTGGTTGGCTAAGTGGTAACGACTTGGGTTTGAAATGCGGCGTTCCTGTGTTCGTGACCCTCTCGCTGCTTGAGTTCATTCTGGCGTGGTGGCAATTATATGCGTATATATGTTATGTCGTTAATAACCTTATTGTTGGAACGTACGTGTGAATGATCCAGATAGAGGAACCAAGTATCTTATCTTTATTTAATGCGTATATGTATTTTCTCTGTATATAGCGGGATTTTCTTTTTTCATTTTTTTCTTTCAATATTTTCCCGTGGTCATTCCTTTGAAATGTAAAATTAGGGTCTTTCTTATTTTTTTCTATTTTTTTCCTTTGCAGAAATGTAAATATTGGGCTTATTTCCCTTTTTTCATTTTTTTCCCTTGGTCAGTCCTTTGAGATATAAATAAAGAAGTTTTTTTCTACTATTTTCCCGTTGGCAGTCCTTAAAAAAATTAATATAAAAAGTAAAAAAAGAAAAAATTGGATCTAATGAATTTCTCTTCCCTCCCTCAGGTAAGTCGTGGTGGTCCTCCTGAAGGTGACGTGGCAGTGGTGTGGTGGGTCTTGCGCTGTGTCTGCCGTGCTGCGGAAAAAGGTGGTGAGTTGCTCCAAAGTTCATGTTGGTTTAGAGCTGCTGCCTGACGGGGGATTTTTGAGGCTTGTGTCCCCGGCAGAGCGAGGATCAAACACCGGAACGAACCTGGACTGTTGGACTTATAACGAATTATAAAAAAATAAAAAAGTAAAAAAAGGGCTAAGAAAGTAATATGATTTTATTTCTTCAAATAAGAACCTACGAACCTAAGAAAATAAGGAAGCTACAAGAGGCCGCGAGACCTACACGAGGTACTTAACACTACCTACATCCACTTTTCATCCTCATCCATGAAATTATCTAGCTTCCTTTTAAAGCTCCTAATGACTCCACACGAACTACCTGTCTACTGAGTCCATTCCAATCATTTACCACCTTATTTGTGAACCAGGTTTTCCCTATTTCTTTTTTAAATCTACGCATTTCCAGCTTGAATCCGTTACTTCTTCTTCTACCCTGGTTACTAGCCGTAAGAATTTTCTCTAAATCTTAAATGTTAGAACTCATTATATACTTCCCTCAAATACTTGCTAAATATTACTTATTTGTATTGAATATCCGTCCTTATGATGTAGATTATTTTTAAAGTTGATATTCAAGTGTCTATCTATACGTCTACCGGACAGTTTATATTTATGTGCTAGGAAATATATTTTGTTTGGTCTGTTTTTACGAGCGAAGGATTACTATATCTGTATCAGGCGCGGCGTGGCATGCACATTCAGACTCGGACGTTAAAGCAATCCTTGACCTAGGCTAAGGCGACCTCTCATGCACCTGTTTCCTCCTCTCCTCCATCATGTTCCTCCTCCCCCCTCCTCCTCCTCCATCACCTTCCCCCTCTCTCCCTTCTCCTCCTCCTCCATCATGTTCTTCCTCCCTCCCATCCACTCCTCCCTCCTCCTCCTCCTCCTCCTCCTCCTCCTCCTCCTCCATATTTAAATCAGGTGGTCCGTGAGCCTACAAGGGATAATAGTATCCTAGATTTAGTTTTTCACTACCGACATTGATCTGATTGATTACTGCGATATAGGTGAACATTTGGCAAACAGTGATCACAGGCTAATCAGATGCCGCATAAATTGCAATGTAGATATCACAGAAAATCGGTTACTAGTCCCAAATTATAATACAGCAGATTTCACGAAGATCAGCAGGGTACTAAGCGAAGTTGAATGGATTGACCTACTAAATGGTAATAACGCCGAAAACATGTGTAATGTATTCACAAATAAACTCCAATCAGTGGTGGAAAAACATGTTCCCATGGTAAGAAAACGTTTGAATAACATAAACAGACCAAGTTGGATGAATAATGAGATCCAACAAATCATTGACAGAAAGCGCCGAGCGTATAAAGTTTACAAACGATCAAATGCAGACTGCGATTCTAGAGAATACAACGACGTAAAACGTCGCTGCAAAGGACTAATTAAGTCTAAAAGCGCGAGTATGAAGAAAAAATTGCAAAGGAATCCAAATCAAACCCGAAAAGGTTCTTTCAATACGTTCGAAGTAAGAAAAACGTCAAAAACAAGTATGGGCCACTGAAAGATAATAATAATATCTGGTATATGATAATAAGAGTATGGCGTTCGTACTCAATGAATACTTTAATGCGGTATTTTTAAAGAAGACGAAACTCCATTACCAGAACCAGTAAACATGTATGCGGGACTCGAAAGGGATAGACTGGTAATAGGAGAGATAACAGTAGACGAAATATCAAAGTATTTGCTGAAACTTGACCCAGCAAAATCCGTGGGGGTGGACGAAATCTCGCCGCGACTACTTCGCGAATGTCACAGTCAACTTTCGCTCCCATTAAAGATTATTTTCAATAAATCGCTAAGTGACAAAAATGTTCCTAGTATGTGGAAATTAGCTAATGTTACACCGATATTCAAGAAAGGGAGTAAGAGCCTCGCAAGTAATTATCGCCCAATTAGTCTAACGTCCGTGATTGTTAAACTATTTGAGAAAATATTGCGGGATAAAATAGTGTCTTTTCTCGATGAAAATAACTTAATACTAAACTCCCAGCATGGATTTCGAAATAAGAGATCCTGCTTAACAAACCTACTGGATTTTTTTAATGTCATTTATTCAAACTGGGACGCTAAAATTCCCTCAGATGTAATATACCTTGATTTTCAGAAAGCCTTCGATACAGTTCCCCATAAGCGACTTTTGACCAAACTAAGGGCACATGGCTTAGGAGAGCAATTATGTTCATGGATTGGCGATTGGCTTTCAAATCGTAAACAACGGTTAGTAATAAATGGCGAGGCATCTGATTGGTTAGATGTTACTAGTGGGGTGCCTCAGGGCTCGGTCTTGGGTCCTACTCTTTTTCTGATATATATCAACGATCTGGACTGCGGACTTGTATCTAAAATATCCAAATTTGCAGATGACACCAAATTAGGCGGTAAAGCATATACTAGAGAAAACTGCGAACTCATACAAAGTGATCTCGACAAACTATCAGATTGGAGTGATAAATGGCTATTAAAATTCAATTCCGATAAATGTAAAGTAATGCATATAGGCAACGATAACCTCAAATATAACTATCAAATGCAAAATAAATCGGTTTAAATGAAGTACAGCAGGAAAAGGATTTAGGTGTCATCATCAGTAATGATCTGAAAACCAGTCCGCATTGCCTAGCTGCCAGTAAAAAGGCAAATATGATGTTGGGCTTTATTAAACGTAACTTTGAACATAAAACTCCGAAAGTAATGACACAATTATACACGTCCTTGGTTAGGCCCCACTTGGAATATGCCGTTCAATTCTGGTCGCCCTGTTTCGTAAAAGATCAAGCCAAATTGGAATCAGTGCAAAGAAGAGCAACCAAACAAATTCCATCTCTGCGAAATTCATCTTATGAAAAGAGACTGCGGAAACTTAATATGTTTTCCTTAAAGGATCGTAGAATCCGTGGGGACTTGATAGAAACCTTTAAGATTCTAAAAGGTTTTGATGTCACTAATCAAGAGAACCTATTCGAGCTTTCAACTCAGTGACAACAAGAAATAATGGTTTAAAACTAAACGGTCAACGTTGCATCACCGATCTCCGTAAAAATTATTTCAATGTTAGAGTCGTTGATCGATGGAACAAGTTACCAGCAAATGTTGTCGGAGCCAGCACAATAACTACATTCAAAAACAGACTTAACGCGCACTGTAAAGTAAATGGGTATTGATAGTGCGAATTCGTATCTAGTCCCCCGTATCGATTAGCCGTAGTGGTAGTGGTAGTTGTAGTTAGTATTTTTCATATCCTATCATTCTGCACTGAAACTTCCATGTTCCTATTCTCTTTAGGGACATGGTATCATTTTCCAACTGTTTTCTTACAAGTAGTTGATAGTTAGTAGTATGTAGTTCAGCAGATACCCTCGCTATGGACCAATAGGTCTCCTGGTGTCTGTTATTCCTAGGTAATCCTATGTAATCCTCCCTCCCATCCTCTTTCTGCTCCATCACCTTTCCCCCACCTTCTCCCCTCCTCCTCATCCTTCTCCTTTCCCCCACCTCCCCATCCACTCCTTCATCACCTTCCATCCCATCCTCCTCTTCCTCCTCCCTCCTCCCCCCTCTCTGATTCAATGCTAGATAAACCCACAGAGTAGCAAGATTTAACACAACAAAAAACTGTTCCTTTCCTTGCTATCATTTCTGTGTTTTGTTTCTTTCATTGCTATCAATTCTCCGTCTTTTTTTGCTTTTCATTGCAATCAATTAGGCGTCTCCCTTCTAGTGACGCGATCGATGCAAAGAAAGTGACAGGAAAGTGATTGATGAGGAGACCGGGAAAAGATAAATAACAATGACCTTGAGGCCTCGGAAACCCGCGGCGTTCCTTGTCGAAATATCATGTCGGTTGAAATATTAAAAGTAAATATAATTGTAGTTTATGATGAACCGTAAGGATGACTTTGAGTAGACGAGAATGTGATGCTTGGTACCAAGTAATTTTGTTCTTGAGTGAGTTGGCATGAAGAGAACAGGTTGGAAGAGAGAGAAAAAAAAACAGGAAGAGAAGCAGAGAGGGAAGGAAGGAAGGATGTAGAGAAGGAAGGAGGGATGTAGAGAAGGAAGGAGGGATGTAGAGAAGGAAGGAGGGATGTAGAGGAGGAAGGAGGGAGATAGGGAAGGAAGGAGGGATGTAGAGAAGGAAGGAGGGAGGTAGAGAAGGAAGGAAGGAGGGAGGTAGAGAAGGAAGGAGGAGGAGGAAGGTAAGAGAAGAGAAGGAGGGAGGTAGAGAAGGAAGGAGGGAGGTAGAGAAGGAAGGAGGGAGGTAGAGAAGGAAGGAGGGAGGTAGAGAAGGAAGGAGGGAGGTAGAGAAGGAAGGAGGGAGGTAGAGAAGGAAGGAGGGAGATAGGGAAGGAAGGAGGCAGAGAGGGAAGGAGGAATAACAGGACAAGGCTTGGGGGATGAGTACGAGTGTGGGAGGAATGGCGAATTGAATATGGAGGAGGTGGAGGGGGGGAATGCGGATGAGGAGGGACGGAATAAGAGCAGGAGGAGTATGATGGAAGAGAAGGGAAGAAAGGAAGGAAACGAAGAGGAGCAGGAGGAAGAATTGGAGAAAGTGGAGGAGGGAAGGAAGGAAGAGGAGTATAATGAAGAAAAGGGAGGAAAGGGAGAGGATCAGAAGGAGGAGGAGGAGGAAGAATTGGAGAAAGTGGAGGAGGGAAGGAAGGAAGAGGAGTATGATGAAGAAAAGGGAGGAAAGGGAGAGGATCGGAAGGAGGAGGAGGAGGAAGAGGAAGAAGAAACGGCAGGAAAGGGAGAAGGATCGGAAGGAGGAGGAGGAGGAGGAAGAAGAAACGGCAGGAAAGGAGGAGGAAGAAGAAACGGGAGGAAAGAGGATGATCAGGAGGAGGAGGAGGAGAAAGAGAAACAGGAGGAAGGGGAACATGTGGAAGGAAGAGAAGAAGAGAAGGAATTGAAGAGGAACATAAGGAAGACAAGGAAGGAGGAGGAGGAAGACAAGACACCCGCGTTGTGTTTCTCAGGAAAACTGGTTGTGCTCCTAATAAGGTCACGCTTCCTGTGGTGATCAGCAGCCCTCTGACACCCACTGCTGCTACCCACTCCTAACTCACTATAACACAAGAAAGAACATAAGAAAATAAGGAAGCTACAAGAAGCTGCGAGGCCTACACGTGGTAGTTCCTGTTACCGTACTTAACACTAGTTGATACGCTTCCAACTATCTCTATCCGTTGCCTCTACTTCTTCAATGCCCAATGCTGCCATATCCTCTTTCCTTTTTACCTTCTACCCCTATTCTCTCTCTTCTCATCACTCCAACACCCTCTCCTCTCTCTCTCTCTCTCTCTCTCTCTCTCTCTCTCTCTCTCTCTCTCTCTCTTCTCTCTCTCTCTCTCTCTCCCCCCCCCCATCACCTCCTCGCTAGGTAGTCACTATAACATACTATAACACCTACACTAACACCGTCAAAGCCCCTGACCCGTTAAGGCTGCCAAAGACCCGCTATAAGACTGCCTTAGAACCATAAGTCGGTAAAATGCTCCCCTAACAAAAATACAAAATAAAACACTGGTCAAATCCACGCCAATCCATTTTTTTTTTTTTTTTTTTTTGCGTGTGTGTGTGTGGATCCTTGAGACTTTACTAAAACAAGGAAACTGTGAGTCTGAGGGATTACTAAGTTTGTTTTCTTCCATTTTTCTTCTCCGTCCTCCTTTCCTTCCTTCCATATTCCTTTGTTCCTTCTTTCCTTCCTTCACTCCATCCTTCCTTCCTTTGTATTCCGCTACGTCAACTTGAAATATTTGCTCATCAAGAAAGACGAAATGTTACTCCTTTTTTTTTATCTTAGGTTTACATTTAATTTATATTTCATCATTTTTACCGACCTCTAACAAGCTTTCGTTTTTTCTGTGCGACCCCCCGCCTCTCTCTCTCTCTCTCTCTCTCTCTCTCTCTCTCTCTCTCTCTCTCTCTCTCTCTCTCTCTCTCTCTCTCTTCTCTCTCTCTCTCTCCTCTCTCTCTCCTCTCTCTCTCTCTCTCTGGTGTCACTGTCATTTCTGCTCCCTTGCCTCCAAGATGACTCAGTTTCCCGCAGAGAGAGAGAGAGAGAGAGAGCGCGAGAGAGGACGCACGCTGATGGCCCAAGCTGCTTTCTCTAATAGGGATGCCGACTTTCCTCCTCCTCCTCCTCCTCCTTAGCTTCTGTTGAACTTTCATTTTCATATTTTTAAAGAAACGATGTGACCTTTTATGTTCCGTAATGGGAAGGCTGACTTATCTTCCTGTGTTACTTGTTGACTTTAATTCCACGTCTCTTAAAAGGACGATTTTGGTCTTGTATTTTTTTACTTGCAATATTTGAGATGCTTCTGGTATACCTCGATTTTTTTATTTCTTTTATTTGATACCGAATAAATTTTTTTTCTTCTTAATTTCGAAGAATGAATTTTATTTTTATTTTTCTGGAACACTTTGAAACATTTAATTCTTTTTTATCTGGAACACTAAGAAGTAAGAACACTTTTTTTTGTTGATATGGAACACTTAAGACACTTTTTTTTTATAAAGAACACTTTTGAATAGTTTTTATTTGGAATACATGGAAGCTTCTCTATTTGGAGGACTGTTCTCTCTCTCTCTCTCTCTCTCTCTCTCTCTCTCTCTCTCTCTCTCTCTCTCTCTCTCTCTCTCTCTCTCTCTCTCTCTCTCTCTCTCTCTCTCTCTCTAGCCTTCCAGCTGTTTTTCCCTATGAAGATAAACGGAGTGAGGGGAGGGAGGCTTAGGGCTGGAGGAAGGAAGGGAAGGAATGAGGAAGAGAGAAGGGAGAGGGAGGGAGAAAGGAAGATGGGAGGAAGGAGGAAGAGCACTATGTGAAGTAAGGAGAGGCCCAAGACTAGAGCGAAAAGAGAGAGGGAAAGAGGAAGGATAGAAAGAGGGAAGGAAAGAAAGAGGGAAGCAAAGAAAGAAAGAGAGGGAAGGAAAGAAAGAAAGAGGGAAGGAAAGAAAGAAAGAGGGAAGGAAAGAAAGAAAGAGGGAAGGAAGGGGAGAACTAAGACCCCTCGGCTGTGTCGCTTCCTCGTATTTTCACCTGATTATCGGTAATCTTATCGGCTTTCGGGATAAACTACATTTTCTTTTTATCAGAATGTTCTCCTTTACTTTGTATTTTGCAGTCTTTCTTCTTTTACAAATCAAATTCTTTTGGAGAAAAATATGGAGCTTTGAAATATTTTAGTGTTCCTCTTATTTTGTTTTTGTTTTACTAATATTCAGCATATTTATACGCCAAAAAATCTGGACTGAATCTTGTAATATATTTCTCAAGCTTTGATTTACTATTACTTAACCTTGAAAAGTGTTTGAATTCAGTGTTATTTCCTATGACAACAAAAGCCTATGGTGCAAAAGGAGTCTGGGTTTTTATGTTACCTTCTGCAGCGTATGTGACCTCAGGGCGGTGCAGGGCAGGAGTGAGAGGGCCTTGGAAACAGCCTCAGGGAAGACACTCTGAGGGCAAGAGCGAGAGGGCCTTGGAAACAGCCTCAGAGAAGACACACTCAGGGCAGGAGTGAGAGGGCCTTGGAAACAGCCTCAGGGAAGACACTCTGAGGGCAAGAGCGAGAGGGCCTTGGAAACAGCCTCAGAGAAGACACACTCAGGGCAGGAGTGAGAGGGCCTTGGAAACATCCTCAGGGAAGACACTCAGGGCAGGAGTGAAAGGACCTTGGAAACAGCCTCAGGGAACACACTCTCAGGGCAGGAGTGAAAGGGCCTTGGAAACAGCCTCAGGGAACACACTCTCAGGGCAGGAGTGAAAGGGCCTTGGAAACAGCCTCAGGGAACACACTCTCAGGGCAGGAGTGAAAGGGCCTTGGAAACAGCCTCAGGGAACACACTCTCAGGGCAGGAGTGAGAGGGCCTTGGAAACAGCCTCAGGGAACACACTCTCAGGCAGGAGTGAAAGGGCCTTGGAAACAGCCTCAGGGAACACACTCTCAGGGCAGGAGTGAGAGGGCCTTGGAAACAGCCTCAGGGAACACACTCTCAGGGCAGGAGTGAGAGGGCCTTGGAAACAGCCTCAGGGAACACACTCTCAGGGCAGGAGTGAAAGGGCCTTGGAAACAGCCTCAGGGCAGGAGCGAAAGGGCCTTGGAAACAGCCTCAGGGAAGACACTCAGGGCAGGAGTGAGAGGGCCTTGGAAACAGCCTCAGGGAACACACTCTCAGGGCAGGAGTGAGAGGGCCTTGGAAACAGCCTCAGGGCAGGAGCGAAAGGGCCTTGGAAACAGCCTCAGGGAACACACTCTCAGGGCAGGAGTGAGAGGGCCTTGGAAACAGCCTCAGGGCAGGAGCGAGAGGGCCTTGGAAACAGTCTGAGGGAACACACTCTCAGGGCAGGAGTGAGAGGGCCTTGGAAACAGCCTCAGGGCAGGAGCGAAAGGGCCTTGGAAACAGCCTCAGGGAACACACTCTCAGGGCAGGAGTGAGAGGGCCTTGGAAACAGCCTCAGGGAACACACTCGCAGGGCAGGAGTGAGAGGGCCTTGGAAACAGCCTCAGGGAACACACTCTCAGGGCAGGAGTGAAAGGGCCTTGGAAACAGCCTCAGGGAACACACTCGCAGGGCAGGAGTGAGAGGGCCTTGGAAACAGCCTCAGGGAACACACACTCAGGGCAGGAGTGAGAGGGCCTTGGAAACAGCCTCAGGGAACACACACTCAGGGCAGGAGTGAGAGGGCCTTGGAAACAGCCTCAGGGCAGGAGTGAGAGGGCCTTGGAAACAGCCTCAGGGAACACACTCGCAGGGCAGGAGTGAGAGGGCCTTGGAAACAGCCTCAGGGAACACACTCGCAGGGCAGGAGTGAGAGGGCCTTGGAAACAGCCTCAGGGAACACACTCGCAGGGCAGGAGTGAGAGGGCCTTGGAAACAGCCTCAGGGAACACACTCGCAGGGCAGGAGTGAGAGGGCCTTGGAAACAGCCTCAGGGAACACACTCGCAGGGCAGGAGTGAGAGGGCCTTGGAAACAGCCTCAGGGAACACACTCGCAGGGCAGGAGTGAGAGGGCCTTGGAAACAGCCTCAGGGAAGACTCTCGGCGAACTTATCTGAATACTTTCATGCGAGTGGTGAGTGGCATCCCGTGTATGTCTCAGGGGGGCTCGGGGGGGGGGGCCTCGGGGTGCTGGGGAGAGGTGGGTGTAATGGGGGACAGGAGGAGAGTGGTATAAGGAAGTATAGTATAAGGAGGAGGATATAACGGAGGGGAGTGGTGGTTATAATGAGAGTGCGTGGGAGCTTTAATACGGAGGGCCTCGGGTGCTCCCCCCCTCTCTCTCTCTCTCTCTCTCTCTCTCTCTCTCTCTCTCTCTCTCTCTCTCTCTCTCTCTCTCTCTCTCTCTCTCTCTCTCTCTCTCTCTCTCTCTCTCTCTGTGAAAAAGCCGCTCAGAGAATTATGATAACTTGGATGTTTGTCTCCCGCATTATAAATCAATGTTTCTTTTTTGTTTACTTTACCTGTGGACACTTTTATCTGTTTGTTATCTGATTCACGTATTTAAGATTCTTTGTTTGCTCTCTACTTCACTGATTTAATTTTTTGGTATTTACTAACCACTTCATAAACAAATTTATAACAATTATCCAGCTTTTTTTTTCGTCTAAGAGTTTCAATATACTTTACCTTTCAGCCGAGTACGAATTAAGAAAAGAAAAGCTTAGAAAATATCTTTGGAAGAGTATCAGGGTAGGTGGGTGGGTGGCTAGGTTAGGGAGGGGAGGGGGGGTGGGAGAAGGCCCGTATTTGCACCCTCGAAGTTGAAACATTCTGCCTAAAGTTTTCAGAGTTCTCACCGCCGTTGGAGAGCTTTGAGAGAGGCCCGACTCCCTCCCTCCCACCCATCCACCTGCAGCCGCTTCTGTCTGTGTCTTTATTCTGAGTCGCAGCCCCTGGTATTAGCGGAAACCCCCATTATTACCATACGTGTTGCTCGGTGGCGTTGAGTAGAAGTCGCGAAGCATAACATCCTGAGCTTCATTTCCTGATTAAAACTTCATCTCCGTCGGTCATTTCCCCGCTAATTCGACAGGGCTGCTTGGGGCTATGGAGGGGCGTGTGTTTAGAACCATACGATGTAGTGCCAGGCTTTGTGTAGTGTCTGCAGGAAGGTTTGAAGGTGTTTAAGGAATGACTGAAGGTTTGAAGGAGTTTAAGGAATGACTGGAGGTTTGAAGGTGTTTGAGGAATGACTGAAACCATCGTGTAGTATAGATTAAGCATTGTCTAATAGCACGGTGGGAGCTGCCATCATTGTTGTGAGGAAAGAAGCCATATCATGATCTAAATGGTCAAAGTCTGTACTGTAGCTTAATTGAAACTACCCAGCCTCGTTTAACCTCAGGGTCTTCGTAGTTCTCATTCCCTGTAGCTCATATCAATTATAAGTTAGAATTGGGGTTCTGAAGACTTACCTTAGAACTATAATTTCCAGTACTCAGTGAGGGGAGGTGCTGGCGCGGAGGCCTTACGGGATATGTGTTGTGATTAAGCGGTGATGGAATTACTACGAGGGGCGGAAGAGGCGACGAATCTGTTCCCTACCTTGGTGGTACGTACGAGTTCGATGTTTCCCCTTCCCCCCTATACAAGCTCCAGCCTAAGACAACAAAGAACACTGCGGCAAGAGCACCACCAGGACCTGCTCACACCCTCTGTCGCTGTATCCAGTGTTCCCCTTGAAATGCAGTAAAAATGTATGAGTTATCGGGCCAGTATCTGCTGGGTCAGCGGGTTCGGCGGGTCGGCGGCGGCTCTTCGGCACTCTGCGGGGAACAAAAGAAAGGGTGTTGGAACCTAGTCTTCCCCCCGCCGCTGAAGGCATCAACACGCTATCCGCTACTCATTATCGGGAACTGTATTTTTGTGGTCTTTCTTTTTGTATATGTTAAGTTCTTTTGGGTGAAAATGTGGGTTTTTGAAATATTTTAGTGTTTATCATAAAATATCTGCTTTTTTTACACGTTCGGTAATATCTATACACAAGAAATCTTCAATGAATCTTGTAATATATTTTTCAGGTTTTGATTCACTTACTTACTTAACCTTGAAAAGTGCTTGAATTCAGTGTTATTTCCTATGACAATGAAAACCTGTAGTGCAGAAGGTGTTTTAGCTCCACCAGGCCATGTGTTGGGTACCAATGACCAACCAGCTGCTAGTTTCCCTCGATTCCCTCTTTTCACACAGTCAGCAGGAATCGGAAAGTATTCAAAAGAACAGTGAATTCCCTTGAAACCATCACCCAAGCGTAAGAATAACCTGGAAAACAGCGAAGCTTACTAGGAAATGGCCACCTGTTCCTTGGTATTGGATGTTTATATACTAGTCAAAACAGTATAAGCCGTCTAGCAGGACTTTCGTGGTAGGAGGTCGTTTAAGGAAGTCGTTTGGGAGGTCAACATTGCGACGACCTCAGCGCCTCAAGTCGTTTCCACCCCACCAAGGAAACACCCGCGGACTTACGGTCACTTTTTATTTTTATTTTATTTTATTTTTTATTTTTTTATTTCTTTATTCTTAACTTGCCTTACTATTACCCACTATGCGAGGTCCTTCCACTCACAGCCTCTGGAAATCCCCTAAAAATACATTACACTCACTGGAAAAAACTGGACTTATAGTGGACATTTCACGTATTTTATATCACTACAGTATAACCATGAATGTGTATGTACTGTATATATGTATATGAGAGTAGGAAGTGTAATAGGAAGTAGTTATTTCGTGTTGTATACATTTTCTTCTCTCTCTCTCTTTCTCTCTCTCTCTCTCTCTCTCTCTCTCTCTCCTCTCTCTCTCTCTCTCTCTCTCTCTCTCTCTCTCTCTCTCTCTCTCTCTCTCTCTCTCTCTCTTTTGTTCAGGAGATGTAATAGGAAGCAGTAATTTCGTGTTGTATACATTTTTTTCTCTCTCTCTCTCTCTCTCTCTCTCTCTCTCTCTCTCTCTCTCTCTCTCTCTCTCTCTCTCTCTCTCTCTCTCTCTCTCTCTCTCTCTCTCTCTCTCTCTCTCTCTCTCTCTCTCTCTCTCTCTCTTTGTTGAGGAAATGCACGCCGTAGGGAACCGAGATGCGGGTGTGTAGTCCTCGGCAAGGTTAAAGCTGCCTTGTCCACCGCTGCCACTACGTACTACCTCCTCCTCCTCCTCCTATTCCTCCTCAGTCACCTCCTCCTCCTCCTCCTATTCCTCCTCAGTCACCTCCTCCTCCTATTCCTCCTCAGTCACCTCCTCCTCCTCCTCCTCAGTCACCTCCTCCTCTTCCTCCCCCTCCTCCTCCCCTCCTCCTCCTCCTCCTCCTCCTCCTCTTCATCGAACTCTCCTCCTCCTCCTCCTCCTATTCCTCCTCCTCCTCCTCCTATTCCTCCTCAGTCACCTCCTCCTCCTCCTCCTCCTCAGTCACCTCCTCTCTTCTCACTTTCTGCCTCGTACTCGTTGCCTTATCCATCTCAATATTTTCACATTTTCTGCCCCTGTTGCTTGCTTTCCATTTGTTTATTGACTGGATTCTCTCCCTTACCTCCTTCCCTGCACTTCTTTACCTTCCTAACTGTTGCTTCCTTGCTTCTTCCTAATTCCCTCCTGCCTTTCCTCCTTTTTTTCAGACTCCATTACCTTCATAATTTATCTTCCCTGGCCCTCAGAAAGAAACGAAAATTGTGTGTGAGAGAGAGAGAGAGAGAGAGAGAGAGAGAGAGAGAGAGAGAGAGAGAGAGAGAGAGAGAGAGAGAGAGAGAGAGAGAGAGAGAATCCTTGGTAATATCTTAAACCTTGGGGAATTTTATGAAGAGATGATGAAATTGGAAATGAGAGGAAAACACGAAAACGAAAATGAAGGAAGGTGAAATATGACAATAGGATAGAAAATGATGATGTAAAATAATGACTTGAAAATAGAGATAAGAGTAGAGACAAGAAGGATGGTGATGAACAGACATTAAAATGACAACATAATTAGAAGGTGAAAGAAAATAGATGGAAATTAAGCTTAACCCCTTGAAGCCCAGAACATAATTTCCATTGTAATTTGGGTACCATTAGACGATTTTTAGTGAGTATAAGTAATGTTTTATAGATATGACCTATTTAGTATCCTTGTCCACTAGCTAATTAGGTTTATTTAGTTACTTTTTCTTAGTTCTATGGCTAATAACAGACGATTTCATATAGTAAAGGAAAGCTCTGGGCGTGAAGGGGTTAAGTGATTGATTACTAAGCGAAAATAGTACAGAGAGAATAGAAAAATGGAGAAAAAGAATGGTGATGGGGCCAATATGAAAGGTAAATAGGTGAAAATAAAAGTGATATATTAACCTAAAAGCTGAGAAGATGAGGAATAGAGAGTAAAGGAATAACGAAAAGATAGAATAAATAACGGAGAAAAGAATAACAAGTGAAGAGAAAGGAAAAAAGGAAAGGGAAAGAAAAAAACAAAAGATTACAAAAACATGATAAAAAACAAAACTTAGTAAAAAATGAAATTGAATGAAGTGATTTAAAGTAGCTTAATTAAG
Organism: Chionoecetes opilio; assembly: GCA_016584305.1. Lineage (NCBI taxonomy): Eukaryota > Metazoa > Arthropoda > Malacostraca > Decapoda > Majidae > Chionoecetes > Chionoecetes opilio. The sequence continues at coordinate 149,407 of JACEEZ010018420.1, read as the reverse complement.
AAAAAACAAAGAACATTAGGAAGCGACGCTGAAATGTTGGAATAAAATTATAAACAAATGTAACGGGTGAATTGTAAAATAATATAAAGAAAAAATAAGACCTTGCGTTTGTAAGAGAAATATTAAGACCTTGTGTTTGTAAGAGAAATATTTAGGGAAAAGAAAAGGAAAAAGATTATGCTGCCTACAAATTGAAAGATTAGTAAAAATTGAAAAAATGTGGCTGAATAAAAAGTGGAAACTCACGATATATGACTCAGAAAATTTTAACTGAATAAAGAACAATAGTAGTAGTAGTAATAGTATAAGTAGTAGTAGTAGTAGTAGTAGATAAGTAGTAGTAGTAGTAGTAGTAGTAATAGTATAAGTAGTAGTAGTAGTAGTAGTAGTAGTAGTAGTAGTAGTATAGTAGTAATAGTAGTAGTAATAGTATAAGTAGTAGTAGTAGTAGTAGAAATAGTAGAAGAAGTAGTAGTAGTAGTAGTAGTAGTAGTAGTAGTAGTAGTAGTAGAAGTAAAACGCAGAAGGCAGTGAAGCAGATCATTAAACCCTCTCTCTCTCTCTCTCTCTCTCTCTCTCTCTCTCTCTCTCTCTCTCTCTCTCTCTCTCTCTCTCTCCTCTCTCTCTCTCTCTCTCTCTCTCTCTCTCTCTCTCTCTCTCTCTCTCTCTCTCTCTCTCTCTCTCTCTCTCTCTCTCTCTCTCCTAATGTATGGGTAAAAAAGGGGCACGTGTACATCGCCGTAAGCAAGGTTCATTACGTTAAAGAGAGGAGTTAAATGACCTACCAAAGCCTTGAGGTAATGAGACGAGGTTTGGTTCATTCCTTAATTGGTGTCACGTTCATGCCTCGTCGTGACCTCGCCGCTGATTACCTATTATTTTTATGGTGTATTTCCGCCCCTCGGATCAAAGGTGGCGCCATAGGTATCATTAGTCTGCTCTGTCTTGCCATTGATATGTACCTGGAGGGAGGTTTATATCGGTGGTGGTGACATAACGGAGGAGAGGGATGGGGGCAGGCTGGGCGAGGGATGCAGGGATCAGTAGAGAGATAGAGAGAGGAGGGTGGAAAGATAGATAAAGGAGCAAGAGGGGGAGAAGATACGGGGAATTTAAGCGTAAAATGTAAGAAGAAGTATGGGGAAAGAGGAGAAATGTGGAAGAAAGGGAGGAAAGAGGAGTTGGAGGGATTTAAGCGAAGAAGGGTAAGGGAGAGGGAAAGGAGGAACAGATGGAGGAAAAGGAAGTATACGTGAGAGGAAGGGAAGGAAGGAAAGGAGAGAGCATAATTTAAGAAGATGCGAAGGACCGAAGGAAGGACAGAGTGGGAAAGGGAAGGAGGGAGAAGGGAAAGAGGAAGAAAGTGAGAGGGAAATGAATAAGGGAAGGATGGGAAAGAAGGGAGAAGCTGTAAAGGGAAAGTAAATTTGAGAGAGAAAAGGAGGAAAGTAATGAAGGAAAAGGGAGAGTAAAGGAGAGGTAATGGAAGAGAGGAGGAAAGAAGGCAGGAAGTGTGAGTTATGACCGCATTGTTTATTTATTTAAAGTTACGTCAGGATCACATTAATAATTTTCCTACTCCATTACTCATTTTCCCTCCTCCTCCTCCTCCTCCTCCTCCCCTCCTCCTCCTCCTCCTCTTCCTCCTGTACTTGTACCTTTGACCTTTGACACACAGATCTACTATCTATTATTGTGTATCTGCTGTATCCTGTATCTACTATTATTATTATGAATGCAAGCGAGCTATTATTGCCGCCAAATATTTTCTCAACTCGAAAAAGGCGATTCAACGGCGTCTTTCTGGTCGTAGGAATCTGACCCGAGACCCCGACAAGACCCCGAGAGGACCTGGCCCTTAGAACACAGAACATCCGGTGATTGTGTGTCAGGGTGGGAAGGGGGCACAGAGGGAAGTGAGGGAGTGAGGATGGGAGAGAAGAAATAACATAAGATAGGAGGAGTGTGGGAGTAACACAAGGAGGTAAGGGAGGAAGGGATCAAAAGTGTGGGAATAAAAACAGGAAGAAAAGAAGAGAGGGAGGGAGAGGGTGATACAACAAGGAAGTAATGAGGGAGGGAGTAATGCAAGGAGAGAGGGAGGGTAAGAAAGGGGAGGAAAGACGAGAAAGACAAGGAAAAAGGGAGAGATGATTGCTGGCGTAACACGAGTAGGAAAAGAGGAAGGAAAGGAGAGAGAAAGTATGGGAGTAACAAGAGGAGATGAGATAAGAGATAAGGGAGAATATAATAGGAGTGAGTGCTGGCGTAACACGAGTAGGAAAAGAGGAAGGAAAGGAGAGAGAAAGTATGGGAGTAACAAGAGGATAAGAGATAAGGGAGAATATAATAGGAGTGAGTGCTGGCGTAACAAAGGCAGAAAGGAGATATAAGAGGAGAGGAGTTGAAAAAGATGGAGTTTTAGGAGTAATTGGAGAGAATAAGGGATGGAGAGAGAGAGAGAGAGAGAATACAAAAAGGTAAAATACAAGAGAGGATGAAAAATACAGAGAGAAGGAAGGTTAAGGAAGGAGGCAAGAGAGGATGGACGGATGTTTGTCAGTAGGGTAAAAAATACATCGTTAAATCTCTCGCTCAAGGACAAGGAAGCAATTAGAGGCTGGAAGAACCGATGCGATAAGAGGAAACGGCTCACTATTTTTTCCTCTCATAATTTTTTTTGCATTTTTTTTCCTGTTTTTCTCATGGTGGTAATTTTGTGGGGTTTTTTTATTGTATTTGTCTGGTTTGTGGAATTTTGATATGATTTTTATTAGGGTCGTCTATATTTTATGATTTGTTTTTGTTTTTATTGAGGGGGGAGTTGGGGGGATTGCCTTCGTTCAGGTGGGATTTTTGCCTCCTCCTCCTCCTCCTCCTCCTCTTAAAATGCAGAAGAGCTTGAAGAGAAGGTTAGATTCATTCATAGATGGTAAGACGTATGGCAGTGGGTATAGGCTGGAGCAAAGACTACTGTATACATGAGTAGTCTTTGGCTGCAGCTCTCTTGTATTGACCGAAAAAAATAGCAGACTCCTTGTGCGTTTGTTATGTTTACAACTATATATTTTTATCTCGTATAGACGTGGGAAACTTGGGCTTTGTGTGCCTGGCTGCGGGAAGACGAGAGGATTGCGTGTGTGTGGATAAAAGAGAGAGAGAGGCGTAGGGTGTGTGTATGTGTACGTATGTGTGTGTGAGGGGGGGATGGAATGTGCATTGAAAGTTGTGGGGGGGAAAGGTTGTGGGGTGGGGGGGAGGGTGTTGAGGTTGGAGGGAAGATAGAGAGGGTGTGTCCCCGGCGTGAGAACCTGCGATCTGGACCACACTAGAGAGAGAGAGAGGAGAGAGAGAGAGAGAGAGAGAGAGAGAGAGAAGCATTGCCCCTTGCCCCAGAAGCACGTACTAAAAATAAATAATAAAAGACAATAAAACCAGAAAGGAAACTTCACAACTTTAGTTTTGTAACAAAATTGGAGGTTCAGGAGAGGTAGTGAGGCGGAGGGAGAGAGAGAGAGAGAGAGAGAATTAAATTATTGTGTGTATGTCTGTTTATTAATATATAAAATTGTATGTTAAGAGGAAAGCTTACCCCAGCATGAAGCACCTGGTTGGATCTCTCTCTTTCTTTCTTTCTTTCTTTCTTTTTTGGCCAGTTCTTTGTGATGTCAAAAAATGTGGCCAGCACCTACACATTACCTGCCCAGCACCTCGTTAGCACTCCTGCGGCTCACCTAACACCGCACCTTCAGGAGAAAAAAATCAAAACATCGAAGTAAACCCACATAAACATAAGATGGAATTACACGGACGGTGGAGTAACGGAAGAGGTTGAAAGTGGAGTGACGGAAGAGGCGTGGAATGTGGAAGAGAAAGAGAAAGAGGCGGAGAGGATGTGGGAAGTGACGTAAGGGAAGAGAAAGTGGGAGAGAGATTTTTTTAATGAGGCGTTGAAAGTAAAAGGTAAAACAAGGAAGGAAACACAGGCCGGATGTATGAAGGACGGGAAGGCGATATAGATGGTAAAGAGAGGAAGGGGAAAGGAGGGAGGGAGATAAGGAGGGAAGGAGGGTATATGAGGGGCTGGGAAAGTGTGATGAGGCGTGATAGAGGTTGGATGGAGTATATAATGGATGTTGTTTATATGCAATGATAACAAAAAAGTGGTGGAAGGAGATAAGAGACAGCGCGGAGGGAGAAGGAAGGAAGGAAGGGATGGAAAAGAGATTGTAGAGATGAGAGAGAGGAAAGAGTAAAGGAGTAAGGCCAGGAAGGGAGGGTAACAATGATATATATATATATATATATATCAAAAAAGTTTCCTATGTACAAAAAGATTGAAAATTAGTCATGTGGTTCAATGTGTTTTTTTTCTCCACGCGAGACTTTTGGTTGTGTGTGTGTGTGTGTGTGGTGTGTGTGTGTGTGTGTGCATGTGTGTTGTGTCTGTGGAGTGATGAGTGTTTACTTACGTGATAAGAGTCTAGTGTGTGTGTGTGTGTGTGTGTATGTGTGTGTGTGTGTGTGACAGAATACAACGATCCACATGTTACTCGAGCATGTCGAAAAAAATAACATCGGGCAGTACGGAATTGTATGTGTTTTAGGCTGAATGCATGAAGTGGAAGTATGTGTCTATAGGCTTCCATCCAGTATATGTTTCCCTTTCAAAGGGAATACGTTTCCCTTTCCCTTTCCCTTTCCCTATTTGAATAACATCTTATACACCCTCAATAAAATTCAATGGTACAATCTCAGTATAGTTATTACCATATACACAATTACACATCCATAGACCACATACACTTCTGTTACTTCTTCAGGAGGGAAAGAAAGAATGTAGCTTAGGTGTGAAATCTCAACACCCCTTTTTTTAACACCTTCTCTTTTGTGAGCGCGAAACAAAGTCGATACGTGCAAATCATCCTTACGTGAAATTACCGCCTCGGGTGTCAGGGAGGTCAGGGCTGCGTCGTGGGAATTACTTATGTGTGATGGTGTGAAGGAAGAGATGGAAGAGGAAGAAATGAAAGAAGAAAAAGGGAAAAACTACAGGGGGAAAGAGTAGACTTGGAGGAGAGAGAGAGAGAGAGAGAGAGAGAGAGAGAGAGAGAGAGAGAGAGAGAGAGAGAGAGAGAGAGAGAGATGAAAGGCAGAAGAACGGAGTAAAGATTAATGTCTAAGAAAAAAAGAAATGGTAATAGTAGTATAAGTAAGTAGTTATAGTAAGGTTACGATGCTACGACTACTATTATTACTGCTGATTTTGAAATAATTTGTTATATTGATTTGATAATGATAAAAATGTGAGGATGCGATAGAGAGAATTATTTTTATAGGATGATGGTTTGTAATTTTTTGATAATCTATGTAAAAAAAAAAATGTATACTTGAGACGGATAAGCTTTTATGGTTTCCGTGCCAAAGGAGTAACATCAATAAAGAATTGTGGTGGCAGCTATTATACAACCCAACAACAACAACAACAAAATATATATAAAAGAGTAATTACATTTCTCTCTCTAAATAAAATCTTACACTTCAGACGTCTCAAAGAAGCGCTTATGTATAATGTACTTACTAATATAATTATAAATCATCTGTTAACTCCTAATATATGACTAATGATTCTCCTTTTTTTTTTTTCTCAGGTGAGTGTGATTCAGGTGTGCCAAAGAAGTGTTTGTCGTACAGGTGAGGTCCCCCCCCACCACCCACACACACCCACACACACACACCTGCCGGGCCGCATCTCATAAGGGAGGCAATTACTCATGCACCTGTGACTGTGAGGGAAGGTGTGTGAGGGTCTGATGTGTGTGCGGTTTTTTTTTTTGTACCCTTCGTTTGTGATTTGAATTCCATGTGTGTGTGTGTGTGCTTGTGTGAGTGTGTGGTGTGGGTGTGGTGTGTGTGTGTGGGTGTGGGTGTGTGTGTGCGTGCTTGTGTGTTTGTGGGCCATTCATCGCTTTTACCAACTGAATATCAAACATGTTTTTTGGGTGAGAGAATTATCCGGATTTGCTTTTGTTCAGAAATACGGATTAGTTATATCTTTGTTTCTGGTTTATTTTTATACCAGTGTAAAGGATTTGTTTTTATATTAGCTTCATCTTTTATGTATTTATTTATTTATCGTATTCCTTATCCAAGATTATTAATTTAGTACATGTTTATTGTTATACTCACACACGCGTTTCATTAATTTTCATTCTAATTATATTTATTCATACATTTATATATTTTCCTGTATATTATTGCACCTTTTTTCTATATTTATGTACAGTCCCCGCGCCATGATTTACGTCCCGACTTAGTGAGACATCAGACTCCACCATTTAGCTTCATGTTTAGCATATTGGAGGACGTGTTGGGTGCGTGTTTGTGGCAGAGGGTTGTGTGGAGGAGGCAAGGGGAGGGAGGGAGAAGAGAGGTGAAAGGTGAGGATTGTGGCGGGCAGGTGGAGTGAGTGGATGGGTGGATGGTGGAGTGGTTGTGGTGGTGAAAACAGTGCCGTGAATGAGTGAGTGTATGAATGGGTGAAGAGGCGGTGTTGTGTTTCAGAGTGAAGGAGTGAGATGAAGGATGTTTGTGTGTGAAGTGTGTGTGTGTGTGTGTGTGTGTGTGTGTGTGTGTGTGTGTGTGTGTGTGTGTGTGTGTGTGTGTGTGTGTGTGTGTGTGTGTGAGGAGAGAGAGAGAGAGAGAGAGAGAGAGAGAGAAGATGGTGTGTATGGAATATAGGTGTGGTTTTGTTTGTGTCTTATTTACCTGTCATTTGATATCATGTGTTTACCTGTAGTTTGCTGGCTCGGTGGACTTTTTCTTTCCCTTGTGACCTGCGTGTGACTTGATTTACCTCTGCTCGGCCAAGGTCAGCTCGTGAAGGTCATTTTAGACGTGGGAAGAAAGGGCAGCGAACCGTGTAAGAAAGAGAGGGAGAGAGTTTTGCGTTTGAGCACCTGCAAACGATGACGTAATTCCAAACATGTGTAGGTTTGTGAAAGAAAAAAAAGAGTGCGTTTCATCACTTGCAAACGATGACGTAATTCCAAACGGTGTAGGTGTGTGAAAGAAAAATAACGAGGAGGCGTATTAAAAAGAAAACAATGAAGAGGAGGAGGAAGAAAAAAGAGAATGAATAATATAAAGCCGTTTTAAGTGAAAATAAGAAGGAAAAAAGTGTATGTTTACGATGTACACGATATTAAAATTTACCACCACACACACACACACACACACACACCACACACACACACACACACACACACACACACACACACACACACATAATCACACACACACACAGTCCACACACACACACACACACACAGTCACACACACACAGTCACACAGTCACCACACACACACACACACACACACACACACACACACACACACACACACACACACACACAAGTCACACACAGTCACACCACACACATCACACACAACAACACACCACACCACACACACACACACACACACACACACACACACACACACACACACACACACACACACAGCACCACACAGTCCCACAACACACACACCACACACACAGTCACCCACACACACACACACACCACACACACCACAGTCACCCACACACACACAGTCACACACACACCACCACACAGTCACCACACACACACACATCCCACACACACACACAGTCACCCACACACACACAGTCACCCACACACACAGTCACCCACACACACAGTCACCACACACACACAGTCACACACATCACCCACACACACACATCACCACACACACAGTCACACACACACACAGTCACACACACACCCACCAACACCCACACCCCCACACCCCACACCCCACACCCCCCCACACCCCCACCCCCCACCCACCCACCCACCCACACCACACACCACCCACACACACACACACCCACCACACACACACGCACGCGCGCACGCACGCACGCACGCACGCACGCACGCACGCGCGCGTGCCACACACACACACACACACACACACACACACATCACACACAATACATCACAACACACACAACACATCAAAACACAAACTACACACACCACTATATATATATATATATAAACGGGGTTCGTTTATTTACATACCTTACGGTAAGGACCACAGCACGACTCAAGGACAAAACCTCAAAAATATCAAAATTTTATTAATATTTTTTTTTTTTTTTTTTTTTTTTTATATATATGTATATATATATATATATATATTATATACTCCCATCGCTCGGTACCCAACCTTCGAACTCCATACAAGACTTTTTATGGCCCTTGATTAGCTTTCCCTCTTTTATCCCTTCTCTATGGGTCGACTTTATAAAGGGAAACGTAAACAAGGCTGAAGGGATTAAGAACACATTTATCCATCTTTAGGGTCGCTGAAGGATTGTGTACATGTAAACGTTGGCTGAAATATTCTAACCAGACGCAAAAAAATATATATATATATATAAAATGCAAGAAATTTTTTTTTGTCATGTTTTTCCTGTTGGATTATAAACTTGACTTGGCTGTATTTCTCAAATCAAAATATGCTATAGGTCGCTTTTAAATTGAAAAGTATAAGTTATTTAGTTTCGTATATTCATTCCTTGCCACCACAAGCGAAGAGAGAAGGAATTTCCTCTTCCTCTTTTTTTTTTTTTTCCTGCCTCAATCATAACCTTGACTCCGTGGCATTGAAGCAAGCTCGGTTCTTATGCAGCGAATGATACTTACCTCACACGCAAAGGATGTTGATTTTCTTCTATTATGCATCACCACCATCAGAGAGAGAGAGCGATGTATTCCCTCATGCCTCCCTTCTAAAGTTATATCATTCTCTGTACAACATTCATACAACAGTCATTAGTTATCTATCCAAAAGGAAAAAAATACATACAGGCGCTATAGGCTCAAACGTAAAAATGCAAAAATGAATCATACTTATCTACTTCAATATGCGAAAAATAAGGCTGTTTTATTTATTTAACATTCATTTAACCAACATTTTTTTACATTTTTCTGATTCATTTTACATTTACATTTACATTTTACTGGTTTTTATATAGTTTGCATTAATTTTAGCTACATTTATTACATTGTTTTTACATTTTATTCCTTCCACGTCCTCAACACAAGTCAAGGAGTGACGGAATTTCCTTCTATGTTTTCCTCCCTCTTGTTTTCCCTCCTTTGTATCCCGCGTTGTGTTGTCGACGCCCTCTTTGCGACGTCGTCAGGAGGGAGGCGCCCACGATAATGATCTGCGTCGTACCCATGGGCGTTCCTCGGAGGGTGGAAGGCAAGGGCGTGGATGTGTTAGTGTGTGTGTGTGTGTGTGTGTGTGTGTGTGTGTGTGTGTGTTTATTAATCGAAAAAAAGGAAGAAAAGAAAGTGTTAATCAATAAATATATATCTACAAAAACTCGCTTGTATACAGAAAATTAAACTAATTATAAGGAAAAAATAGATAAAACAATAGAATGAAGGAAAATGAGAGGAGGAAGAGTTTAATGTGACGACTATATACTTCCCTTTTTTCTTCTTTCTTTTGGTGTAAGAGAATGACACAGAAAGAAGCGACCACGCGTGCAAGATATATAGAAAACTAGATTATTTGAACGTGAATGTTGATAATTTTGTTCACATGGCAGGTAAATGTTCTCCTTTTTTTCCCCTATAATGTAAATGGAAAAAAATGGCATATGAAAAATTTGATCAGTCCAGGTGAATATGTGTAAAATATAAAGAGAAGATTGTTTGAAAGTGCGCGTTGTTGTGATGTTGTGTCTCGCCTGAACCACTGTTTTATCGCTCCTGTGGGAAGCCTCGTTGTGTTCTTACCTCGTCGTAAGTGTATTAGGAAGCGAGCAGCGTGCCTGACGAAGGAAAATAAAGAAGCATTTTCCCGGCAACGAAGTAAAAAAGTGATTCTTACCTTGAGGGACGTCTGAGATTAAGGGAAAACAGAGATAATGACAAATTTTTTACCTAATCGTAAGTGTATTAGGAAGAATAAAGGAGAATTGAGATCACTTTTCTGGCAACATAAAAAAGGAATTCTTACCTTGAGAAACGCCTGAGATTATGTTAAAACAAGAGATGATGACTGATTCTTTACCTCGCCATATGAAACGTGCAAGGTGCCAGGCGAAAGAGAAGATAATAACTTTTCTGGCAACATAAAATAAGGGATTCTTACCTTTAGGAACGCCTGAGATTACATTAAAACAAAGAAAATGCTAAAATACAGTGCAGTGCTTGCGTTGGTGTGGTGACATATTTAGTGTAACAACTAAAAGCATTCCCAAACATGTCGAATACAAGTCTAAATTTGTATCACTTGACAGAAACCATTAATGTGGATGTGGTTAGGCTATGTGACGGGAAAGTAAGTCACCGTCACCAGTGAAGAGGGTTGCGGTTACCTCACTTACCTCACGCAGTAGGTGGCGGTGGGGAGGGGGGGGGGAGGAAAGTGTAAAGAAAGGAGGCATTGATAAAGGAGTGTGAAGGGAACAAGAGAGTGGGATGTGGGGGTGGCTAGTAAGGATGTGACTCATACCTTTGTACAGTAACACACTTTTATTCGTTTCTCATGTCGACATCACAGAGAAAAAAATCTTTACCTATGTAATTACGAGTATGGAGTGATGAGGTAAATTTAAGGAATAGGAGAGGATAGGAGGGTGACGTGATGTTAAGAGGGAGAGGGAGAAAAGGAGTGGAAGGGAGGGAGAAAAGGAAGGAATATAATAGAATGGAGAGGGGGGAGGAAGAAAGGGAAGGGATAGAATAGATAAAGGAGAGGGACAGAGAGGATGGATAGCGCAAAAGGAGAAGAAAATGTATAAAATAGAATGGGATGAAGGGAGAGGAAGGAAGGGAAGGATAGAGAGTAAGAATGGAAGGTAGGAGAGAGAGAGAGGAAAAGGAGAGTGGCTATGGTAACAGCTGGAGGGAGAAGTGTTGTAAGGAGTTTATGTTGCCGCTACATTCCTGTTACGCATGAGATTCGTGAGAGAGAGTATGAGAGAGAGAGAGAGAGAGAGAGAGAGAGAGAGAGAGAGAGAGAGAGCATCACTTCAGAATTAAATATTACTCCTTACTCTTTTTTGATGTCACGTGGGAAGTAAAATCATCCGACATTTCATTATATTTCACATGTATTTCTAACATAAATACACACACATCTATTTTCTCATATATTCAATACTTTATTACTATTTTTTTTTCTGTACTTTGCACCACTTAACACTTAAAAAAAAAAACCACTAAAACACCACGTAACACAGTCTTACCACTTCTTACCATCAATTTTGTTTATCCTACTTAACTAACCACTTTTCTATACTATTTTTTACCTCGCATAGTCTTTGTTACTAAAAAAAATCATCACTAAAACACCACATAACACAGGGCTTCTTACCTACCTCTTTTTTAACCTACTTAATTAACTAACTACTTTTTTTAGAACATTTTTACCTGGCGTGGTGTTCGTGAGGTCTTTGTTATTGTTCGGAGGGCGTAAACACAAGGCCGTGACGCCGTTGTGAGGTCGCCCAGTGTCGCAACAGCTGACCTCTGGAAGGTGCGTCGCGGGAAACTGAGCGGCGAGACAAAGGGAGGAAAGAGGAGGGCGTGGCTTGGAGACGCTGCTCTTCTTTGACGCCCGTGGAGAGAGAGAGAGAGAGAGAGAGATTAAATAATGGAATGGATGGTGGAAAATAAGAGGAAGAAGAGATGGATGAGGAGGGAGAGAAATGGATAGCAGAGAGAAGGTGTGGGAAAGAGATGAGAAGGGAGAGTGGAGAGGATGAAAAAGGGAAAAAAAGGAGGGTGGGAAGGAAGGAAGGAAGGGATGGGAAGGGTGAGAATGTTTGTAAACACGGGAAAGTATCGTGAAAGGAGATACTTCTAACACACACACACACACACACACACACACACACACACACACACACACTCACACACACACTCACACACACACTCACTCTCACATCACTCTCACACTCACTCACACTCACTCTCACTCACTCACACTCACTCACACTCACTCACACTCACTCACTCACACTCACTCACACTCACTCACACTCACACACACACCTACCTTCGAAATCAAACCTGGATGGAAAAAAAAACCGCCAGACTTTACTCGCTAAAAAGAAAAAATGAAAGGTGAACAAAAATGCTATTCTCATCGTTTTAGAAATTACTCGAAAGGAAAAAAATGGACATCGCTTATTTTCATTCTGCTTTTTTCATCTATTTTTCCCCCTTTTCTCGGCGTTGTAGATATGAACACTTTAATTCTCTTTTTTTCGTCGGTAACGTTTCGTCCTTTTGATGTAGAGGAATTTGACAGAAAAATATTTTGAAATTTTTGAAACAAAGATTCGGTAGAATTTGACCGTATATTTAGCGCCGCCGTGTGTGTGTGTGTGTGTGTGTGTGTGTGTGTGTGTCTCTCTCTCTCTCTCTCTCTCTCTCTCTCTCTCTCTCTCTCTCTCTCTCTCTCTCTCTCTCTCTCTCTCTCTCTCTCTCTCTCTCTCTCTCTCGTCTAATGGGTTAATTATCTTATCTTGTTTTCCATCCTCAAAGTCGTTTGTGATTGCGTTCAAGATTAAGTTGATGAGAGAGAGAGAGAGAGAGAGAGAGAGAGAATTTCCTGTATATTCGTGATTATTTATTTCCCTCATTTGAAATTAAATATTTGTAATGAAAATATTTATACCCACAATAATAAAACCTGTTATATTTCTTTCCTGGAATATTATTCATTGACATCATTGACAATAATACTCAGAAACTCACTCTCTCTCTCTCTCTCTCTCTCTCTCTCTCTCTCTCTCTCTCTCTCTCTCTCTCTCTCTCTCTCTCCTTCTCTCGCTCTCTCTCTCTCTCTCTCTCTCTCTGATGAGGTAGGAGGTCTGGGAGTTGAGGAAGGGAGAGGATTGGAGAGAGGAGGAAGAGAGGGACAAAGAGAGAGAAGGACAAAGAAATAAAAGAGACAGAAGAACAAAGAGGAAAGGACGGAGGGAGGGACAGGGAGACAGAAGGAGGATATTAGGAACTGGAGTAGGAACAGGAAAAACAAGAGAGACTGAATAGCAGACAGGAAGGAAGGGAGGGAGGGACAGAAGACGGGTAGGAAGGGGGGGATGTGGTATTTAGGACAGGTGTAAGAACAACAGCAAACACACCTGTCTGTTTGTCTGTATGTCTGTGCTGTGACAGGAAACAAGTGTTGCGTTCACTCTATTGACGCGGCGAGGACAAAACTTGCTCCTTTCTTTATACTTGCCTAACCAGGAATGCTTTTGTATAGGTGTGTGTGTGTGTGTGCACATGTGTGTCACTGTGTGGCAAGTCACACACACACACTCACACTCACACTCACACTCACACTCACACTCACACTCACACACATTCACATTCACATGGTCGTTTCCTTTGTTGTGAACATCAAGTGCTTGGACAGTGAAACATGTATCGTTCGGTCAATAAATGTCAATAAATGCACTTGTTATCTTACTACTACTAGTCTACTACTATTCCTACTACTACTACTACTACTACTACTACTATTATTATTATTTTTACTTATACTTCCACAACCACCACTACTATATCATTCCTTTTGATAATAATAACACCACTACTTAATCATTACTCCTTTCTCTTTGTCTTTGTCTTTGTTTCTTCCTCGACATGAAAAATTAGATCCCATAAGCCTTCGGGGGAATGAAATATTACTGTACACTTGCCTCATAGTCGATAAATTGCCTGCACCGCATTGCGAGAGCGTGAGTGGCGGATGATGATGATGACACCGAAATTGCGTTGCATTCTTGTTGCTCACGGCAGATGTCGAAAACGCAAACATTTTCCTCCCGAGAGACGCATTCAGACGGCCCCTTCCAGACCAGAGCCTTCAATCACGGTGACCACCAGCCTTGCGTCATTCTGGGGAAGGAGACAGAACTACGCTTTTCCACAGGCACGCTTTTTCCTCTCACTCTCAGCTCCTGGAATTATCGCTGATGTGGCAACGATGCGCGGCTTTCCAAATTGTTGTTGGGTCTTTTTCTCCTTCCTGCGACTCAATGTTTTCAAGAGCGGAACTTCGGGTCGCCTTAGGAAATTGAATTTGTTATTTTTAAGACTGTAAACCTTGTCTGTGTGTGTGGAAAAGGCAGTTCAATATGGGTTTTCTTACTATTTTTCTTTTTCTGAGACATCTCTGTGTGTGTGAAAAGATAACACAAGGGATGTTTTTTCCAATTATTTTTAGGTCATAATGTGTTTTTTTAGGTGTGTTTATTTATGAATTGATGTTAAATTGTAAGGTTTTGAAAAGTAGGCACACGAAGAACTTTTTTTTTGGTGGGGGGGGGAGGGAGGTTTATTTCATATCTTTTCTACTGTATGAGTCTTCGTAAATGCCGGTAGCCTATGTAGGTACGAGTTTAAGTCTCATGAACATTATTTAACTGCCACAGACAACCCATGGTAGGGAACGTTTAAATGTGTTTCCTGTATCATTACGTCGCGAACCCAGACCAACACCTGTATATCACCGGGATCGTGAGAGCTTTCCAGGCGGAGGAACGAGTGGAGAGTGAAATAGAGGGAGCGTCATGGGGGGAAAAAAGGGGAAACGAGGAAAATGAAAGACGTAAAGAGGAGAGTAATTGAGGATAAACCAACGGAAGTGGCGGTGAGACTGGACAGCGAGGAGGAGGAGGCGGCAGAAGAAGTAGGAGAAGAAGAAGAAGAAGGGAAGGAGGTGGAAGAAGTGGAGAAAGGGCGGCAAGGATAGAAGGAAAACTGGAGAGAAGAAGAAGGGAAGGAGGTGGAAGAAGAAGTGGAGAAAGGGAGGCAAGGATAGGAGGAGGAAAACTGGAGGAGAAGAAGAAGAAGAAGAAGGAGGTGGAAGAAGAAGTGGAGAAAGGGAGGCAAGTATAGAAGGAGGAAAACTGTCGAAGAAGAAGAAGGAAGGAGGTGGAAGAAGAAGTGGAGAAAGGGAGGCAAGGATAGAAGAAGGAAAACTGGAGAAGAAGAAGAAGACAGGAGGAAGGAGGCAGAGAGATATCCATCCATCAGACTCTCAGCCGCCTCCCGAACCACACAGGTCTTTATTTACGTCTCTTAAGTTGCCTTCGCGGACCAGAGAATCCTAAGAGCCGCCGCGGTTACTCTGCAGCGAAGGCCAGGATTGTGGAGTGAGCGTTGACTTCGGTGGCGGCGTAAGGGTTGACTAGGCGCTACGAAAGTTACGGGGTATATGGAGTATGGTGGGAAGTGTGGGTGGTTGTGGTTGTTGGGGTTGATGTGTGGGGGTGTAGGGGAGGTTGGGGGATGTCTTGGAGGCTTGAGACGTGAGGGTGACCGTGGGGGGATAGATTTATGTGAGGTTAAAGTTAGTTGAGGTCTGTAAGATGTAGCTATTTTTTGAGAAACGTTCTTTAGTTTTTATGTTGAGAGAGAGAGAGAGAGGAGAGAGAGAGAGAGAGAGAGGGGAGAGGAGAGAGAGAGAGAGAAGAGAGAGGAGAGAGAGAGAGAGAGTAAGCTGGTTTGGGCGTGGGTTTCGAGTTGTAGGTCACTGCACTGACCCACCCACACTCACCCACCTACCCCAACCCACCCACACCAACCCCGCCCACACTGCCCCCTCAAAGCTCCCTCCCATTCTTCCTCTCTCCCACCCACACATTCTCGCCCTGCCTCTCATTCTACACTTCCTCCCACTCATTTTTCCCACCATGTGATTCCTCTTCAACCTCTCTCACACCACTCGATCTCCTCCTCTTCCTTCCCTCTCACTTTACACTCCAGCCCACTCATGAAGCAAGATTTCAACCCACAGCTACACACACACACACACACCACACACACACACACACACACACACACACACACACACACACACCACACCCACCACACACCACACACACACACACACACACACACACACACACACACAACACCACACACACACCACACACACACACACACACACACACACACACACACACACACACCACACACACACACACACACACACACACACACACACACACACACACACCACCACACACACACACACACACCACACACCCCACACACACACACACACACACACACACACACACACACACACACACACACACACACACACACCACACACACCACACACACACACCCACACACACAACACACACACACACACACACACACCACACACACACACACACACAAAACACACAACCACCACACACACACACAACACACACACACACACACACACACACACACACACCACACCCACACACACACACAACACACCACACACACCACACACACACACACACACACACACACACCACACCCACACAACACACCACACACACACCCAACACACACACACACACACACACACACCACACACACACACACACACACACACACACACACACACACACACACACACACACACACACACACACACACACACACACACACACACACACACACACACACACACACACACACACACACACACACACACACACACACACACACACACACACCACACACACACACCCCACACACACACACCACACACACACACACACACACACACACACACCACAACACACACACCACACACACACACACACACACACACACACACACACACAACACACCACACACACACACACACACACACACACACACACACCACACACCCACCACACACACACACACACACACCCCAACACACACACACACACACACACACACGTATAATTTCCGTTCGCTTGTTAATTAAGCTGAGGATCTATCTGTGTTAAGTAAGAGGAGGAGGAGGAGGAGGAGGAACCTTTGCGTAAATCGAGACTCAATTACGAAGGAAAAATCTGAGGAAAAGGAATAAGTAAAGGAAAAGGATGAAAGGATAGATAGAAGGAGGAAGGAGAAAAGTAAATAAGGAGAAAAATCTGGTGGAGGTAAATAAGTGGAGGAATTTGAAGAGGAAAAGTAAAGAAGAGATGATGGAAAAGATGACGTAAATATAATTAATTCAGAGATGAGAAAATAAGAAAAATGAAATTGGCTCACTCTTTCTGTGTCATCATTATTAATAACGAGAGAGAGAGAGAGAGAGAGAGAGAGAGAGAGAGAGAGAGAGAGAGAGAGAGAGAGAGAGAGAGAGAGAGAGAGAGAGAGAGAGAGAGAGAGAGAAACGAGAAACGAAACTCCATCTTTGTGGCTTCAGGTGTTTAGCTCAATCAATTCAGTCTCCTTCTCCTCCTCCTCCTCCACCAACCGAACTAGCCCTCATCTCTCTTACTATCTCCCTTTTCTCCCGTTCCTTCTCTCCTCTTTCTCCTAAATCCTCCCTTTCCTCTTATTCTCCCCCTTCCTCTCCCTTCCCTTATATTTCCTTCCCTTCCCTATCTCCCTTCCTTTCCCTTCCTCCTTTCCCTTCCCTTCTCTTTCCTTCCCTTCCTGCTGACGTGAGCAAGACGCTTCATCATGCACTCCCAGACCCTGACCCTCACATGCATAATACACACACACACACACACACACACACACACACACACACACACACACACACACACACACACACACACACACACACACACACACACACACACACACACACACACACACACACACCAATACTCAGCAATGTGCATACCGAGGGGCGATTTCCGAGTAATGACGCAAGCAATGTACATACACACACACACACACACACATGCACATGACAATGCCATGCAGTCAAATCGATAACACACACACACACAACACACACACACACACAACCTCATGGGTCTCAAACTACCTCATGACATTTGCTTAAAGAAAAGTAGGATAGAGGAGAAATGGAAAACTAAAAAGGAGAGAGAGAGAGAGAGAGAGAGAGAGAGAGAGAGAGAGAGAGAGAGAGAGAGAGAGAGAGAGAGAGAGAGAGAGAGAGAGAGAGGGGGGAAAGGAGAGGTCGGAGGGAGATGGGAGAGTCGTGTGTGTGTGTGTGTGTGTGTGTGCGCAAACTTTCTCCTGTACAGTTAGCTTTAGAGTGTGTGTGTATGTGTGTGTGTGTATGTGTGTGTGTATGTGTGTGTGTGTGTGTGTGTGCGCGCCCCAAGGGTCTGCCGCAGGTGACTTAATCGATAGCGTCCACGGGGGTGCCTGGTCTGGGTCGGGGCGGGGGTGACGTCATCGCCAGACCCACCTTGCTGACGCCGAGGCTCAAACGAAGCTTACAAGAAAGGACAGAGTTCATCCGATACACTTTTTTTCATCTGTTGTATTTGTTATAGTTATTTGTTACATGAATAAAAAGAAAGGACAAGAGTTCAACCGATACACTTTTTTGTATCTGTTGTATTTTCTATAGTTATTTGTTACATAAATGAAAAAAGAAAGGACAAAGATACGCTTTTTTTAGTTTGTTATATTTTTTATAGTTATTTGTTACATAAATGAAAAGAAAGGACAAGAGTTCAACCGATACACTTTTTTTTCATGTTTATTTTTTATAATTATTTGTAACATTAATTAGATTGTTAGGTAATGATTAGAAATATAACTTATAAACGACAAAGCTCACGTGACAAACTAAACTTTGCTATCGATATTTTTGGTAGTTTATTCATTTACTTAGAATTTTTTTGGCTTTTCAGGCGGCTATTAGAAAAAAACTTTAATCCTTTTTTTTTCGATTTTTCTTAGTTGAAAGTAGTCATTGTTTTTATATACGTCATAAAAACACTAAATTTTCGTTGCATTAAAAAACAAGACATAATTATATAGAAAAACGTGAGAAAAAAATAGTCAAGATTTCCTAATTATGTATCTCCTAGTATGAGCCTTTAACCCCTTGAGGCCCAGAACGTAATTTCCATTGTAATTTGGGTACCATTAGACGATTTTTAGTGACTATAAGCACTTATATGACTTATAGATATGACCTGTTTAGTATCCTTGTACACTAACTAATTTGGTATATTCAGTTACTATTCGTAATTTTATGGCTCGAAAACGTACAATTATTTATAGCAAAGGAAAGATCTGGGCGTGAAGGGGTTAATGGAACTAATGGGAATATTTAAGGGGTTTTCGTAAGATTATTTCAGCATCACGAGGCAATGTGGTGTTTTTGGTTGTTCACATGTTACGTTATTCAGGTTTAATATAATTAGAAGCTGGTTGGTCTGGCTACTGTCCGCTCCCGCTGTATTCCCTGAGATATTTCAGTCCTTCCCTTACTAGCACTATAAACATAACTACCAGTTGCCTTTTTCCTTTCACTTTCTTTCTTCTTTCTTTTTTGCTCTGTAACGTCATTCTTCTCTGTACTTCTCTAGTCTTATCTGCCTTGTCTTTCTGGTCTCTCTCTCTCTTCTCTCTCTCTCGCTTGTTTTTGTCTTTCGTTCAATAGCTTCTTCATCTGCTCCCTCTTCCTGCTCCTCTGCTCCTCTTGTCCTTCCTCCTCTCTTCCTCTCTACGTCTTCCTTCTCTTCTTTCTCTTCTTTCTTCCTCTTTCTTCTCTTTCTCTCTTCTCTCTCTCTTCTCTCTCTCTCTCTCTCTCTCTCTCTCTCTCCTTTCTTCTCTCTCTCTTCTCTCTCTCTCGTCTCTTCTCTCTCTCTCTCTCTTCTCTCTCTCTCTCTCTCTCTCTCTCTCTCTTCTCTCCTCTTCTCTTCTTACCCTCTCTCTATATCCTTTTTCCATACACACCTTTTAACCATACCACCTTTCAACCTTCTCCCTTCCTCTCTTTTCAACCCTTCCCGCCACACGCAGAAGGGAGATCCTCCGCCGCAGGGGACAAACAAAGGGGCCATGGGAGTCGTGCCGCCGTGGAGCCTCATGGGAGGACGTGAAGTGTGGTGACGTTGTGGAAGGCGGATGAAAAGACGTCCATTGTGTTGTACGTTGCCCGAGGGAAGAAAAAAAGGCATTGACCTGAGATGGGGGAAAAAATAGGGTTGGTGAGGTAACACGTGGCGCTGTGGGTGTGTTGTTGGGCGTCTCCTGTTGCTTCTGCCGCCTTGCTGTTGCTGTTTTACCATGCTGTAGGGCGGGAGACATGGCTGTTTAGTAGAGGCAGTAGTTTAAGAGACGAGATCATCATCCTACACTTCTTCGCGCTCTCGTAAAACTTCTTCTTCTCTACCATTCTCCTCTTCCTCCTGTATCGCTTTATCCACCACTTTCAAAACCTTAATTAAACCACCATAAAACATATTAATACCACCTTTAATTAAACTCCTTCACCCCTTCCATCTACCTCTACCTTCCTTCTTCACTCCCCTAACCCTCCTAACTCCCCCCTTTCCTACACTAACTAATCTATAACTAACCTTCTCTTTAATCATGTTTTCCAGCTTCCGTATCACCACCATCTTGTCTTCTTGTCCCTTAGGTAAATAAGTAACGTTCTCTTCTGTTCCTCACCTGGTTAATAACGTTCCCTTCTGTTCCTTACCTGGTTAATAACGTTCCCTTCTGTTCCTCACCTGGTTAGTAACGTTCCCTTCTGTTCCTTACCTGGTTAATAACGTTCTCTTCTGTTCCTCACCTGGTTAATAACGTTCCCTTCTGTTCCTTACCTGGTTAATAACGTTCTCTTCTGTTCCTCACCTGGTTAGTAACGTTCCCTTCTGTTCCTTACCTGGTTAATAACGTTCTCTTCTGTTCCTCACCTGGTTAGTAACGTTCCCTTCTGTTCCTCACCTGGTTAATAACGTTCCCTTCTGTTCCTTACCTAGGCAGACCTCTCGGGTTGGATGCGGCCTTGAAGCGCTGGTCTCTTGTATACAGCGCTATCTAGTATACCTTAACCTTCCCTCCCTTCCCTACCCTTCCTTGCGGTCCACAGTGCTCCAGGCTATGTAGAAGAGAACCTCATGCCCGACTTAACCAGTTATATACATCTATAACTGCATGGAGAGAAATCTTAGCAAGGAGTTGTCGTTTTTTCATCCTATCCATGTAGGGTTGTAATTTTCTTTCTGCGGCTCAGAGAAGTAGTATTAAGTAGTAGTAGAAGTAGTAGCAGAAGAAGAAGTATTGAATCATGATCGGTATTTGGTTATAGGAAAGAGGGAGAAGAAAGGTGTGTTTGATTAGGGGGATGCGATGTTTCTCTCCGCGATCCTCTCGGCTATACATTAAAGAACGATTAAAAAAGAATCTAAGCTGTTATTAATGCTTAGATCTACTTCTGTGTTTTTTTATGGTTATTAGCATTTGTTGACTGCCAGGACCATGGAGGTAGTATGGGTGGAGGCGCCCTGAGCCGCGCGGGTTGAAGCCAGTGAACTGTCCGTCAGCCATCTTGCTGTGGGCTAAGGGAGCCCACAGCTCTACTGCCAAGTAGAAATAAATCATCCCATGGAAATATTGTGAGATTCCTGGGAGTAACGTCGGTCCATTCTAAGGTGCACATAGTATATGGGTTTCTTTCCCGTTATTATTTTCATGATGAGAATTAAACTGATCTCATAACATGGTGATATCAATATATGTAGGTCTCTCGGGTTTGTGGGTATAAGTTTTGCTACGTTGTGGTGGCACCATGTAGATAGTATGGGAGTACTACAAGACTACCTCGCACACTACCTTCATGGGTGGCACAGTGGCTTCGTTGTTAAAGGTGGGGTAGTGAGGTCAAAGGTGTGAATTGAGTCGGGTAATTACTATAGTGGCGGATCTGTTTAAGGGTTGGGCTATGCTTACTCAGGTCAAACCCTTTCTACACGTCCACTCATACTCTCTCAGTCTTCATTTAGTATTGATCTCGTGAGGACAAGTAAAGGCAGGAGTGTCGCGATCCTTGTGTGTTCTGCTATGGTGAAAAGTTGTGTTGCATTTGGGTGCAATGAAAAAGCGAACAAAAAATCTGCCCCATCCATCACATTTCACCAGTAAGTTATGCATTTGTTGATTTATAAAAC
Organism: Chionoecetes opilio; assembly: GCA_016584305.1. Lineage (NCBI taxonomy): Eukaryota > Metazoa > Arthropoda > Malacostraca > Decapoda > Majidae > Chionoecetes > Chionoecetes opilio. The sequence goes on along the minus strand of JACEEZ010018420.1, from coordinate 127,428 downwards.
TATGTTTCAAACAAACGTGCATGTATTTGTTAAACAAAGACAATAACCTTGTTAGAAAAGTGTGATAACTACTGCACCACTGGGCTGGTAATTGTGTTACTGATAGTAGTAATAGTGGTGGGGGTGATGTAGCTGTAGTAATACGTAGTATATAAGTGTTAGCGATTGTATTCGTAGGGTTTATATTAATAGTAATATTATAGTAATTTGGGGCCGCTACTATTTTATATTTGCATCAACGGCTAAGATAGTGGGATTAGCAATGATATCAGCAAGTTTGCTGATGATACTAAAACAGGTAGAATTATCGGGTCACAGTTTGATGTAACCGGTTTGCAGGGAGACTTAGATAAGTTAAGCGAGTGGGTAGTCAGGTGGCAGATGGAATTTAATATTGACAAGTGTAGCGTAATTAATATTGGTAGAAAATGGTATGAAAAATCATGTCAGATAATGACCCGGCCAGTAATCATCTAATTTTACTGATCAAGGCTGTAACTGAGACATATCTGCAGGTGAGATATAAATACGCAGCCTGGCAGTTCACCGCCAGACATGCACATATTTAAGAAAGGTACCCAATATGCAATAATATATAATAATATGATATGTAATATATGTTTAGCAGTAACACAGAAGTATAATTTCACACACCGTGATATCATTAAGTGCAAACAGTGTAAAAAGTGAAAAGAAAGAGTGGGTATCTCAGTCAGCCAGTGCGTGACATTGCCCACAGCAGTGTGGCGGACGGGGGAGAAAAGTGGCTTCACCAGACAACACAGGCCGCGCGGCTGAGGGCGCCTCCATTCATACTTCCTCCAAGGCCAGGGACGGATTTGTTACGAGTTAAATAACGGGGGTAGATTAACCTTTGTGTGTGTGAGAGAGAGAGAGAGAGATGGAAAAAAAACTGCTCGATTTTTTCTCTTTCTCTTCCGCGATGCTTAATTATACATCGGTGAGTGCCGTGTCGCCCTCCCGAACATGGTGAGTCTGTTAAGATTTCACAAGATGACCGACGCAGCTCTAAATTAATGTGTCAGTTATCCTTCCTGTTTTTTTCTTTTTCTCTCCTGACAAGCTCAAAGGGACAATAATATGCGGGTATTATTTTTTTATTGAAATCCTTCACATGGTATAGAATCGTGGTGTGTGTGTGTGTGTATCTGTGTGTGTATCTGTGTGTGTGTTGTGTGGTGTGTGTGTGTGTGTGTGTGTGTGTGTGTGTGTGTGTGTGTGTGTGTGTGTGTGTGTGTGTGTGTGTGTGTTGTTGTTGTTGTTGTTGTTGTTGAAGGATGGATTGATAAAGGGTGTGGCGGGCATCGAACTGGGGTCGTGCGTGGCGGGAGGGAGCAACCAGTGAGCCATATAGATGGGCAGAAGATATTCCATTGTTGGTCATGTGTTTGAGTAGCAGGGCAAGGATCTCTCTCTCTCTCTCTCTCTCTCTCTCTCTCTCTCTCTCTCTCTCTCTCTCTCTCTCTCTCCCCCTGACCTTAACATTGAACGAAGCATCTGTGATAAACTTTCTTACTATTTTTCCATTGTCAATAAAAGGTTGGGGGGCGGTGGTGTCTCGTCTGTCTGGAGCGCCGAGACGAGACATAATATATAGCAGCTTGAACTGGAGTCTCTCCTCTCTCTCTCTCTCTCCTCTCTCTCTCTCTCTCTCTCTCTCTCTCTCTCTCTCTCTCTCTCATCCTCTGGCGTCCTGTTTTCCCCCGCCAGCCACCCGCCGGACCATATACAGCAGCAGCGGCGGGGTAGAGGTGTGGCCGGCAGCTAATCTTACCTATCCAGCGTGCAGCGTCGAGAGAGAGCGAGCCTGGAGCATAAAAAGACCCGCTATTCTGCCCCACCTTCCTCCCTTCCTTCCTCTCCCTCCTGCCCTGTGTGTGTGTGTGTGTGTGACCGCTCTGCCACTACCCAGCATGAATGGTGCGCTGCCCAGGGGTAAGAGGAGGGGAAGGATGTGGAGGTGGAAGCTTTGTGAGGTCATGGTGTGGAGATGATGTCATAGCGGAAAGGATGGAGAGTAACTTTTCTTCTTTTTTCTCTCTCTCTCTCTCTCTCTCTCTCTCTCTCTCTCTCTCTCTCTCTCTCTCTCTCTCTGATTTTCGTGTTATTTGCTTGGTCGAGGGAGAGAAGTTTTCTGTAATTGCTATCATGCCCCCCCCCCCCCCACCACCACCACCACACACACACCTCCGAGGGGTACTCCGTAGTGTAGGGGAAGCACGCTCGGTCCACAACCGAGAAGTCCCGGGTTCGATCCCCGGGCGGAGCGGAAACAGATGGGTTGTTTCCTTAAAACCCGAGCCCCTGTCCACCCAGCAGTGAATGGGTACCGGGTATTAGCCGGGGGTTTGTGACCCCCCTCCCGGGGTGCTGGCTTCGGCCAACACAAAGCACTAAGGATGAATGATAAAAATGTTGATATGGAGACGGGGCCATACGAGCATTCCTCTGGCCCTGTAAAATACAACTAGATGAATACAACTAGATGAGATGAATACACAGTCCAGCAGGCTACCACATAAACCGGAAACAACGACTTGTAACAAGGGAAGGTTGCGCGTGATTATTTCGATGTTTTTGTTGTGAACCATAAAAATACTTACATACCTGATTTACCTGTCTGCCTTCCTGCCTTCTACCTACCTGTCCCTCCCACTCACGCCTGGTTGTTTGGTGGCCTGACTTCCTGCTTACGTTCCTTGCCACATGTCATCGAAGAAAATTTACAGTGGAACCCCCTTTATCCGGCATTCTTGTACCCGGCACCTCCCAGTATCCGGTATCATATAAAAAAAAGATAGAATTGATAATGAAATGATAAAAACTAAAAAACGGAGATTAAGAAACGAAAAACAAACAAAAATCAAGAAAACCAAGAATAAAAGTAAGGGAGGAAAAGTTTAGTTTAGTTTGGTAAGATTATTTCGTTACCTTACTTACAATACTTTATTTTTGTGTTGCTTTCTTTCTCTATCTTTATATATCTCACTGTTTATAATACACTAACCAAACCCTATTATAATCCTTCCATAGGTAAATAATGGCATACAAACAATATTTCTATGTACGTTCTCTAACCTTCCCACTCTTTTCCTCTTCTGTGACCATTTTTGTGTCTTCGCCTTCGCCTTTTGTTTATCCGCCTCTGAACTTTCCATCTCACAGTCTATACACACTAACATAACCTATTATAATCCTTCCATAGGTAAAATAACGGCATACATACACTATTTCTAAGTAAATACTCTAACCTACCCACTCTTTTCCTACTCTGTGACTATTTTTGCGTTTCCCTGTTTATCTGCCTCTGAACTTATGGCAACCACGTCTCTTTGTGATGTTATTGGGTGTCGTAAGTGTCGTCTGAGCGATAAAGGACGGCAGTAACATCATCATATTACCGCTATACGAGCTTTTCCTCCCAGTAAAAGGGTTGGGTCTGCCTGGAGCGGTAAGTAATTTGGTGTTCAGTCTAGCGTGCTGTGTAAACTTTCTTCTGGTTGAAATATTTGTATAAAGCTATAGAGGTAAAGTACTAGGGGGGTCTCTCTCTCTCTCTCTCTCTCTCTCTCTCTCTCTCTCTCTCTCTCTCTCTCTCTCTCTCTCTCTCTTGTTAATGTCTCTCTCTCTCTCTCTCTCTCTGTTGTTGTTAATTTCTCTCTCTCTCTCTCGTTAATGTCTCTCTCCCCTCTCTCTCTTCTCGTTGTTAATTTCTCTCTCTCTCTCTGTTGTTGTTAATTTTTTTTTCTCTCTCTCTCTCCTCTCTCATCTCTCTCTCTTCTTCTCTCTCCTCTCTCTCTCTCTCTCTCTCTCCTCTCTCTCTCTCTCTCTCTCTCTCTCTCTCTCTGTTAATGTCTCTCGTTGTTGTTAATCCTCTCTCTCTCTCTCTCTCTCTCTTCTCTCTCTCTCTCTCTCTCTCTCTCTCTCTCTCTCTCTCTCTTCTCTCTCTCTCTCTCTCGTTATCTCTCTCTTTCTTCTATCTCCTCTCTCTCTCTCTCTCTCTCTCTCTCTTCTCTCTCTCTCTCTCTCTTCTCTTTTTCTCTCTCTCCTTACTCTCTCTCCTCTCTCTTCTCTATCTCCTCTCTTCCTCCTCCTCCTCTCTCTCTCTCTCTCCTCTCTCTTCTCTCTTCTCTCTCTCTCTCTCTTCAGCTTCATTGATATAAAACTGCATTGAAAGGGAAAAGGAAACGTGGCGAATAATAGGATGCATAAGAAAAAAAACGACGAAATGAAAAGATGAATTAGAAGAGGGATGAGAAAAAGGTGGTTTGGAAGGTTAAGGAATTGAAAGGGTAATGGAAGGGCATGAAGGAAGGGAGGGAGGTTCAGAATAGAGATGGATTACAGTCTGTCTAACCGCAGGGCTCTGATTGCTAAACTGGTTACCCTCTGACGTTATTTCGAGCCCTGTGTGTTATTGAAGGTCGTTGAAGGAACTTATAAGATTAAAATGTCTGATACAAGTTTAGAAACGAAAAATTGTACCAAAAAACAACTGAATTAATTGATGAAGAGATGAATACGTAAATACATGAATTATTAAATACATATATAAGATTGATAAGAAAAGCCAATTATCAGTTGAGCATAATTATTATTGGAAATGTCAATGAAAGATGCGTAATGAAAGCAATAAAATGAAATAAAATATCCCAAATAAGAAAATAGTCAGAAAATATCCCAGAAAAAATAGAAAATAAGAAAAATAGGGTTTGTGAATGAACGCAAGGAGGAAGCAAGGAATGAAGGGCACCATTAGTAGGGCAGACTGTACCATTAGACGCCATAATGGTAAGAAGAAGAAGGAGGAAGTGAACCAAATTGCGGAGCGTTTTCAGAAATTACGGAAAGTGTGTTGAGGAAGGAAGGAAAGAGGGGAGAGGGAGGGTACATGGCGGGGGGGGGCGGTGAGTGAGAGGGGAAGAAAAGGGTATTTGTATTTAATTTTGAAGTAGAGGAACTGAGATCGAAAAAAAGGGGAGGAAAAGAGTTGAAGAGACGAAAAGGAGGCTCTTGTGTTTTGCCGCGAAGTGGTAAATGTGATGAAGATGATTGGAAGAGGGTTAAGGAGTGGAGAGAGAGAGAGAGAGAGAGAGAGAGAGAGAGAGAGAGAGAGAGAGAGAGAGAGAGAGAGAGAGAGAGAGAGAGAGAGAGAGAGAGAGAGAGATAAGAAGGGGGGTTGTACCGTTGTATAGAGCTGTCCAGTGTCCGTCCAGTGTTATGATGGGAAGAGGAGGAGGTAGTGAGGGGAAGAGATGAAGGAATAAGGGAATTGAGAGGAGGGAGTAAGGGAGGGAAGGAGAGAGGTAAAGGATGCTTAGTGTTGTGTTAAAATGCTGCAAGAAAGGGTGGGAAAGGCTTTTCACTGCTGTAAACAAGAGCTAAAAGTGAAAAATAACTCGACGATAAGGCAAAGGTTTTACTTTTAATTCATAATGAAAAATACATATATAATAGACAGTTGGAAAGCAAAAATTGAAATAAGACAGACAGTAGTAGGTAAGTAAGTAGTAAGACAGTAGTAGTAAAGTATAAATATGATACAGTAGAAAATCAAAAATCAAATAAGTTTACAATTGAAAAGTAAAATTTAATTAAAATATCCAGCACAATAACAAAATTTTACTTATATGCATTTTTTCACAATAGCAAAATGAAACTTACGTGTACGTATATTTATTTCTATCAAGTAGTAATGTAGCACAATTAATCGCATCATCCCTTCCACTTGTCAAGCCAAAGGACACGCGAACCTTTGACATCCAGCGGCCGGATAAACGCATTTTTAGGCTGGCTATGTGACGGGGTGACAGTGTGTACGGCGGCCTTTAAAGATGACCTGCCTTCCGTGATGTGTGTGGTGGGAGTTAAAAGTGGCGGTGGTGGTTGGTAGTAGTAGTAGTAGTAGTAGTAGTAGTAGTAGTAGTAGTAGTAGTAGTAGTAGTAGTAGTAATAGTGGGCTTGGTAGTGGTGGTGGTAATAGTATTAGCAGTAGTAGTAGGGGGGTTGGGGTTGGTAGTGGTGGTGGTGTAGGTAGTAGTAGTTGGTAGTGGCGGTGATGGTTGGTAGTAGTAGTAGTAGTGGGGTTGGGGTTGGTAATGAAGGTGGTGGTGGTGGTGGTAGTAGTAGTAGTAGTAGTAGTAGTAGTAGTAGTAGTAGTAGTAGTAGTAGTAGTGGTGGTAGTAGTAGTAGTAGTAGTAGTAGTAGTAGTAGTAGTAGTAGTAGTAGTAGTAGTAGTAGGTGGTGGTGGTTAGTAATAGTAGTATTAGTGGTGGTTAGTAGTAGTAGTAGTAGTTAGTAGTAGTAGTAGTAGTAGTAGTAGTAGTGGGGATGGTAATGAAGGTGGTGGTGGTAGTAGTAGTAATAGTAGTAGTGGTGGTGGTAGTAGCAGTACAGTAGTAGTAGTAGTAATAGTGGTAGTGGTAGTGGTAGTGAGAGTGGTACATTGATAGTTGTATCGGTATATTTAATCACATTCCTTTGTATGTTTTATCTGAGCATCCGTTTTCCGGTATTTCATTCGACACCAACCTCCATACAACTACTACTGTTCGCTGTCACAATGCAATTCGTCAATATATTATAAATACACCCATGACATAAAAAAAACATAAATACGCCAGGAGTGAAATAATACTATACTTTTTTTTTTTTTTCCATTCACCATTTAAATGTTTCCCGAGTATTTTTTTTTTTTAGGAGCCAAGCCATTAGTTCAAATTTCGAAAGAGGAACATCATAATCATCAATATATTTGTTCTTTAATTCAGTCAATTTAGGCTCGATAGGTAACTTTTCCTTTCCTACTAATAATAAAGTCATGACGTTTCACCTTCACGCACCAAAAAAAAAAAAAAAAAAAAAAAAAAAAAAAAGGCGCTACAGGCTCAAAAGTAAAAAGAACAATTATTATGCCATCATTTTTTTTTTTGCGTGTCATCCATTCCTCCACAAACATCCACTTTACACTCATCCACCTATTTTTTACCATTCATACGAGATGTTTACTGCACATATGGTCACTGTAGAACGAGAATTTATATTTTTTTCATTCATTTATGGGTTTTTTTGTATTCCATATATATATTTTTTTTTTGGGGGGTTACTAAGTTATTTATGATTTGGTATTTTCATTTTTATTTTATTATTTTCATTTTATGGGATATGTAGTGTCCTCAGCCCTTTTTCGTGTACTAATGTAACCTTTGATTCATTATATAGTCCCTTGTAATAAGAATAATGGTACGGTAATAATATAATAATAGTAATAATAATAATAGCTAGTAGTAAAGATAAAAGGGTACATTTCTTCACTCCTGGCTCGCAAGGCTCATGGCGATACATCCTCTTTATTCCCCGAGATGCATTTAAGCTGATTTTTTTGGGTACACGGGAATGTTGTTAGCAGAGAAAGAGTAAGTATCGGGAATGACTTTAATAGACCAGGAATCGAGTTTGAAGAGAGAATGAGAGAGAATGAGAGAGAATGGAGATGTTTGTAGAGATTAATTAATTTCAAACCTGCTGGGAGTTTAAGTGTCAGTTTACTCTCTCTCTCTCTCTCTCTCTCTCTCTCTCTCTCTCTCTCTCTCTCTCTCTCTCTCTCTCTCTCTCTCTCTCTCTCTCTCTCTCTCTCTCTCATAAACCTCTTTTCTTTTCATTTATTTTCTCTTTCCTCCGTTTTTCCCTCTTCTTTCTCACTTTCTTTTTATTGCTTCCTAAAACCTTGTCTGTGTTTTCTGTCTCACGTCTATTATATTTTTCTTGCTTTCATTCCTCCTCCTCCTCTTCCTCCTCCTCCTCCTCCTCCTCCTCCTACTCCTCCTCCTCCTCCTTCCTCCTCTCCTCCTCCTCCTTCTCCTCCTCCTCCTCCACAGCAGGAAAAGGATTTAGGTGTCATCATCAGTAATGATCTTAAAACCAGTCCGCATTGCCTAGCTGCCAGTAAAAAGGCGAATATGATGTTGGGCTTTATTAAACGCAACTTTGAACACAAAACTCCGAAAGTAATGACACAATTATACACGTCCTTGGTTAGGCCGCACTTGGAATATGCCGTTCAATTCTGGTCGCCCTGTTTCGTAAAAGACCAAGCAAAATTGGAATCAGTGCAAAGAAGAGCAACCAAACAAATTCCTTCTCTGCGAAATTCATCTTATGAAGAGAGACTGCGGAAACTTAATATGTTTTCCTTAAAGGATCGTAGAATCCGTGGGGACCTGATAGAAACCTTTAAGATCCTAAAAGGATTTGATGTCATTAATCAAGAGAACCTATTCGAGCTTTCAACTCAAGTGACAACAAGAAATAATGGTTTAAAACTAAACGGTCAACGTTGCATCACTGATCTCCGTAAAAATTATTTCAATGTGAGAGTCGTTGATCGATGGAACAAGTTACCAGCAAATGTTGTCGAAGCCAGCACAATAACATTTAAAAACAGGCTTGACGCGCTGTAAAGTAAATGGGTATTGATAGTGCCCTGCGAATTCATATTTAGTCCCCCGGATCGATTAGTTGTAGTGGTAGTGGTAGTTGTAGTTAGTATATTTCATACCCTATTTTTCTGCACTACGAAACTTCCATGTTCCTATCTTCTTTTAAGGACATGGTATCATTTTCCAACTGTTTTCTTACAAGTAGTTGATAATGGACCAATAGGTCTCCTGGTGTCTGTTATTCCTATGTAATCATCCTCCTCCTCCTCCTCACTGTCCTTCATCATTAATTCTATCTTCATTCTCATTCCTTCTCTTTTATTCAATCATTTTTCTCCTTTTCGCAGTTGACTTACTTGGTTTTCCTCTACAATTTCCTTTTTCTTTCTCTTATTTATCGGTTTTTTATCTCGTTTCTTCCTTATCCTTAGCTTTCAACAAATATATAGAGTAATAGAAAACCAGACTCTCTCTCTCTCTCTCTCTCTCTCTCTCTCTCTCTCTCTCTCTCTCTCTCTCTCTCTCTCTCTCTCTCTCTCTCTCTCTCTCTCTCTCTCTCTCTCTCTCTCTCTCTCTCTCTCCCCTTCAGCCACTTCGTCAGCACAGAGCCACTCACTAAGGCGTCGTTTTCTGCAGGCTGGCGCACCTGTGTGTGTGTGTGTGTGCGTGTGTGTGTGTGTGTGTATGTGTGTGTGTGTGTGTGCGTGCGTGCGTGTGCGTGGTGCGTGTGTGTGTGCGTGTGTGCGTGTGTGTGTGTGTGTGTGTAGTGGATGAACAATACCAAGGAAGAAAAAGGGATGAGAGGAGCAAGGGCGGAAAGGAGAATAGAGAAAACAATAAGAATAACGGCAAGGAATGAAAAGGGGAAGGAAAGGAAGAAGCAGAAGGAAATTTAAGTTTAGGAAGTTTATTTTTTCTAGAGTAGTAAGGAATTTTTTTTACTTTCTGTAAATTGTAGTTTAGAAGCATAAGTTACCTAACTCTTTTTTTCCTCATGTATTTGCGATCTATAACTTAACTCTTATCATTTAGTGTCCCTATGCCTTTCTATCACAAAGTATATACAGAGGAGACCACTCTCCAAGTATATAGACAACGCTTAACCCCTTGAGGCCCAGAACGTAATTTCCATTGTAATTTGACCACCATGAGATGATTTTTAATGAGTATAAGCAATGTTTTTATAGCTATGACCTGTTAAGTATCCTTGTCCACTAGCTAATTTGGTTTATTTACTTAGTTTTCGTAATTTTATGGCTCGACAACATAGTTTTTTTTATAGCAAAGGAAAGATCTGGACGTGAAGGGGTTTAGCGGGCCCTCATCAAAGTTTGGCCGTAGGGTACACAAGAGGACAAGTGAATGGAGGGATAAATATAGTAGACACTGGCGGTCGATTATGTTAGGGCAAGCTAATTTGATTGTTGATCGATAATGAAATGGGTTGGTTGCCCCGCGCACTGAAGGAGGGAGATAAGCAGATCATTACTGGCTATAGAACATGCCGGGAAGAAGACGAGCAGGAGGAGGTGATGAGGATGAAGAGGAAGGAAAGAAAAGAAAAAGAAGAAATAACGGTAAGAACAAAGAGGAGGAGGTATAGGAGATGGTGATGATGATGAAGAGGAAGAAGAAAAGAAAAGAAAAGAAATAACAGTAAGAACGAGAAGGAGGTGGAGTAGGGGAGGGAAAGAATTGGAAGAAGTATAGGAGACTAGGATGAAGGAACGAGATATGAGGTAGAAGAAGACTCATCTAGGATATAAGAGATTACTTCTACAGGTGAGAGAGAGAGAGAGAGAGAGAGAGAGAGAGAGAGAGAGAGAGAGAGAGAGAGAGAGAGAGAGAGAGAGAGAGAGAGAGAGAGAGAGAGACCCAATATAAACAGAGTGACGGTGGTTTTAATTGATCTACGCAATAATACGGGCGAAACAAAGGAAGTCATTTCCCTCGCCATTGTGGGAACGCCGGGCCCTGACGCTGCATTGGGGGGACGTAAAGGTGGAGGAAGGGTGGAGCAGGAGGTGGAGATGAACAGAATATATGAGATAATATGGATAATGATAGATTTTACACGTTTATATCGTTTTTTGTAAGAGTAAAGTCTGTTCATGGTGATTCAAGTGAAGAATTTGTACTTTATTAGTTTTTCCACTAAAACAAACAAAAAAACGCAAATGATGGAATGAAATACGTATACAAATGAATGACCAACAACAAAAATATTTCAAAGTAAAAACACGTCATTATTACCATATTTCTCCCAAAACAACAACAAATACAGCTATTACAAATGAGTAATAATTTTAATGGATGATTTCTCGCATGTGACAAAAAAATGATAAAAATCAAAATTGGTGATCGGACCAGTAAGCTCGGATAAAAAAGTTATGTAATCAGATTAGCCGCGGCGAAACGCAATCCATTGACTTGTTTTATTGTTGTTGTTATTATTATCATCATTTTTATTATTATTGTTTTGGTTAAAGAAGAAGTCGTAGTTATAGTAGTAGTAGTAGTAGTAGTAGTAGTAGTAGTAGTAGTAATAGTAGTAATAGTAATGGTAGTAGTAGCAGCAGTAGTAATAGTAATAGTAGTAGTAGTAGTAGTAGTAGTAGTAGTAGTAATAGTAGTAGTAGTATATAGCAGCAGCAGCAGCTAGTAGTAGTAGTAGTAGTAGTAGTAGTAGTAGTAGTAGTAGTAGTAGTAGTAGTAGTAGTAGAAGTAAAAGTAGTAGTAACACTTACCTTAACGACCCAACACTTGTTACATTACATAGTACTACATTAACTAACACATACATTCACACGCCCTCCCGCCGTGCCCTCCGTGCCCTTGACGCGTGTACTCTACCACAACCAAAGGCGCCGCCCCTCCGCCTGCCCCGCGACCACCACGACCAATTACCTAATGACGACCACGCGACCACTACCACCACACCACCTCCTAATGTACTGCTAATGCTAAGTGTTGCCCTTTAAATGTACGACTTTTGGTGAAGCGAGTGAGCCTATGGGGTGGTGTTGGTAGTAGTAGTAGTAGTTATAGTAGTAGTAGTTATAGTAGTAGTAGTAGTAGTAGTAGTAGTTATAGTAGTAGTTATAGTAGTAGTAGTAGTAGTAGTAGTAGTTATAGTAGTAGTAGTAGTAGTTATAGTAGTTATAGTAGTAGTAGTAGTAGTAGTAGTTATAGTAGTTATAGTAGTAGTAGTAGTAGTAGTAGTTATAGTAGTTATAGTAGTAGTAGTAGTAGTAGTAGTTATAGTAGTAGTAGTAGTAGTTATAGTAGTAGTAGTTATAGTATAGTAGTAGTAGTTTATAGTAAGTAGTATTATAGTAGTAGTAATAGTAGTAGTATAGTAGTAGTAGTTATAGTAGTAGTTATAGTAGTTATAGTAGTAGTAGTAGTAGTAGTTATAGTAGTAGTAGTAGTAGTAGTAGTTATAGTAGTTATAGTAGTAGTAGTAGTAGTAGTAGTAGTAGTTATAGTAGTATAGTAGTAGTAGTAGTAGTTATAGTAGGATAGTAGTAGTAGTAGTAGTTATAGTAGGATAGTAGTAGTAGTAGTAGTTATAGTAGGATAGTAGTAGTAGTAGTAGTAGTAGTAGTAGTAGTAGTAGTAGTTATAGTAGTATAGTAGTAGTAGTAGTAGTTATAGTAGTAGTAGTTATAGTAGTTATAGTAGTAGTAGTAGTAGTTATAGTAGTTATAGTAGTAGTAGTAGTAGTAGTTATAGTAGTAGTAGTTATAGTAGTAGTTATAGTAGTTATAGTAGTAGTAGTAGTAGTAGTTATAGTAGTTATAGTAGTAGTAGTAGTAGTTATAGTAGTAGTAGTAGTAGTAGTTATAGTAGTTATAGTAGTAGTAGTAGTAGTTATAGTAGTAGTTATAGTAGTAGTAGTAGTAGTAGTAGTTATAGGTAGTATATATAGTAGTTAAGTAGTAGTAGTAGTAGTAGTTAGCTAGTAGTAGTAAGTAGTATATAGTATGAGTATAGTAGTTAAGTAGTATAGTAGTAGTATATGTTATAGTAAAGTAAGTGTTAGTTTAAATGTAGATAGTAGTAAGGTAGTATGGGTGTAGTAGTAGTATAGTAGTATTAGTATAGAGTCAGTATTTTAGTAGTGTAGTAGTAGTAGTAGTAGTTATAGTAGTAGTAGTAGTAGTAGTTAAGAAGAGACCAAAGTTTGAGAGGAGAAAAAAAAAGAGAGAACATTAAAGGGCATAGACACGTTTCCTTTTCCTTCTCTCTCTCTCTCTCTCTCTCTCTCTCTCTCTCTCTCTCTCTCTCTCTCTCTCTCTCTCTCTCTCTCTCTCTCTCTCTCTCATTATGTTTTTTCAAGTTTTCTTCACTTTTCTGGCAATTTGCAATTTTTTTTTTTTTTTTTTTGGGGGGGGAGGAAGGATTATCATCTATCCTATGATCTCGTGAAAGGAGGTTTGACTTGCCAAGTTATATAGAAGAAGAGTAGGCCCGCTATGTGTTTTTATGTGTATTATTACTAGCCTTTTGTGGTCATTGATTAAGCTACACATTTATTGTTATCTAGGAACCAGCTTTTACCTCAGCGTTGCGTGTTGGCATATCTTGTGGAGGAGGAGGAGGTCATTGATACGTACTACCTTGTCAGCACCACAATCAAGTCCGCCTTCACCGCCTCCTTCAGTATGCAGCAGGGGCGCCACCTTACCCGTGTTTGGGCGGCGCCGTTATGTGCAAGAGTGACCGGACTCCCACGTTAACCTTAGCGACAGAATGACAAAAAGGCAATAATTCGGTGGGGTTTTTTGAGCGACGCAATGGTTAAAAGGAGACTTAAAAAAAACTGAAAACGTCAGATAGGTAGTGAAAAAAAAGTTTGTCAGGTAGCCTTAGTGAAAAAAAGTCATTCAGATAGTGAAAATAAAAGTAAGATAATGACAAAAATAGTTAGTCATATAATAAAAAAAGACCAGTTTGTCTGATAGTGAAAAAAAAAGTTCAGGCAATTAAAAAAAAGTTAGATAATTAGATTGCGAGTGAATTCCTATTATAAAAGACCTGGATTTATCGTTAATAAATATTTTTTTATTAATAGCAACCTTTATGTTCCGAATTAGCACGTGTGTATATCATCATATTATTCTGTGTATTATTACTAACCTTTTATGGGTATTGATTAAACCCCTTGAGGCCCAGAACGTAATTTCCATTGTAATTTGGGTACCGTCAGTCGATTTTTAGTGAATATAAGCAATACTTTCAAAATATGACCTGTTAAGTATCCTTGTCGACTAACTAATTTGGTATATTTAGTTACTTTTCGTAATTGTATGGCTCGACAACAGACGATTTTTTTTATAACAAAGGAAAGGTCTGGGCGTGAAGGGATTAAGGTACATATTTATTGTTATCCAGGAACCAGCTTTTTCCTCAGCGTTGCGGGTTGGCATCGGCTTTGTGAATACGAGTCTAGCTTGTGACGCGGAGTTTATGATAAGCTGTGAATGGAGATGAAGGGGGGAGAGGAGGAGGCGTGTGTGTGTAGATATAAGAGGAGAAGATTTATGAGTGGAGTGAGAAAAGAAAGAGAAAGAGGAGGAAGAGGAAGATGAGATGGAAGCGTGTGGATTGGGAGACAAGAACAGATTTGTATGTGAAGTGGGAAGGAGAAAGGAGAGGAGGATGTGTGAGAGAGAGAGAGAGAGAGAGAGAGAGAGAGAGAGAGAGAGAGAGAGAGAGAGAGAGGGGGGGGCTGCGAGGGAAGGGACGTAATGAAAGGCGCAGGAGTGTGATTAGTATGTGTGTGTGTGTATGTGTGTGTGTGTGTGCGTGTGTGTGTGTGCGTGTGTGTGTGTGTGCGTGTGCGTGGTGGGAGGAGCTGGGTCCCCGAAGTGGTTGTTGTGGTGGAGGAAACGAACCGTGATGTGTACTAATAGACCTCTTCCCGCCCATGCCCTAATGCTGCTACTACTACTACTACTACTACTACTACTACTATACTACTACTACTATTACTACTTATATTACTACTACTACTACGACTACTACGACTCCTACTACTACGACTACTACTACTACTAGGGTGGCAGAATTATAGGTAGTAATCGGAAAGAAGGTTAAAAAAATAGTTGTTGAGAAAGATTTACGTTGGGTTAAACAATAATAGAATAATAGAAATATTATAATGATACAATAATAGGAATCTCAAAATTCCCCCCCAAAAAAGTTTCTTGTTCATAGAAAGAAAATTAAGAAGCAACTCAACTAACTTCAAAAAATATATGACACTTAGCATATTCTTGGAGAGAAAAAATATATGCAAAAGATGAAAGAACATTTTGCTTATTCAAATATAGCAAATATGTGAATTATTTCGAAAAGTACAAAAAAATGACAATATTACAAGTCAGAATAATAATAATGATAATGATGCAAGTAATGATAATAATGATAGTGAAATAAATCATGACCTGCCTTAATGAGTAGTAGTGTAGCGGCCGCTCTTAATGATCCCTAAACTCTCGACACCTGTCTGTGCGGCCTAATTTTATCACTAATTAGGGCGGCTCTTTCATCCTTTCGGCAGCGTCACTCCAATTAAAAGGCAGAATATTCAGGCGTCACGTTGCCTCAGAATAAATAGTGTTATGTCATTAACCCCTTCACGCCCAGACCTTTCCTTTGCTATAAAAATCGTATGCTGTTAGCCATAAAATTTCGAAAAGTTACTTAATATACCAAATAAGTTAGTCGACAAAAATACTAAACAGGTCATATCTATAAAATATTGCTTAAATTCACTAAACATCGTCTAATGGCACCCAAATGATCATGGAAATTACGTTCTGGGCCTCAAGGGATTAATAAGGTTTTCCATCAAGCGCGCTCTATTACTTAATTTCATTTCCTATTTCGCTCCAGCCATTAATTAATTTATGTTTATATCTTTAATTTATTTACATTTATCGCTTTAATTTCATTTATCTCTTTCTTTGGATGAAAGGATGGATGGATGGATGAAAGGGTGGATGGATGGAAGGGTGGATGGATGGAAGGATAGATGGATGGAAGGATAGATGGATGGATGAAAGGATGGATGGATGGATGAAAGGGTGGATGGATGGAAGGGTGGATGGATGGAAGGATAGATGGATGGATGGAAGGATGGATGGATGGAAGGATAGAAGGATGAAAGGGTGGATGGATGGAAGGATAGATGGATGGAAGGATGGATGGAAGGATGGATGGAAGGATGGATGGATGGATGAAGGATGGATGGATGAAGGATGGATGGATGGATGGATGGATGGAAGGATGGATAGATGGATGAAAGGGTGGATGGATGGAAGGGTGGATGGATGGAAGGATAGATGGATGGAAGGATAGATGGATGGATGGAAGGATGGATGGATGGAAGGATAGAAGGATGAAAGGGTGGATGGATGGAAGGATAGATGGATGGAAGGATAGATGGATGGATGGAAGGATGGATGGATGGATGGATGGATGGATGGATGGAAGGATGGATAGATGGATGAAAGGGTGGATGGACAGATGGATGCATAGATGAAATAGCCTCGAAGGTGGATAATTATGGTAAATTAAAAGTTTCCCTTGCAGTATATAATAGTAAATGGACTTTTCAGCATACACGCCCCTCATATCGGCATCTGTTTAGGCCTACTGTCCATAAGTATACCCTCTTCTAGGCCTAACACTTATTTATTCACCCGATGCGATATTTCTCAAAACATCCAATTATTTATTTCTCCGTTCCAATTGGTTCATTACGATATTCAAATTTAAGCCTGCGTGTATAATAGTCATTTCGAGTATATCTAGGCCTATTTTCACCCCTTTTTATTTCCCTCTCCTAGTTTTCCCCCTGTTCCCCTCTCTTCCCTTCTGTAATCCTCTTGTTGTTACCATGTGGGAAGGAAAAGGGAGGGAAGGGAGGCGAAGGGCAGCTGGTATAGGCGAGAAACAGCTGTCCCCATCCTCAACCCTTGGTCAATACTGAAACTCACTTTATGGCATCTGTTTTCGACGTATTATCTCTCTCTCTCTCTCTCTCTCTCTCCTCTCTCTCTCTCTCTCTCTCCTCTCTCTCTCTCTCTCTCTCCCACACTGTTATCTCTATCTCAACTCATTCCTTTCATTCTCTCTCTCTCTCTCTCTCTCTCTCTCTCTCTCTCTCTCTCTCTCTCTCTCTCTCTCTCTCTCTCTCTCTCTCTCTCTCTCTCTCTCTCTCTCTCTCTCTCTCTCTCTCTCTCTCTCTCTCTCTCTCTCTCTCTCTCTCTCTCTCTCTCTCTCTCTCTCTCTCTCTCTCTCTCCCACACTGTGTTATCTCTATCTCAACTCATTCCTTTCATAATGCTCCCAAGTCACTTCCTCTTGACACACTGATAAGCCACGTCTAAACACTCACATGCTAACTCACATTCTTCAATAGATAACGTATCGTATATCACTGATTTCTTATGAGTTTTACATTTACTATTCTTACGCCACAGGAAATTAACTTTGCGGAGAAAAAAAAATATATAGCCCAACTTAATTGCGAGTCCCCGTTAAGTTTGTATAGCCTTCTAAGGAGAGGGTTTAGCTCCTCTCTATGAACACAGTTAATTAAAGTCGTAGGAAGGTGTAAAATCAATGTCTTACTTGCCTCTAATCTTTCACATTTTTTAATTAACATCTTTCACATCTCTTCTTGTAAAATCCTGTTTTATTTGTACTTCCAGGCGTTTATGATTCTGTCTTTCCGTGTTTTCATCTTAACCCCTTGAGACCCAGAACGTAATTACCTCCGCCAACGAAGTTGGAGGGAGGTTATGTTTTCACCCCGATCTGTCTGTTTGTTTGTTTGTTAGTGTACAGGATTTCTCGAAAAGTTACTAATAGATTTGGACCAAACTTGGTATACCAAGTCTATTTGGTATAAGGAAGAACTTATTTAATTTTGGATGAAATCGAATGACAACTGTTGCCATGGCAACCAATTGATGAAATATTCGGGCGGAGGTATGCGCTCTACTGAGTGCCCCCCCTAGTTTCCACTGTAATTTGACCACCATTAGATGATTGTTAATGAATATAAGTAATGTTTTTATAGATATGACCTGTTTAGTATCCTTGTCCACTAGCTAATTTGGTTTATTTTGTTACTTTTTGTAATTTTATGGCTCGACTACATACAATTTTTATAGCAAAGGAAAGATCTGGGCGTGAAGGGGTTGAGCTACGTATTGATGTCCAGTTTTTAAGCCATATTTTAATTCATCTTTATTATTTATTACATTTCTATTATATTTCTCGCATCCAAGCCTCCCTATCTTTCATGTCCTTCATTCTGGCGTTGATTTTAAAAAACTATGCCTTTTAAAACGTCATTCTTAATCTTCCTTATTGATTATTTCACTTATCTTCATCTCTCATCTAACCCCTCTTCCTCGTCTGCCTTCTCCGGTATCACTTTTTTGTTTGTATTTAATCTGCCTCCTCTTCTGTACAGTCTCTCTCTTTCATCTCATATTCTTAACAACTTCCTTCTTATAAGCTCTTGACAGCGCCACACCCGCCCGCATCCCCTACGCAGGAGAGAAGAAAACTTATCGATTGATTAGAGAGAGAGAGAGAGAAAGAAAGAGAGATGGTCATGTGGCGTTGATAAGACTACCATTTTTTCTTCTCTCCCTTTGCTCCCTTTTCTCCCTGCCTATTCAACCCTCATTCCCTCCCTCCCTTCTCTCTTTATCTCTCTTTCCCTTCCTCTCCTCTCCATACTTCCATCCTTTTCCTCTGTTTCTCTTCGCCCCATTTTTATCTTAACTTCCTTTATCCTCTCTTCTCTCCTCTTCCTTTCATGTCTTTATTATTGCCTTACTGTGTTTACTGCTCTCTCTCCTCTCCTTCTTCCCTCCCTTCCCTTCCATTTCATTTACTGTCTTTTCCTTCCCTTCTCTCCCCCTTCCTCTAACGATTTACTTACCCATTTTTCTCTCTCTCTCTCTCCTCTCTCTCTCTCTCCTCTCTCTCTCTCTCTCTTCTCTCTCTCTCTCTCTCTCTCTCTCTCTCTCCTTCTCTCTCTTTACCCTCACCTCGGTCGGAAAGGAGACGATTAATCGGAGTTCTATGGCGGTTTTTAAATGTATTTCCGAACAATGGGGAAAGAGAGAGGATAGAGGAGGTAGGGAGGAAGAGAGAGAGGAGAGAGAGAGAGAGAGAGAGAGAGAGAATTAGTGCTAGCAGTGAGAAAGGAAAAGGAAATAATGGGGAAACGAGAAAGAGGAGAAAAAGAAGAAAATAAGGAAAGATATAGGAAAGTAATAAAGAGGAGGGGAGGAGAGTTACATAAAACACAGGAAGAGGAAGGAGGAGGGAGGTCTGCTTACGAATTTGAAGAGGAAGGAATGAATGATGATCGGATACTGGATAAGAGAGAGAGAGAGAGAGAGAGAGAGAGAGAGTATTATATCAAGGAGAATTTACTGTTTTCTCTACCAAGTACTACACATCAAAATACCATCATCAAAACTGTCAATTTCTATATACCCAAAATATCCAATACATACCTTCGTTTTTTCCTTACATACATAATACTAATGTTTTTTTTTTTCTCCTCCCTCAGGTATGTCGCGCCCTTGGTCTGTCAGGGCTGGTGAGGTGTACCCTAGCTCTTGTCCTTTACCCTCCTGACGGGGTGAGTCGTCTTCTACTACCACGACGACGACAGGAGGACAGTGGGAGATCTTACTCTGTCGCTACAAGTTTACAAGTTTATTAAAGAAAGGGTGGGGGGAGATTACAGAGAAGAGGGTGTACAAGAATAAAAGAACACAGAAATACAGAACAAGGTTGAAAAGCTCTGACGCATCGGGAGTGTGACGGCTTAGAGAGAGAGAGAGAGAGAGAGATTTTCTACTTCCATATTGATCCCTTTCATGAGATTCGAACAAGGAGCGTTAAAATATATCTATAATAATATGAGCGAAAGTGTGTGTGTGTGTGTGTGTGTGTGTCTGTCTGTCTGTCTGTCTGTCTGTCTGTCTGTCCGTCCGCGATAGGTGCTGCCCCCTGTGGCGGAATCCCATCATATGTCACAGTTTTGGAATCAGGTTGACCAGGGGAAGGTTTTAAGCCCACTTATAGGATGATCCGATCAATTTTTTATAATTTTTTTTAGCAGCTTATTAGCGAGAACTGAAGAAAAAAAAGTGGGTTGCGAGAATTGAGGAAACCTTGATATAGGGTGATGGGTAATAGGTGAGTGAATGGGTGGGGTGATGGGTAATGGGTGTGGGTGATGGGTAAGTGAATGGGTGGGGGGTGATGGGTGATGGGTGAGGGAATAGGTGGGGGGTGATGGGTAATGGGTGAGTGAATGGGTGTGTGGTGATGGGTAATGGGTGAGTGAATGGGTGGGGGGTGATGGGTAATGGGTGAGTGAATGGGTGGGGGGAATACATACATTTCAGGGAAGTTAGAAGGGGCTATCTGGAGAGTCTGTGTTTGGTGGGCCGAGGTGGTGGGTAATGGGTCTATCTGGAAAGTCGGCCCACCAAACACAGGTGGTGCGAAGGCCCACCAATAGCCCTCCGCAGGAGCTAGCCAAAAAGTCCGCCCGGAGGGCGGCTTTGCTTTCAGGAAAGTTAGAAGGGGCTATGATGTGAATGGGTTAGCGTTAATACATACATTTCTACATCTATGATTTCAGGAAAGTTAGAAGGGGCTATCTGGAGAGTGTGTTTGGTGGGCCAAAGGCCCACCAAACACAGGTGGTGGGCCAAAGGCCCACCAATAGCCCTCCGCAGGAGCTAGCCAAAAAGGCCGCCCGGAGGGCGGCTTTGCGGCTAGTAGTTCATAAGAAGGATCGTCCACCAGCGAGATAAAGTATTTGGAGAGAAAGAAGGAAGTAGGGAGGTAAAGGAAGGAAGGAGTAAGGTAACGGAAGGAAGTAGAGAAAGGAAGGAAGGAGGGAGGTAAGGGAAGGAGGGAGAGAAAGGAAGGAAGGAGGGAGGTAAGGGAAGGAGGGAGAGAAAGGAAGGAGGTAGAGAGAGAAGGAGAGAGAAGGAAGGAGAGAGAAGGGAAGGAGAGAGAAGGGAAGGAGGGAGAAGGAAAGGAAGGAGAGAGGGAAAGGAAGGAGAGAGAAGGGAAGGAGTTAGAAAAAGAAGGGAGAGAAGGGAAGGAGGTAGAGAGAGAAGGGGAGGAAGGAGGGAGGTAGTGAAGGGAGAAGAGTGAGGGAGCCAGGAAAAGGAAGAGGGGTGAAGGCAAGAAGGAAGTAGGTGTTGAGGGCTGGAAGGGAAGCTGGAAGTCTGGAAACATGCCAGTTCTTCGTCTTTTTTTTTCTTTCTCCATTTTCGTGTTTTTTTGGCCTTCTTTCTTTCCATAATGATAAATGGTGTCATAATTTTACACACACACACTCTCTCTCTCTCTCTCTCTCTCTCTCTCTCTCTCTCTCTCTCTCTCTCTCTCTCTCTCTCTCTCTCTCTCTCTCTCTCTCTCTCTCTCTCCACGAATTTTTTTTTATAGTTTGTTATTCCCAAGTAAACTATTTTGTTTCTGGTCTTAACGAGGAAAAATACGTATATTCCACTAAGCCAATAAATTATGCTGTTGTTTTTCATGTTATTCCTTTACTTATGATTGTTCTTTAACGGAGTGTCTTTAATATAAGTTCATCGTCGTTTGGATTTCTGACACACTCCTGTTCTCACACGCATCAAAATTCCTTTGTATTTACTCTTCACTCCAAGAATTCCTTGATATTTACTTTTAAAATCATATAAAACACGTTTATTCCACTAAGCGAACACCTTCCTTGCTACAACATCCACAGGTCTTATAATAGTAACAATAGCAAACAGCCATAACCATGCCCCTTCCTTGGTCGTGGGTTGATAAAAAGACAATCGGAATAGTCCCCCAACACAAAGACTTTTAGACCCTCGCCATTTGTGTCTTATTATTCTCTCGTTCCTGCCACAAGTTTGTATGTACGTTTGTATGCCTCTATTGTTAACAGTAATCTTCTTAAGAACCATCCAGGGACTTGTTATCGGGGCAAGTGGATCATCCTCTCGCATTATTACCACCCCACCAGCACCTCCTCCTGCCCTTACAACCTCTCTCTCCTTTTCTCTCTCTTGTCTTCAAAGGATCTCCCGTGGGTTAAATATCTCTTGCCTCTTTAGAAAGGTTCGATTTTGTCTCCAGTGATTTAGGACATGCAGTTTTATGTCCTGAATTTCTTTATTTATTATTTCCACCTCCTGCTCCTGCCCTCACAACCTCTCTCCCTCTCACTTGTCTTCTCAGGATCTCCCGTGGGTTTAATCTCTCGTGTCCTCTTAGAAAGTTCGATTTAGTCTCCAGTGGTTTAGGACATGCAGTTTTGTGTCCTGAATTCCTTTAACCTCCTCCTTCTTCTTCTCTCTTCTTCTTCTTCTTCGTCTTCTTCTTCTTCTTCTGCTTCTTCTTCTTTTTCTTCCTTTGCCCACTTGCTCCAGATTGTTGCTGTCATCCCGTCACTCAAGGGCTTGTTAGGCTTACGTGATTCGCTTGTTTAACTTAAAGAATGTTACGTTAGGAATATTAAAGTGTTGTGATGGGGGTTGTGGGTGGTGAGGTTGTTACGGTTGTTGCTACTACTATAACTTTTACTACTACTACTATAACTTTTACTACTACTACTATAACTTTTACTACTACTACTATAACTTTTACTACTTCTACTACTACTACTGCCACTACTACGAAAAAAACCAGTAGCACCAATGTCTCTCTCTCTCTCTCTCTCTCTCTCTCTCTTCTCTCTCTCTCTCTCTCTCTCTCTCTCTCTCTCTCTCTCTCTCTCTCTCTCTCTCTCTCGATTTGTGTGCGAATATATGCAACATCCATTTATTCTCTATGTATCTTACCAACCCTGTGTATTGTCTTTTTTTAATGCCATTGTATATACATTTTTATACCTAAATCTCTCCACCCTACATCCCTCCGTCCATCCAATCATTACTATTCTCTCACTCCTTTTTATATTTCAGTGTTTGTAATCCCTTCATATCACGCCATTCTCTCTCTCTCTCTCTCTCTCTCTCTCCTCTCTCTCTCTCTCTCTCTCTCTCTCTCATCTCTCTCTCTCTCTCGTCTCTCTCCTCTCTCTCTCTCTCTTCTTCTCTCTCAGTCCCTCGTTCTCTTCCCTCACTCCTCATCTCTCTCTCTCTCTCTCCTCATCTCTCTCCTCTCTCCTCTCTCTCTCCCCTCTCTCTCTCTCTCTCTCTCTCTCTCTCTCTCTCTCTCTCTCTCTCTCTCTCTCTCTCTCTCTTCTCTCTCTCGTCTCTCTCTCCTCTCCTTCTCTCCTCCTTCTCTTCCTCATCCCTCCTACCTCTCTCTCTCTCTCTCTCTCATCTCCTCTCTCTCTCTCTCTCTCTCTCTCTCTCTCTCTCTCCTCTCCTCTCTTCTCTCTCTCTCTCTCTCTCTCTCTCTTTTTGGAAGCAAGAAGTGGAGGAGAATGAGAGAATATGAAAGAATTATGTTACACAAGCTAAGAAATGTACAAATCCTTCAGAATATTTTAATTTTAACACACCTTCACACATTTTTCCCCATTTTACCGTAACTTATTTTTCCACTCCCTTTTATTGACATTTTCATAACAACCTTCAATTCACTGGATCTATTCATTCAAGACCGATATTTCTGCTCTATAGGAGTTGAATAAGAATTTTATTTCGTCTGAGATTATTGGATAGAGCATTCCTACGGTGCCACCTGAGGAGGAGGAAAAAAAAGAAGAAGAAAAAGTAAGAGGCAGAGGAAGAAGAGAAAAAGGAAAAAGAGGAAGAGGAAGAAGAAAAAAAGGAAGAGAAAAAGGAGGAAGAAGAAGAAGGAAGAAGAGAAAAAAGAGGAAGATAAGGAGTAGGAGGAGGAAGAGGAGGACATCAGTGAATCATACCGAGAAAGGTTTTGGGAGTGAGTAAGAGGCAGGGGTAAGGAGGAGAAGAAGAGGGGAGGAGAGGAGGAGGAGGAGGAGGAGGAGAAGAAGGAGAAGGAGGAGAAGGAGGAGAAGAAGAAGGAGGAGGGAGGAGGAGGAGGAGGAGAGAGAGAAGAAGAAGAAAGAGAAGGGAGGGGGGAGGAGGAGGAGGAGGGGGGGGGAGAATCTGCTGACACCTGTAACCATCTGGGTGGAAAGGAAAAGGCAGATTAAGGTGCAAAAATACCGAGGGTTCGGAGAGGGAGTGGCCTTGAGTCGTGCTGAGGAAAGAGAGAGGGAGGGAAAAAGGGGAAAGGGGAGGAAGGAAAGGCATATGCGAGTGAGAAAGGAATGAAAATTATAATATCCTTGATGAGATATAACTTTCGTATCACAGCTGGGAAGATAACAGGTGGAAGAGGCCTATGAGAGAGAGAGAGAGAGAGAGAGAGAGAGAGAGAGAGAGAGAGAGAGAGAGAGAGAGAGAGAGAGAACACCGTGCTGAGTTAGAAATAGACAAATAGCATTCGTCCCTTGCCTGCTCTTATGGTATCTATTTCTTATCACCTGTCCTGGACTCTCTTCTCTCTCTCTCTCTCTCTCTTCTCTCTCTCTCTCTCTCTCTCTCTCTCTCTCTCTCTCTCTCTCTCTCTCAGCTGTGTGTGAGTCAGAGGGAGGAAAAGAGTCCTCGACAGGATGGTTTCGCCTCATTACCGGGAAGGAGAAGGGAAGGAAGAAGGGAGACAGAAAGACGCAAGTAAAAGAGAGAAGACATTTGAAAACATACAGGAAGTTTTCTTTGCGCTGGTCGTCCTAAAGTGTGTGTGTGTGTGTGTGTGTGTGTGTGTGTGTGTGTGGGGTGTGTGGTGTGTGTGTGTGTGTGTGTGTGTGTGTGTGTGTGTATGTTTGTGTGTGTGTAGGATGGTCAGTAGTCCGCTCTTTTACTCCCCAAAATGTGAAATAAGGACGAATGTTTATGATGAAAGGAATTTCGACTTAACCTACAGCTCACGTGTTGACTCTGAATCTCTCTCTCTCTCTCTCTCTCTCTCTCTCTCTCTCTCTCTCTCTCTCTCTCTCTCTCTCCTCTCTCTCTCTCATCTCTCTCTCTCTCTCTCTCTCTCTCTCTCTCTCTCTCTCTCTCTCTCTCAATGAAATGTATCGCAGGCAAATGTGTTCATGAGAGGGAGAACATTTTTTTCCTCGGCTCGTCACAATATCTAGTTCTATCTTCCTCATCCTGTCCCATCGTAATGACGTATTATTTCATTGTTTTCATGTCATTGGCCTGTGTCGTCTCCCTCCCTCCTCCCCCCGCCCTTCAGCCATGCCCCTTTGTCCCGGCGGTGAGTCACTTCCTCTGCCATGTCCCTTGAGGCATTTTACAACCTCCTTATGTAGATATTTTTTGAAGTACATATGCCGATTTGTTATTGGATCTTGAGTTATTATTAAAGTGTATGTGTGTGTAACTTGATGTTGTAGTGGTAATAAGTAAGAAGTGTGAGCAATACTTTTTTGTCCCTGGAGGTATGGTGGGGGCGAAGGAGAAAGAGAGAGAGAGAGAGGCGCGCGAAGGAAGGCTGAGAAAGGAGCAAAGGGTATATATAGTCAGGGGGGGATTTATGGTGTGCGGGGCCCTAGGCCGGTGGGAGTGCGGGGCCCTGAATGAAATGTGGTTTAGAGGTCTTTCATATTAGTTTAATTGAAACTTTTTCCACCCATATTTTACATTATGTTGGTACTAATTTATGGCATATCATGGTACATGCAATGTAACAGTGTTCGAGCAAATAAGAAAGGTCCAGCATTCAGATTTTCATTGAAAATAAAAAATTTCGTCTGGGGTGCGGGACCCGCGCAGGTGCGGGGCCTAGGCCATGGCCTACTCCCCCCCCCCCCCCCCCCTTATATCCGCCCCTGGGTATTGTGGTCTGCTTTCAGTGGGAAGAGATGGAAAAGATCGCTGAAGAATGGACAATATGGACAATAGCCTATCGTCTAGTAGGCTATCGATGTTATGTTTAGGTATAGCTTCTCTCTCTCTCTCTCCTCTCTCTCTCTCTCCTCTCTCTCTCTCTCTCTCTCTCTCTCTCTCTCTCTCTCTGCCCGTCATTGTGGCTCAGTGGTAAAGACTTAGGTTGGCCTGCAGCGTACCTGTGTTCGAATCCCACTCATTGCTGCTTGGGTTCATACTGGCGTGGTGGTAATTTGTGTCATCAGTAACCTCGCTGTTGCATGATATTATTGACTCTAAGAACTCATTAACATTGGTGTTTCTTAACCTCCTTATGTAAATATTTGTTTTAAGTACATATGCCGTTTTGTTATTGGATGTGAGTTATTATTGAAGTATATGTGCATGTACCTTGAAGTTGTAGTGGTAATAAGTAAATAATGTGATTTTTTTTTCAGGGACTGGACAGAGATCGCGAAGGATTGACGAAGATGAAGAAGGTTGTCAAGGTCATGCACTCCACCGGACAAGGTAAAGAAATCCTCCCATATAGCTACTGCATGATCAAAGGGTAGGAGTGAGTGAGGAGGTAAACTGAGGTCACAGAGTAAATGCCTACTATTATAATGATTACTAAAAAATGTAGTACTTTTGGGGCCTTCAGTTGATTACAAGGCTTAAATTATTATAAGCTTGGTGGGTTAAAAGGCAGAATAAATTACCCACTATTATAATGATGACTCAAAAAATTACTTCTTTTGGGTCCTCAGTTGATTAAAAAGCCTTGATTTATTAAAAGGGGTAGTGGGGGAAATGACCTTTTTCTCCTCCCCCTCCTGGACTCTCATGACCTGTTGGCCCTCCACTCTCCCCTTCCCTTGACAGAAACAAATGCCTGATTATGCTCCTTTGAGACTAAAAGACATTATGGAGTTTAATGTGGATATAATCAGTGGCGGCTCGTGATAAAATACAATGGAGGGACTGCAAGCTTTACACAACAGTAGGATACACAAATTTTACCTATCTCAGGTATGAGTTGTAGTTGATATTCACGGATTTCAGGGCATGGTAGTAGTGGTGGTGGTAGAAGGGATGGTGGGGGTGGTAGTGTTGGTAGTAGAGGGGATGGCTGAGGTGGTGATGGTAGAATTACAGTATTACTTGAAAATAAAGTCGGTACCGCTTGATTTCAGTCTTTTTATTTAATGTCAGCTGGGAAAAATTGATATGTTTTGCAAATACTTCACTGGATTTTCCATCATCATAGGGTAATTAAAGAAAGCACGATTTAACCACACCGTCTACACGCACTGTAAACACGAGAGGGACGAGACTTAGCTGCCTCGACTGCAGCTCTTTGTTTTCACAAGTGGTGCGGCGGCGGCGCAGACATGAATCGTACAGCAAATATGAAAGTAACTTACATTTTGGTCTGGTTTTAATGAAAATTCACTTAGTAACGTATTGAAAATAATGAAATAACATATAATTACTTTTTATTATGATATATTAGTTAGTAGTGTATCAATTCTGCTGTGTCTCTAAAGGCATCATATAACTGGCAGTGAGTGTCTGGGGGTGCTGCAGCTCTGCAGCCCTATGCCACGAGCCGCCACTGGATATAATGATAGTTTGTCATCTCTTTACGTTGATGCAATATAGTTTTTTTGGGTATTTCAGGCTTCTGTCGTCTCTTTACGTTGATACAATAATGTTTTTTGGGTATTTCAGGCTTCTGTCGTCTCTTTACGTTGATGGAATAATGTTTCTTTCGGTATTTCAGGCTTCGTAGCGTCAGAAGTGGACATGAGTGACGCCCTTCGTAAGTTGGGGGACACCGGCGGCCGCTCCGAAGACCAGGACCTGAGCAAGGCCTTCCACAAGTTTGCTGTCGTCATCAGGGAACACTCACAGCTCCTGCAGCAGCTGGTGAGGCACATAGCATACCATAGAAATCCATATATAAGAAAGTATGTAGAAATATACTCATAGAAATCCATATGAAAAAGGTATGTGAAAATATACCCATAGAAATCCATATTAAAAAAGTATGTAGAAATATACCCATAGAAATCCATCTTGAAATACGTATGTAGAAATATACCCATAGAAATCCATACATATTCAACAAAAGTATGTAGAGATATACGTACCCTTAGAAATTCATATAAAAAAATAGTACATGTAGAAATATACCCATAGATTCATATTAATAAAAGTATGTAGAAATATTCCCATAGAAATCCATATTTAAAAAAAAGTATGCAGTAGAACTGAATATTTTTTGTTGATTCATTTTATTAAAATATACAGAAGTAGTATATTACCTTTTTAAAACCAGGTCAATCATGGGAATAAGAAAATAATACCTCATATGGTAATGAATAAAGGATTGTTATCCCTTTAGTCTTCCAGGGGCTTAACAAATGCATGAAATCAAATTACAGGTTAATTTATGATAATAAGAAAGGGAAATTGAGTAACTTTTCCAATAGTCTGCATTCAGGTTTTTTGTTTGATGTACACATGTATTCCTCAAATGATGGATGTTTACTTTCCCCATACAATATTTCAGGCACTGTGGGATGTGGGATGACAGGAACGACCACGTGTAGGTCTCACAGCCTCTTGTAGCTTCCTTATGTTCTTATGTTCAATGATTTATAATTTTCCAGATAACAAATCAGAAGAACAATTTGCTGCACCCCCTGGACAGTGTTCTGAAGGGCGATCTGAAGGGCGTCAAGGGAGACCTCAAACAGCCCTTCGAGAAAGCTGCAAAAGTGTATGACGCCAGATTCTCAAAAATTGAAAAGGATATGAAACAACAAGTAAGTTCTGTTTAGGCTACACATGCTTTAGGTTCCCAAATGTCCAATACAAATACTTATTCGGTAATTATGATCAACATGTAAGAACCTCATTAGAAAATAGTATTGTTATTATTGTGTGTGTGTATTGTTGTGTCTATACTCGTGGTTCCGTCTCTATATCTTATTTTGTCAATCTTGATGAACTTTAAACTCAAATACTCTTAACTTAACATTAATCATTTAATTGTCCTGGTTATTTCAGGTAAAAAAAAAGGTTATTTCACACACCAATACTCTGATTAGAGAAACTGTACTTCTTGATATCCCTTAAGCATCTTGTCTCCTTCAGTTTTTTTTTCATCTGTGTTTGTATTTGATATGTTGTGTTTTATCCATCAGGCCAAGGAGGCAGGGTTCTTCAAAATAGAAGTAGATGCAGCAGAAATTGCAGAAGAAATGAGTAAAGAAAGAAAAATGTTCCAGCTTCAGATGTGTGATGTAAGTGCAGTGAGGAAAGGCTTCGTGGCTTGACTTAAACTCTGGAATGATAATGGAATCAGTCCGAGAGCATTTTAGTCTTATGTTATACTATAATGAGATCATTCTGGTAAAGCATCTTCACTTTTTTTAAAGTCCAAGGATTTGGACTTTAAAGATTCATTCGTTATTTGCATATTTTCTCATCCCAGTAATGAGTTTCAATAGTAAGCGACAAGAACAAACTAAGTGAAGAGAGATTATTCTGAATAATTTCCTCTATCTAGACGTGCTGTGATAATTCCATTCTTGTGCTTGTAGTATTTTTTTTCTTCACCACAGCTTAAGTTAATCAATACAACAGTGCAATAGTTAAAATCAGCATAGGTACTTATGAAACTCAGCAGAAGTACCAATTTTTTTAGCAGGCAAAGAGTATCATCCTACAAATTAATGTTTTTTTAATATAGATTTATAGATTCATTGTCTTTTATTTCAGTACTTGATAAAGGTGAATGAAATAAAAACCAAGAAGGGAGTTGAATTTCTACAAAAACTTGTGGAATACTACTATGCATACT
This sequence comes from Chionoecetes opilio, assembly GCA_016584305.1. Lineage (NCBI taxonomy): Eukaryota > Metazoa > Arthropoda > Malacostraca > Decapoda > Majidae > Chionoecetes > Chionoecetes opilio. The sequence goes on along the minus strand of JACEEZ010018420.1, from coordinate 98,182 downwards.
GCAAGTAAGTCAAACCTTATCAAAACATTGTTTTCACCATCAGCCATCACCGATTAGCTGATTACACATTCATTTCTATATTCGAGACTTTGAATCTTGTGAAATAATTTTTACTATTACGTGAGTTTTAGGATGAAAAGACCCTAATCAGTCTCATCCTGCAGGTACTTTGAGGAGGGAATGAAGACCTGGGCGCACTTTGGGTCTTACGTCAGTGAACTCAGTGAGAAGCTGCGCGATGTGAGGCACAGGCAAGAGGAGGAACGACGACACTTGCTGGCCACCAGAAAAATTATCAGTAACTCACTAAATGCAGAAGTCAAACCAGAAGTAAGTTCTCGAAATATAATAAGTCTGTAATTTCTTAAGGTTGACTCTCTGAGGGCTCTGGTGCCAATTAACCTTTTATCTATTGTATTGATTATTCACATTTGGTGAATTTATACTTAGCAAGCCTTCTCTGCCACCAGTTAGGGACACCTCACTGTACAGGTTCCTTAGCACTATTTCATGAGTCATGTCTTCCTTCTTTACCGGACAGTTTTGTTGTCTTGAGTCAGGATTGCATCTCGCCTTTAGTGTATAAAATGGCGCATGATGATTGTAATGATGACAAAGCTGTTTAGAATGGATGTAGATGTGTCAAGTGTTATCTCTTTGTGTCATTTCTCAGTTTCCACTCTCCGTGCAGGTTGGAACGGCACCACCAGTTTATCATCTTCACAGAGCTCAGGGTAACAAGATTCATGGCACAACAAGAAGTGGCTACCTCTACAAGAAATCTGAAGGTATTAATTGAATTGATAGATTAAGATAAACAGTGTCTATGGGTATGGGGATGTATCCCACCCCTTTCCTTATTCTTACCTGAGCAAAAGTGGTTAACAGGTACAAGGTATAAAGAATATGCTTATTATTATCGAGTATTCAATCTGCAGGCAAAATGCGTAAAGTGTGGCAGAAGAGAAGATGTGAAGTACGAGACAGTGTTCTTTGCATCCGACATTCAGACGAGACCAAGCCGCCCGTCACTGTGCCACTGCTCACCTGCCAAGTCAAGCCCATTGGGGATGACCGCAAGTGTTTCGACTTAGTCTCATGTAAGTACACTGATGTGTCAAGCACCTTCCAGACAAGCTTATGTATTAAGGGGCAAGTTTTTTTCTCATGCAAACACTAAACAACTTTTAGTGGGTATATATTTTTTTTGTTTCAAGTATACCACATGCCAGCAATATTAGCCAGTCAGCCAGCCAGCTGGTATACCACCAGCCAGGGTTTTTTCAAGTTGGCATAATTGAACCTTTGTCTCTTTTAAACAGATAATAGAACCTATCATCTAATGGCAGAGGATGAGGTAGAAGCGGATGCCTGGGTATCTGTTCTTCTCAATAGTAAAGAAGGTAAGCAAAGAGCAAAGAGTCTATTGTTAAACATTACCATACACAACACAGTATTCTATTGGTATAGGTTGTGAAAAAATAACACTGATTTGTTTTTAATGTCTGTGTCAATAATTATCCCTGAACTCCTATGCCAAAGATTAAGACGTGGATAACAGAGGTAATGAACTAATAAAATCAGTCATTTGCAGTCATGTTTGGACGCACCATACCTCCATTGCTAATTATATAACCAAAAAGATTTAATTTATTACTGCCTAGTAGTGTATGCCAGCCATATATATTTTTGTGCCGCAACAAGACTAGAATGATGTTTCGTTGACACCTCAAGCTAGAATGATAATGTTTCGTTGACACCTCAACCTAGAATAATAATGTTTGGATGACACCTCAAGCTAGAATGATAATGTTTCAATGACACCTCAAGCTAGAATGATAATTTTTCGATGACACCTCAAGCTAGAATGATAATGTTTGGATGACACCTCAAGCTAGAATGATAATGTTTCGATGACACCTCAAGCTAGAATGATAATGTTTCGATGACACCTCAAGCTAGAATGATGTTTGGATGACACCTCAAGCTAGAATGATAATGTTTGGATGACACCTCAAGCTAGAATGATAATGTTTGGATGACACCTCAAGCTAGAATGATAATGTTTCGATGACACCTCAAGCTAGAATGATAATGTTTGGATGACACCTCAAGCTAGAATGATAATGTTTCGATGACACCTCAAGCTAGAATGATAATGTTTCGATGACACCTCAAGCTAGAATGATAATGTTTGGATGACACCTCAAGCTAGAATGATAATGTTTCGATGACACCTCAAGCTAGAATGATAATGTTTCGATGACACCTCAAGCTAGAATGATAATGTTTCGATGACACCTCAAGCTAGAATGATAATGTTTCGATGACACCTCAAGCTAGAATTTATAATGTTTCGATGACACCTCAAGCTAGAATGATAATGTTTCGATGACACCTCAAGCTAGAATGATAATGTTTCGATGACACCAAGCTAGAATGATAATGTTTCAATGACACCTCAAGCTAGAATTTAAAATGTTTCGATGACACCTCAAGCTAGAATGATAATGTTTCAATGACACCAAGCTAGAATGATAATGTTTCAATGACACCTCAAGCTAGAATGATAATGTTTCAATGACACCTCAAGCTAGAATTTATAATGTTTCGATGACACCTCAAGCTAGAATGATAATGTTTCGATGACACCTCAAGCTAGAATGATAATGTTTCAATGACACCAAGCTAGAATGATAATGTTTCAATGACACCTCAAGCTAGAATGATAATGTTTCATGACACCTCAAGCTAGAATTATATGTTTCGATGCACCTCAAGCTAGAATTTATAATGTTTCGATGACACCTCAAGCTAGAATATATGTTTCAATGACACCTCAAGCTAGAATGATAATGTTTCAATGACACCTCAAGCTAGAATTTATAATGTTTCAATGACACCTCAAGCTAGAATGATAATGTTTCGATGACACCTCAAGCTAGAATTTATAATGTTTCGATGACACCTCAAGCTAGAATTTATAATGTTTCGATGACACCTCAAGCTAGAATGATGTTTCGATGACACCTCAAGCTAGAATTTATAATGTTTCGAGGACACCTCAAGCTAGAATTTATGTTTCAATGACACCTCAAGCTAGAATTTATAATGTTTCGATGACACCTCAAGCTAGAATGATAATGTTTCAATGACACCTCAAGCTAGAATGATAATGTTTCAATGACACCTCAAGCTAGAATTTATAATGTTTCGATGACACCTCAAGCTAGAATTTATAATGTTTCGATGAGACCCAAGCTAAAATTTATAATGTTTCGATGAGACACCAAGCTCTCTCTACTTAGCTCTTGCCTTGCTCTTTCCACTTCAGGTGCTCTCCAGAAAGCTCTGCGTGACGACACTGCTGGTCCGTCTCCACCCGACTCGGGCTTCAGAGAACTACAACAAAGAATTATAACGTATGTCCGAGGATTACCGGGCAACAATCTCTGCTGTGACTGTGGAGGAACTAATGGTAATACTCATTGCCGATGAAGTGATAAAGTTTGGTCTAAAACATCTAAAAGTGATACATTTTGGTCTAAAACATCTAGAAATGGCTGTATATTCAAAGTGAAATAATGTTGACTGATTTAAAGATGCGTGTATGATGTTACTAGTACAAAGTTGATATATTTATAACTGGATAAGATACAGGGAGGTCCCGAAGATACGAGCAGTTAGGTTCCACCTGGCATACTCGTAAAGCGAAATCTCGTATAACGAAACACATAACTAATGGTAAAATATAGGTTTGGTTCCAGGACCCCATCAATTTAAAAAAAGAAAAGAAAAAAAAAGACATGTTTTTCAAGCTAAAATAAACTATAGCAAACACAACAAACACACAGCGTCTATATTACCTACACTGTACTACCTGTTCTGTAGAAAAACCATTCTGAAAGAGAAAATAGCAAACAAAATAACATAACTGCACATTAATTAAACATAAATGATGTCATCAAGCTCATCATCAGTCACCAGCCAATGACAAACTGTTTTTAAAACTTCTCGACCAATCACAAGTCAGCGAGACATATTTCCGGGCAAGAATGGCATGCCAGACTGCCTCTCTTGGCCCTCTGTCCCCGTCATCCCAAACTAATTCTCGTTTTATTCGGAATGCTTGCGTTTTAAGGAGTTTTAATGTATCAGATAATAAGATATATAAGTAAAAAGCCTGTGTTGCTAGTGTTTTGGTGTTAGAAGGTGTGTATGTGGGTTGAAATAGTGAATATTTGTGTTATGGGGCGGTGGGGCCGCGGCAAGGCCTCTCCGTCACTCTGCCCCAGCAGTCACCTCATCATAAAATCTTTAAATCACCCTTATTTAAGGTGACACACGGTGCTACATTGATTTAGATAATGACACGTGTATATAACATCTCACCATAATCACTAAGTTGTATAATAACGAGTGATAAGACGTTTAAGCCTGCCCAAACCTACAGTGGCGGAGGAGCTGGCGGCTCCAGCGGCGCCGCCACTCAAAACTTTTGAGTAAAAACCCGCCATCATCCGCCTCACCTGTGCCTTCCTGAAGAAGACAGTCAGCTCCCACGCCTGTGATAGCACCATAGGATATCACCAGGGATCATAGGATTCCTCAAGGGGTTCTCGCTCCCCTACTAAATATTACCAAAGACATCTATCTCCCTTGGTCTAGTGGTGTTGATATCCACCTCACGGGCTTCATGGGCTGGCTCATGCTGCTGCTGCTGCTGCCAAAGGCCGCGCTGCCAAACGTGGATGAGTCCCTTGCTTGTATTTCATCTCTTTTCTCATATATATGAATGATATCCATCCAAATGCAATCATATGTCTACATTCACCTAGAGAAATGATATTTCATAGCATACCAAACAATAATAAGCGAGCCTGGAGACTTCCTACCTCTGCTAATACCAGTCTCGAGCAGTCGTTGGCCAGTCTGCAAGTTATTTTCAGATTGATTATCGTACAACCTTAGGTAAAATCATATAGTCAGTAAATGTTTATAATTTTAGTAAATAACTTGGTAATTTACTCACCCCAGTTTGAATGTCGTAACATTGGATTTTCGATCTCGTATATTGAAAATAGACCCTAATTTACACATCTCGTATCATCGGATTCTCGTATATCGAATGCTCGTATAACGGGACCTCCCTGTATTGTATTTCCCCTGCAGATGTGACATGGCTCTCCACAAACTATGGCGTCATGGTGTGCATAGAATGTTCAGGGATTCACAGGGATCTCGGCGTTCACATTTCCAGAATACAAAGTCTTACCCTCGACAAGGTAAGATTTGCAGATAGTAATAGCAATGTTAAGTGATATTTTTCTGAACCTTTAACATTTAACTTTTATATTTCCATCATGCCCCTTCAGCTTTATTGAAATGATGTCTGGAAATATTTGTGCTTGTCTGTCTGGCTCCCAGGTGGGGACGGCGCAGCTGCTGCTCGCCCGGCACATGACCAACAAGTCCTTCAACGAGGTGACGGAGGCAACGGCGCCCAGGAAACCCGAGCCCACCAGTACAATGTAAGTCTTGAACTAAATCAGAACATAGAATTGTATCATCTCCGTGTATAATGTTTGCTTCAAGAAATAAGAATACTGTCAACTTGCTAGAGCTTATGTATTCTTTGTAGTATTTTCTGTATCTTGTTGATTTCCTACCGTGAATTGAAATTAAATTTTGGATTCATTGAATTTTTATAAATTATATTGGCATATTGAAGTATGTGGCAGCATCTTATTGGAACAGCCAATTTTTTGCAAATATATATTTTTTTCCAATATAAAGATCTGATTGCTGCAAAGTAAATGATATTCCACATACTGGTGTTCACGGTGGTTTTTTTATTCCAGTAGTTTATTAGCAGCAGTGTTGATTTATATATACGTACGATCAGCTCCCCTACTTATGTACATATTTAGTTCTTGGGGTTTGTACTTAACCTGAAATGTTATATTAGTCCAGTGTTACTCTTGTCGATGCTGAATAGTGTACATAGCATCGTAAAAATCTGTATTTCTTTAATACAGCAATACCCCAATAATCCTCAAAAGTATATCTTACCAGCCTTGAATGGTATAGTTCAATGCATCTTGCTATCACCTTCACCATTAGCTTCACTCTAATGCTTCCGAGACATGTTTCGGTGATCTGTGAAAACCAAGATTTATATTAAGAGAGGTTTGTATGTATCCAGAAACGATGCAACTTGAACCCCTGTAAGTAGAGGAGTGTCTGTATGTATAAGTAAAGACTGGTTGCTAGTCATACGAATATAATTATTATTGATCACCATAAAGGAAACATAAAAGGAAAATTAAGCATTGAATAGTTGACTACTTAATTTCACTGACTATACAAAGCTTTTTTTACTCAGTGACTCACGAGAAGATTGGCTAAGAAGGTGGTGAGTATGAGTCTCACTTCTGGCCAAGGCTCTAGGCAGCAGCAGGAATCAGAAAGCAGACTTAAGTGAAATAATTGACAGCTTTAAATAAAAAATACTGTATTAAAAAAGAAAAGAAAAAAAGGAACTGCTAAGAATCATCAGAGTCATTACCCTTCATGTAACATTGAATCCATGCATTACTTAGACACTCAGTATATCTATATTCCCCGCTTCTTGCAGTACTGCTTTGACTTTCTCAAATTATTTATATATATATTTTTTTTGTAATCTGTGTCACCATCTCCTTTGAGTTGATAGCTTGAGCCAAAGTATTCAGTACAGTAGTGATTCGTAAAGCAATCATTATATACCTGTCAGTTGTGTATATAATCTGCTTCTGATGCCAGTTCACCTGTTGCATTAGTGTGGCAGTAGTGGTGCCAGGCAGCAAGGCGGTGCGGGGGTGGCATGGACCAGGGGTAGCGCCTCTAGATATGTGATTCCTTGTTTTAGATAGCTTACGAATGTGAATGTTTAGTGGTCTGTTTGTTTTTTTACCTAAAGTATGTCTTTTATTGATGGTTTAGTCGTAGCTGTGACAGTACTTGCTGTTTATAATAATTGTACTCTGCTTTAATATGTATCATTGATCTTGTAATCTGAACCCACAGCAGCTTTTGTTTTATGATAACCAAGGCAGCATTAAAACTACCTTTTGATCCTAATAAGGGAGTTGTTAATAAGTAGCATTAGACGCTTATGAAGATATTCAGTCAGGCTTATGAAAAAATATAGATAATCTCGCACAAAAAAATGGTTATGTATTGCATTGATAATGTAGACAAAACGGGGATGAAAGTACATCGGAAGGTTTGTACAACAAGGCTGCAAGATCATACAAAGAAGTTTTTTCCCCATTTGATTTTCATCATTATTATCATTACAAAGTAGTTTTTCCCCAAAATCATGAAAATCAAAAGATTTGATTTTAATGATTATTATCATTATCAACTTGCCCAGTTAGTGAGCAACAACGTAAAAAAAAAATATTAAACCAAAGAAAAGTGTTAAGAATTTTTGTCAATGTCTGTGACCTCAACAGGCCCATCAGATACCAAGGCTAGTCTTTCCAGCTAATTGCACACCTATGTGTAAATAAAAGTACGGGACTGCCACAACAAAGGTGTCACTACAGGACGGAGCAGCACCTCCTACTAATGCATCAATGTTATACAGACTGTAGTGTACTTTGTTCTAGAGTCAAATTTTTGGTTTAAACATAATTTATATATTTATATATTTATTTGCTTATGTGCTTTCTTCTGCTTTCTTGGCTGCCACCCTGCATGTGTGAAAGGTGGTGGTTGTATGAAAAGGTTCATGGCTATAATGCACATGTGAACCAAGCTGATGGTGAAAGGATGAATGAATGGATACATGAATAAATTGATGGACAAATGGACGGATAGAACTACAGTATAGACATATAGAGTAAACTTGAGGCTCTTTGGGGGAAATAAATCAGAGCTCAATACTGTATCTTCAGTCAAAATAAATTGCATATATATGATTCATAGCTACCTGCTGCTATCCGAGGGTGGCGATGACAAACGGAAATAAAATACAAGGCTGCAAGAGTAGTTAGTTATGAAAGAAAATTATGAATATATTGATATGCTTTGTTAGGAATTATCGGTCTTTTTCTGGAAGGGAAACTGCCTGTTCATTTTCCTATTGTATCAGAGCCTTTGCCTTTACTTAAAACAGTGTTGGGAGCTGAGGGTGTAGGCATTGGATGGGTGGGTGTGGCAGATCTGATGAAGGGAAAGGCCTCATTCTAAACCTATTTTTCTGTCTTGCACATGCTTTACTCTTAAGGAAATAATCTACGTACAGATTTTCATATCAGAATTTTGTATGCTAAGATGATTTATTATAATATATCACCTGTCTTAGCATTGTTTTATAGATTACATGCATGCATGCATGTTCACTCCAATATTGTGTTTCCTCTTTTTTACAGTCCAATCATAAATCTTTATTAGTAGAACAAAAAATTCTAGAGCATTGATGAGAAATGTATATTTTGCCAAGTAATCTCCTCCCATGTTTATGATAGCTCGTTTTTATCTGTGTTGCAGGTAAATGTGTATTAGTGTCACATCTTGTTCCATTTTTGTTCCTATAAAGCAGTCAGGGATATTGAACATTACTGTACTCAATATTTTGACCCTGATAAGATCAACCAAGATAATACAGAGTGTTTATTGTGGTTACCAATAGTTACATTCTGCTCTTTATCCTTTATTACAAATGTCACTTTAAATGCAAGTAGCTACATCATTCTACACATTCCAGGGATGAGAGGAGAGAATTTATTCAATCCAAGTATGTGCGCCGAACCTTTGTGCAGCCCAGCACAGTGACTGCCGAGGAGCTGCAGAATCAGCTCCGTGAAGTCATCATCAACAATGACCTTTATGGTCTGCTTCGAGTCTATTTCCAGGCAAGTTTCTTTTCTTTTTCTTTGTTGGATAGTGCAAGGACGAGGTATATGGACAGGAACAAGTGGAGACTATTAAATACAGCGACTCCTTATTTAGAATTTTAAAGAACAGGTATCAGAGTACATACATAATTTTTGGTCTTCATATGCAATGATCCATTCTATCACCATATAGGTAGCATCTAAAGTTTATTTTTTTTTTTTTCCATTTCAGGGTGGAGATTTAGGGTTGCCTTTAACAGCCCTGAAGGAGTGTGCGCTTCATGTGGCAATATTCCAAGAAAACGGCACCTCCCTTCCCCTTGTGGACTTCCTTGTTCAAAACAGCCGCTCCCTCGACCGCCAGACAGTGGAGGGCAACACACCCCTTCACTACTGCGTCATCTCCAACAAGCCTGAGTGTATGAGACTGTTGTTGCGGGTGGGAGCCAACGCAAGCATAGAGAACAACAACGGCAAGACTCCGCTAGACATTGCCAATGAACGTAACTGCAGACTGTTGGAAGACATGGTATGGCATTTACTTATAAGGTTTTTAGCATGTAGGACTATCAAAGAATAATTGTTGTCATGTTAGTCTTGATATTATAATGTTATAATGATTGATATGGTCGTGGATTGGTAGTGTAGATGTTAGTTCGCTTAGCTCACAACCAAGAAGTCTCGGATTTAAACGTCTGACCAGGTATAGAGTTTAGGTTTTTTCCACTGTAACCTGTTTATCCTGTACATCAGTGGCGACTCGTGGCATAGGGCTGCAGAGCTGCAGCACCCCCAGACACTCACTGCCAGTTATATGATGCCTTTAGAGACACAGCAGAATTGATGCACTACTAACTAATATATCATAATAAAAAGTCATTATATGTTATTTAATTATTTTCAATACGTTACTAAGTGAATTTTCATTAAAACCAGACCAAAATGTAAGTTACTTTCATATTTGCTGTACGATTCATGTCTCCACCGCCGCCGCCGCGCCACTTGTGAAAACAAAGAGCTGCAGTCGAGGCAGCTAAGTCTCGTCCCTCTCGTGTTTACAGTGCGTGTAGACGGTGTGGTTAAATCGTGCTTTCTTTAATTTCCCTATGACGATGGAAAATCCAGTGAAGTATTTGCAATCCATGAACTTATCCCTGCTGACATTAAATGAAAAGACTTAAATCAAGCGGTACCGACTTTATTTTCAAGTAATACTGTAATTCTACCATCACCACCTCAGCCATCCCCTCTACTACCACCCCCACCATCCCTTCTACCACCACCACTACTACCATGCCCTGAAATCCGTGAATATCAACTACAACTCATACCTGAGATAGGTAAAATTTGTGTATCCTACTGTTGTGTAAAGCTTGCAGTCCCTCCATTGTATTTTATCACGAGCCGCCACTGCTGTACATAATAGGTAACTGAAAAGTCTCTTAAGATTAATCACAATCTTGGGTAGTGAAAATCATGTCATTGCCCACATTACTAGCTGAATTTTGTGTATCTTGATAGATGAGTGTAGAACCAACGTTTTCCAAATACTCTGTTAATACGGGAATCTAATATTGATTTGTGTCCAGCTGAATCAGGCCCAGCAGCAGCGGAAATCTATGTTTGAAAATGTGGAGTATGAATGGAATCTCTCTGATGACAACTGCACTGACATGTCGGATGATGAGGAAATTATTAAGGTTGGTGATGTATTTTATTTACTACTATTTTATCTGTTTGTTAGTCATATAATTGCTTTCTGTATCCACCATTATGTGTTATATTTTCGGAAAGTGCTGGTGCATTTTCATCATAAGCTTAGTTTGCAATAGTGAAAACTTTGTTCTGAAACTATTATTGTCATTTCACTGCAAAGCCTGAATTTTATTAGAAATTTGAACATTTTCCTCGAGAAATCCTCCACAAAAATATGTTTCATAGGTTCCTTTAAGCTACAATGTAACTGTCATATTTCTGAAGTTGCAAAACTGAACCTATATCTTTAGAATTAACAATTGTAGCTGATATTTTCATATTATATAAAGTAAAGGTTGATAATTTCAGAGATTCAATGTTTATTTTACAGCCCAATGGCATGGCCACCCCCGAGAAGGTGGTGAGGAGCCGCCCCATCAGTCTGCCCGGCTCAGGCTCACCCGTCTGCCAGCACAGCAGTGAGCTCCACGCCGCCCCGGAGGAACACAGCCACGGGGAGCACCGGCCCCGCTGGTACAGGGGGCAGCCTCCCCCGCCGCCCCCTGTCACCTCAAAGCCTACAGGTGAGTTTCAGTTTTCATGATCAAATTATTCTTTCTATTATGAGTGTGATCGTTCCTTTTTCTTTACCCAAATCAAGTACAGCACAGTATGTGTCCATCATAGGCCTCGCCAAGTAACCAAAAATTGTGCGAAGTGTTATGTGAGAGAAGTGTTCTGATTATGACAACTGGAAATTTACAATATATACTTGTAATCAGTGTTATCAGTGTGTAGAATAGATTAATTACTATGCGTATTCATAATTAAGGCAATGTGAGGCCCTCATCACACATTGGCCATCTAATGTGGCCCAGTCACCCAAAAAGGTTGAGCACCACTGCACTACAGAAAACATAACATCCATCTATTGAACTGAGTTGTCTTCAGTTCTTGTAACCAAAGTTTTCCAGTCTGCAGTAGTGACCACATGAATATTCACATGAGCACAGATAACTAATATGGTGCTTCAGGTGTGAGCAGCTAAGAATCAAAATAGGTTTTAGAATAGTTGCATGAGGCTGAACAGGTGTATTTGGTGCTAATAAAACACAGCTTGTCAAGGCTTATCTCAGACAACACTACTACAGTTACCATCAAGAGGATTGCGATGTTCTAACCCTCTAACAACTTACTAAAAGAGGGACGTTAGGGAGAGTTGGGAATATTTGTGAATGAATCGGTAGTGAAAAAAAAAGAGTATCGCGAGGACAGACCGTGAATTATAAGGGATCGCTGTAATGTGCTTTGTTACATGTCTATACATTTTTGTACATTTCCTCTCTCAATGTACAATTATTTTTATTTTCTTTCTCTCTCCCGTTACATATAGATATTCCCCTTGATTTTTATAATGGTCAATTTCTTTCAAAATTTAAATAATGGAATATTTTTTCCCCTCTAGTAAATGTTTGAAGTAGACGTCTGATCTTAACAAGTCTTTATGCTGGTTGTTTAAATATTCTGACTCCCAACTTTATAAAGCAACACCGCCTTAGTTACTCATAGCAAGTGTAGGCTGTTGATGTGTTGCGTTAAACAAAGTGTGCTGGAGGGAGCGTCTTCTCTCCTTTGCACTAAATAAAGAAGCACAACATACTTATCATTATACATTTTCATTCACTGATTTGAAAGTTTCTTAAAATGCATGAAAATGTTTTAAATATTTGTCGTGCAGTAATCATCAAATGTTAGATATCCTTGTGTGTGTTAACTCATTGCTGTGTGTGCTCATTTCTAAAGAATATCTGGGTGTCTTTGTGAATGCTTTTGTAATAGAACCTTTGTGTTTAATCTCATATATTTAATCACAAAAAGGTAAAAGGTATCAAAACTCAAAGTATCCAGTTTACTTCACGCATAACAGATTTATAGATATTTGGAAATGGAAAACACAATTAAGGCTTTTTCTTCTGAGTATTCTATATGACAAGATTAACAGTCAGGATACTGAAATCTGAGGTCTCCACCTAAACTATGATTTACAGCTAATATGGGGGAGGCAGTAGCAGAGTGTTTAGCGACTAACTTCTCCGAATGGCATTCTTGGTGACCCGAGTTCGATCCCCGATGAGAACCAAAATCCACTTAAAATCTTTCTGCAACTGTCGAGTGGCCTAAGAACACCCACATGCTGCCCATTAACTCTAATCACAGGCGTCACTATAAAAATCCTGCCTGCGCCACCACGGGCGAGGCCCAACCACCATAGTCCTAGAGTGAACCTCCAGGGCCTACCATCCCAACCCTAGAGGTCACTGCCTACAGGCGCTATCTGCACAGATGTAAAAAAAAAAAGAAAAAAAAAAGTTAGTAATGCTGTGATGAGTGGTAGATGTGTCAGGTCAAGGAGGGGTTGAGGTTTTGATAACAAACATGTTGTCACCGATGCCTGCATGGCTGCAATACTAGGTTTTATTAGGATTCTGGACTATTCTGCATTTGGGCATCTATTACATAAGTCATTTAGGGCTACTTTCAAGCTGTTATTTTGTGGTGCGTCGGGTTAAGTTTAATCCACTTCATTCACCTCATACAAGAACCAGATGGGGGACTTGAAATGTCAAGTTGAAATTTTAATATTCTTTACTTATTTATTTTACTTTTTTCAAATATTGCCAGGCCCCTGAAAAAATGTGAACAGTTGAGTGATCAGGACAAAATGTAATCAGATTTATGGAGTTTCACAATACTCTGTCATTGTCTTCCTTAAAATTTCTTCCTCAGTGGTTCTAAAGCCACTGAGCAATTGCATGATAGCATCTTGTTCAATTAATTTAACGACTAAATCATGCCCATTTAGTTTTAAGAGTAACATACTGTAGTAATTAATACCATTTAGTAACAATTAACACCTTTTTGATAACAACTATCTTTTTAATTGCTATTTAATAATGATCAAAGTACGTATCTAAGCTATAAAGATAAACTATTAGTCCCAAATTTCTATTCATTATATTTAAATTTTTTACCGAAATAATATTGATTCTTATTTTGAGCTTATTAGCTTAGCTATTGAAAGCTTATTACTAATTATGTACCTGAAGTTATCAGTGTATAAAATATAAGTGTGTAAGATCTTATTCCTAAAAAAATTCTTCCGTTTCCATAATCAATCAAGATTACAAACTGTCAAAGGTTCTATTGTGTATACTGTATGTATGTAACTGTTTACCTTAAATGTTAACCAGTCACTAAATATCCTTTATCGTCTTGTGATTCCCCCCTAGTGCCACGCTCTATTACGGAGAAGAGACCAGCCCTAAACCCCCAGCTGGTGTATCCCACAACTCTTCTTTCTACCTCCCCCATTACTCCAGCCATTCCCGCACGCCCTCTGACCCCATGTTGGGACCCCCACCCTACCACCCGGGCCTCACTCACAGCAACAATAACGGTGGTGGGGGAGGTAGCCTTGGAGGGATAGGCCACAAGAGGAGTCCGTCAACTGATTCTAGTAATAGTGTGTTCTTCCCTCAACCTTCTTCTTCTTCCACCAACACCACTACTTCTTCTGGGACAACACGCTTCTCTCTGTCACATAACTTGCCCCCTGAAGCTGCGTCAGGTGAGGGGATTGGGATTCTTCATACTTTCCTGTGCTTCCTTTGCCTCAGTAGTGTTTGAGACCCTCGGCTTGACAAGCATAGATTAACAAGGTCATGATTTGCTTCCCTTCTTGTGAGTGTTTTCTTATTTTATCCCTTTAAATTTCCAAAGTCCAAACATGCTTTCCTGTATGATTTATTCTGTCTTGTGTTGTTGTCTACTCAATTTGAATGGATTTTTTTTTTGAAGTGAAGACTGCTTTTTATGAAAGAAAAGAACAAAGTAACTCGCTGTATTCTTCCTGCGTTCAAACAGATGTTAAACTTTTGGAATTAATTGTTCTTGCTAGATTCTCCTTCATTGACATTCACGCCACTTCAACATCTGATTTTTCTTACGATTACGGAGTGATAATTGAAAAAGGTCCTAAATTCTAATCAGAATTATAATCAGAAAATTTGTTTTGAGTGTCAAACAAGCATTTTTATATTCATAAAGTTATATTAAGTACACTGGATAGTGAAAGATAACTTGGAATAGAAAATCTGTGAAGATCACGGAGGAATAGTTTCACACGTAGTTTCACACGGCTCCATTTTGTCTCGTCGTCAGAATCTTAATTTTGATGCAAGAGATGTGATCCTTGTATTTTTTTTATATAGTACTACAATTGTGAGGGACAGGAGAGGCATGAAGGATGAGTGGGTAACCAAGGCAAGGAAGAGAAAGTGGCCTGTGACTTCCCTGGAGGGCAGATGAAACAAATCGACATAAAACTGGCATTTTGATGCTGGAGAGCATTTTCAAACAATGTATAATTAACAGAATATTTGAAGAATGCACATGAGCGTTGTTGATCGATGATGTTAAGTGTGTGGGTTTTTTTTATTGAAAGAATGTGAAAATTAAAACAAAAGCTTAACACCTGATAACACATCCATAGCTAAAACAGGTAAATACTAGAGGCTGAATAGCTTCACCACCAGTGCTTTTATGCTTACACCGCAATTTCATTAATAGAGAAAAGCTTTATTTTCCTTTGCTTACAATGCAGTCTAATTATGGTTTATGTATACAGCATGATGCCAATTATCAAGCCAGTAGAGAGATTATTAATATTGAGTTTACATTTTTCTCTTATAGAGTACATCACCTCACATGAAGATGGATTTATTGAAAAAGAACTGTATGGTCTGCTTGGTGAACTTTCAGCACAGCTCAAATTCATGTTGTATATCATTTACATACCATACGTACATGAGAAATATGCAGATTGATATTACATGCCTGCTTAGTATGTTATCATTTGATATGACATGATATGATATTTAGGATCTTAAATGCTATAATAAACTCAAAAGTTAAATCCGTCACTTTTCCATGACATTCCAGTTCAAGTTCAGTCATATGAAATGCATGTATTAATTTTCCAGACACTTGTTAAATTGACTGGGATTTGTGGTTCATAGAATTTCTGTTAAAAAACAGACAGACTGACTGACTAATTAAAAGAAAAACATTCTTTAAAATGTATAGTTAAAATTTCCCCCCCAAAAAACTTCATATACAGTTGATGAAAAAAATCCAAAGGAATTGAAGAATTAAGAAATTGCATAATTGGCATTAGGTTGTATCTATTCTTTGGCAATCTTAAGTAATTGTGCTTCTGTGGTAATCATCTGTTCATTGGATGGTGCACCTTCATTTCTGTGTATGCAATGCATGGCTTTAACAATGTATTCACCACCAACTAAATTGTAAGTCTTTAATAGTCTCTTGAATTAAATCAATATATTGAAAAGAATCAATAAAATGCACTAATCTAGAACTAAAATTACACATTGACTGTAAAGTACGTAATGAGTAATTTAAAATTCCCTTATCATCTGCATGATATTTCTGATTAACTTTGCCGCACGCACACCCAGGCAGTGCCAGCGACGGCCGGCCACTGGACACGGACACGTCTCCGTCATCGTCGCCTCAAGAGTCTCCCAACACCTTCATCAATGGACGATCCACCGAGTCTCTCTCTTCCCTTGTATCGGATGACCCCCAGCCACCTCCCAGAAGGGTAAGACAGTGTGGAATTTATCAAAACAAATATCTATAGATTAAACATAAGTTCATGTGTATAATATGTCGCCTCCGTGGTGTAGTGGCTGGCGTGCCTGGCTACGAATCTGCGGGCCCTGGTTCGAATCCGGGCCAGGGCAAGTTGGCGACCAGCCTACCCAGCTGTTCTTCCTTCCTTTCGGGGTTGATAAATGGGTACCCGGGGTAACCTGGGGAAGGTAACTGTGGTAACCCGGGTGTCACACTAGCCCTGTGTAACGGGTCCTCGCCCACCACAGGCTCTGAGGGCTAATGCCACGGAGATGAGCACCGAATGCCACGCGCAGCATAGCGTATGCTCCCATCTTTACCTTTTACCATGTGTATGATTACATCAACACTAAGAATTAAAGATACTCGGTGCAAACAAATGTATTTCATAAGTATTGATTTCTGCCCTTCATTTATTTTTTGTTTACTATTCTTATGATACATGATCATAGACCATTAGTTTAATGTAGAAACTTTTTGTATTACTGAAGATCATAAAGCAAGTATTATGTTTGCAGAGAGTGGGTTCACTTCGCCAGCGCCGGTGCCAAGCATTGTACGACTGTGATGCCGACTTGGACGATGAGTTAAGCTTTACTGAAGGTGAGATTATAATTGTACTCAAAGCAGAGACAGAAGACGGCGACTGGATGGAGGGAATGATTGAGGGCCACCCGGAGCGCCGAGGGAAAGTGCCCATAAACTTTGTGCACATGTTAACAGACTAGCAGGAGGCTCAAGACTTAGTATAAGCTGCATGTGTTTGGCTTACCTATAAATCAGTATTCCACAATGTGAGTATGAGTATAGTCTTAACTGTAAATTTGTTTAATGTTGCTATTAAAGAAAATGCATATTCCTGATTAGCTATTATGTGCTGGTATGCAGTGGACGACCATAATCAACTAGGTCAAAAAACTCATGTGTGCAAATTTAGTTGTATAGTTTTGTTGGCCTTTCATGCATTTTAAAACACCTCAGTTTAGGCTTATGAATTCACATAAAGAACGTATTGAAAGTTCTTGTATGAGTAGTAGTTATAGTAAATACACTGTCAGAAATCAGTTGTACATTATGTTCCTTTCATTAGAGTTATGAGGAACTATGGATTGCATAAAACGGATGATCAAATCTCACAGGAATAGAAAGCTCAAGTTTAGGGTCATGCACACAGGTGGCATTCAAGGGGAGGAATTGTGTTTGTATGATACACTTTCTCGTTTGACTGATAAAGTATGCATTGCAAGTCAAGATTCTCCCACAGAGTTGTAAAATAGATTACAAAGATGAGTTATCTCTAAAATGTATGTATTAATATGCTTGAGTCGGGTGAGCAGATTCACATGTTTCAATAATGAGCCAAGACGTGTATAGTGGGAACAGTGTGCATTGTGTGAATACTCAACGATAGCTTCTGGATAAGCCTTGTGCACAAATATGAAAATATATCGGGATTTTGGTATTTATGTCTGTAAGGTTACTTAACGTACAAATAGTTATAAATACGGAATTATGCATAAAGCATGTAGATGACACAACATGGGTATAAACCTTGATTCAATCAACGTATTCTTCCGATAGAGGTAAATACATGTTATTGAATTAAAGTTATATTATCACATGCATGTTCTGTTATGTTCTCATGTCAAATAACATTTGGTGTGAATTAGGCATTGGAACAACATATGATTGTTCGCACAAGGTGATATTTCTTCATTAAAATTTTCCTAGTTATTTACCTATGAAATGCACACCAAATTTACATACCAGTGTAAAATGTGGCATCATGTTTGTTTGAAAAGTCTCATCTGTAACACAATCATTACTTTTTTTGACCAAATCACACTTTGATACGGTTGTATTACATTCAGGTAACAACAGAAACACATGATAACATCGTCGCATCGACTGGAGGCTCCCAACCTCTCATACATTCCATACACATTGACACACATTCTGTGGTGTGGCTTTGACTGCCTTCCTGTACACAGCAGGAGTGAATAAGGAAGAAAAGGAGGTTACACAAGACTCATAAACTTATCTGGTGTATTCTGGAAATTCTTTTAACCACAAAAATATTTACTGCCACACATCATTAGGGTACGTTTCTAAGCACTAATGCAGATTTTCTTCACTCAATATTTTGTCCAGCCTGTAATGTTCCTTTTTCTGTTATTCACATTTTCCTCTCCTGCCCCAGACACAGTGCTGGAAGAACTACTCCCTTCTCTCACTTAGCTTCCCCTTCCTGCCATCCTCGCTTCATGATATTCTTACAGAGTTACAGTTCTCCGTAGACAACTTCATCCCTTTCCTGCGCCACATCAATTTCCTCCTCTTAATATCTTTTCGCAGCCTCCACCCCAGCCTTCACACAATGCCGTTCTCTCATATATTGCAGTGTTGTTGATTGATTGATTTAATGACAAAAGGGGGAAATGTGCCAGACATCAGAGGTCATATGGTACTATGGCAAAGCATAAAAAAGTGAAGGGTTAGAGAGAAAGAGTGAAACGGTGAGGGAAGGGGAAAGAACGGATTGTTACAGCAGGATGGTTAGATTATATGAATGATGTGTATTTGTTGGAGGAAGGAGTTGTTGCAGTGTTGTTCCCCATGCATTGCTGCCTCGTTTTTCTCTTATCATAGTGCCATGTGACCTTTGACGTCTGGTGCTTCTTTCTCAATTAACTTTCTTACTTTATTTAATAGTTTAATCTAATTTTCCCAGATATTTTTATGCCAATATTACGTTTTCATTTTTATGTCTAATGTATTTCTTCCATAATCTTATCTGTTGATTTGATACATATTTAGAAGTCATGATAGAATCTGAACTAGAGACAGTGGAAATCTGCAGAGTAAAAAAAAAAGAAACTCGGGTTAAGACTTTTTCCCTACAAGAATATGACCCGAGTTATGAGAGTAAATGTAAGTGAACTAGTCATGGTGGAGGTGTTAAGTGTTGAAAGGAAGGACATGGTAAAAAGAATTAACAATGCCTCCGGTTCTTGTGTTTAACGATACTGATGTAAATAACGCAGGTATTTGTGTTTAGGGTGTGGTATAAGATGAAGTTTATGAGTCGGAATATAGTTTGAAGTTCAGGTGTTTGTGAGTGTACGTGGCAGAGTGAGGAGGAAGCGAGGAGTAGTGATAACAGTATTGTTTAAATCTGTTCTTTGTACAGCTGTGATTGTAATAATCTTTGAAATTATAACATTTTATACATATATGAACTCAAATCTTGTACTTAATAAGTTACTTAGAATATTTACATGGTTACCATACTGATATATTCTTCAATGTCAGGTAGATCAACAACATGCAGTTGTTTGCCTATCTTTTATGAGAAGCACAACTTAGTTCTGTATAAATACAAGTCTTCCTTATTGAAGGAAACGTACAATGGTGTAAATATTAATGCATATGTTAATTTATGCTTTGGATGATCTTGAGTATTGACGTTGATGTTTGATAAACCCCAAGTGGCTGATCTCAGACATTACTTTTTGTGAAAGTTGTATTATATCTATTTGTTCCATTATAAAAGCTCATTGTGTGTATATATATATATGATGATACAGTATAGTGTATGATGTTGATCAATGAAAGAATCTTTAAATTTCTAGTTGTTCACTGTATATATATTGTAAATAGCGTAACATATATTCATGCTTTTGTGATGAATATTGCATCTTTTCATTATCTTATAGGCGATCGCATGATTTGTGTAAAGACTGGATGAAGTATTGCTAAAGATCAGTGACTTGTATATGTGTATTGGGTATCTAACAAGAACAAGTTTTACTTGTAAATATTATGATTGGTTTAGGAATAACATCATTATTCTTCAATCAAGCATAATAGAATTTAAGACTAGCCGTGAGGTCAGACTACGTCAAGGGAACCCTTCAGCTCTACACCCAGCGTGTGAAAGCTGTCCAGGCTGAAAGGTGACCGTGTTCTGGGGTCCTGACGTTGTGTTTTGCTAATCAGATTTGTCTTTTCTTTGAGGATTATTTTTAAATGCTATTTTAGAAGCTGAATGTATCTGAAATTGTGGCTTCTAAGAAAAGGTGTGAGATGTATATGGATGAAGTGTACAAGATAATTCTCTCTATGAACCAATGATACCCTTAAGATTTCAGTACAATACATAAATGCCAAACTATATAAAAACTTCCTTTTAAAAGACAAATGTTCACACACTATAGTGTATTCATATACTGTATGTATATATAAATTGGAATATGTTTTTTGTTTCTAAATGAAAATTAGTGACAGATTTTAATGAAGCTGAAAATAATCAGAATATCTTCAGTTCGAGCAGATATCTCAGACAAACTTGGGATATTTCCGGTTTTGTAAATATTTATTTTGTATGTGTATCCCTTGTATATTATGAGGAATCAGAGAGCATTATGAGTTTCTGATGGATTGATTTTTGTTACAAGTGATGTGTGTGTGTGTGTGTGGTAACACTCTTGGAAGTTGCGACCTGTTGCCTCACTGTCCTTTGACTTTGTTATCAGTAAATCTTGGCAGGTTTTCATTAACTCAGTAAGGTAAAGGTAAAGATGGGGGCATACGCTATGCTGCGCGTGGCCTCGGTGCTCATCTCCGTTGCATTAGCCCTTGAGCCTGTGGTGGGTGAGAACCCGTTGCCCCGGGACACAGGACTAGTGTGACACCCGGGTTACCACAGTTACCTTCCCCAGGTTTCCCCAGGTACTCATTTATCAACCCCGAAAGGGAGGATGAACAGCTGGTTGGGCTGGTCGCCAACTTGCCCTGGCCCGGATTCGAACCAGGACCCGCAGTTTCGTAGCCAGGCACGCTAGCCACTGCACCACGGAGGCGATTTACTATTAACTCGGTGGTAGAGATAAATGTGTTTTTCGTCACTTCTGATTTCACCAGCATTTGTCTGTGGGAGGTCATAAGGAGCAGTCAAAATGGACAGTCCCCCCCACCTTGTTATGGGTGAGCATAATCTCTACATCCTCCTAGGATCCAAACTATCCCTCTCTTGATTCAATTAACCATGTACATACTGTAAATGCTGATAAATTACAAAGTATCATCGATGTCATAATCTGTTGGCTAAATAACAGGCAAAAACACAGTTATGAGATCACTATCTCTTCTAAAAAAGATCCCTGTTAATTTACTTGAAATGCACATAGAATGCATATGAATATAAAGACAATTCAGTAGGTATTCAGTGTACCATTTGAATATACATATTGCTTATGAACAGATGATATTTATCACATGATCACAGCCAACACACATTCCTTAGAAGGAAACACCACTGGTCCCCTGCTCCTGCTGATCTATGCATCACACGATTCCTTGACTTATATCAGTACTTTTCTCTGTGGAATCAGCTCGGCCATCAACATGAAATTATATCGGTGTGAAAAGTTTTTATCTTGCTGGGAATTCAAAACCTCTGGTTGTAAAGTGAGGGTTAAACACTTTGCCACATGATGGAGAAAATCATTTAGAATATTACAATTAAGGGTAACCACTCTGCTATCCTTGCAGAAATTAGGAACTAAACTGAATTCATATTCAAAAGATCTTTCAATATTATAGTCTGAAAGAGTAGGATATCTGGATTCCTTCATTTTTCCTTTACGTACTTCAGTTTTACTTTACCAGAAACATGATCATCTAGAAGAGGTTTTACATACACACATGCATGCACACGTATGTATATACATGTCTACTGTATTCTGTATATATAGACATAACCTTTCTTTATGTTAGTGCTCTCTGTGTGTACTGGTCACTATGTAATTTATTTGTAATGGATTATCATAAATATATGAAATGTATGAAGTGTTTATGACCCATGAAATAATAATAAGTATGGAAAAGAATATTAATTTTAATCCTAAACATTTTCAGACGACTGTCACCATTATACTGACGTGATGATTTGCCACACCACCAAAAAGTCACCTTGAGTGCCGTGTTCAGCGCTCAACCCTTGCCATTCATACCAAGGGTTTGCTTGGATGGGATTCGCATCCTAGCTGCCTTCATGAGAAAATACTTGCCACTCGCAACTGATTTCAGAAATATTTCTGGATATCAAAGTTGTATTTAAGAGTTTAAAAGAGTTTGTACGAGGTGGAGATGGTGAACGGCAATTTCTTTAATAGATAGAATATGTGCCTTCCAATTCCAATGATCTGAAACTCGAGAAATGCCAGTGGTCGCTGGCAGTTTTAACTCAAAGGTTGGTCTACTGTGTTTTGGCTCCGCGACTAATATTTTTCATAAATTAATTTCACGATAAACATTGATGCACCGCATCTGAATACCAAAAAATATAGTTCTTCTGTTGTTCTACTAATTATATGGATGACATGCATTACAATGGAACGTTCTATAATAGCAATTTAATGCAAATTACTCGCCTCGAGTAGCAAAGCTTAATATATTTTTTACATGTATATTGTGGCATGTAAAATTTGGGCGATGTTCACACTGTTTTCTAAGACAGTACTGCTGCATCTGGCAAACGCTTGTCAAAATACAATAAGCAATGCCTTGGAAAAACGAAGAATAAAGAATGCCGAAATTGGCTTGTTGCTGCGACAATGTAGGTTATAATTGTGGAGGCGACACGCCGCGGCGGGGAGATTGAATCAAAACATTGCCACTTCACGCGTCGACTCATTGCACTTCCAGGCTTTCTATCTGATTGATACACAATAATAACAGGAAAATATGACTGCCTAGGTATAGATAACTTCTAAACATACGTTATTGACTATATACAGGGAGGTCCCGTTATACGAGCATTCGGTATACGAGAATCCGATGATACGAGATGTGTAAATTAGGGTCTATTTTCAATATACGAGATAGAAAATCCAATGATACGACATTCAAACTGGGGTGATTAAAATTATCAAGTTCAAAATGCATGCCCTACCACTCCCAGGCTGGACAAAGGGGGATTTGGTTGACCCCAGTGAGGTCACCCCTAGCAAGCCGTGACCTGAAGGGTAATTAAGCATATGGCGCGGCCTGACATTTAGGGGTAATTAGCAGGTGTGCGGCCCCAACCTTGGGACCGCAATCAGGTCACCCCTAGCAAGGCGTGACCTGAAGGGTAATTAAGCATATGGCGCGGCCTGACCTTTAGGGGTAATTAGCAGGTGTGCAGCCCCAACCTTGGGACCACTACACTACCTTCTCTTGTATCACGCGGCGTCCCCTACATTACAACGTCTTTTTTGCTTGTTATGCATGTTTTATGTTTAATTAATGTGCAGTTATGTTATTTTGTGTGCTATTTTCTCTTTCAGAATGCTTTTTCTACAGAATAGGTAGTACAGTGTGGGTAATATAGACGCTGTGTGTTTGTTGTGTTTGCTATAGTTTATTTTAGCTTGAAAAACATGTCTAATTGATGGGGTCCTGGAACCAAACCTATATTTTACCATTAGTTATGTGTTTCGTTATACGAGATTTCGCTTTACGAGTATGCCAGGTGGAACCTAACTGCTTGTATCTTCGGGACCTCCCTGTAATATCATAGAGTAGCATTTACCTCGCCTCCTCAACTATAACCTCCTTGGTTATTTGGTTATATACAATGTTTTACAGAATCAGGCTTCTATACAATATACATATAGAAGAAAATCGTTCTTAATATTATACTTTTGTGTTTTAAGTGCAGTGGAATAAGCCCATATTTTGTTTTACAGTAGACCAACTTATTATCAAAAAAGTGAGTTAAAACTGCCAGCAACCCCTGGCATCTTGGGTTCAAGTTTTCTCGAATTAAGTCGAGAGTAAAAAGTGAGACTAAGGAATTTGCCAGAGGAGCGATACTTTAGGGGGATACCACACAAATTACCTTTTCCACTACTTGAAAAATGGAACACAGTAGCTTATGAATATAACAAAAGATATAGGTTCTACCCTTCATTTGAAACATTTTGTGGATTTATACGAGAAGAGGCAATGAAGGCATGCAACCCTGTTTCATCTTACAGCGTAGTTATGGGTAATCTGAGCAGCCAAAGGAATTTTTCAGCTGCACCTAAGGGTAGCAACAGCTATGCAGCCAATACTAATAGAACAGGAAGTAAAAGCTTTAAGACAGAAACTGCAGAAATAAAGGCAACAACTAAACCTGAAGGTAACAGATTGACTACAAATAAAAAAACAAGCAATAAGAAAACCACTTTGTCGTCTTTGCCAGGAGGAACATGAACTAGATGTGTGCAAAGATTTTAACAAACTTAGACATCAATGCAAGGTTTGATTTTGTGCAGAAGAATTTCTTATGTAGAGGATGCTTGAAATATGGTCACAGGAAGAAAGATTGCCGCAGTAAAAAATGCTGCAACATTTGCCAAAGATACCATCCAACTTCTCTTCATTGTGCTGCTCTTCTACAGAATGCCAGTTCCTTTAGCAGAGAATCAGAAAGTGCAAACCATTCAAGGCCAAATGAGAAGAGCTCGGTTGTCTCAAACAGAATTAGGATCACCCAGCAAGTAATAGATACACACAGCATGATTGTACCAGTGTGGCTAAACCACAATAGCAATGTATACAACAAAGCATTGGTGTATGCATTACTGGATGATCAGTCTGATGCCTGTTTCATAAAAGAGAGTACTCTAGAGAAGATGGGAGTTGATGGAACCCAAGTACACCTTAAACTTGCCACAGTAATGGGAGAAGAGGTTGTGCCTTGCACAAAAATCAGTGGACTAGTGGTACGAGATATCAA
Source organism: Chionoecetes opilio (assembly GCA_016584305.1). Taxonomy (NCBI): domain Eukaryota; kingdom Metazoa; phylum Arthropoda; class Malacostraca; order Decapoda; family Majidae; genus Chionoecetes; species Chionoecetes opilio. The sequence continues at coordinate 73,117 of JACEEZ010018420.1, read as the reverse complement.
TGAGCATAATGACATTCGGCTGCCACCTACATACTCTAGAAAAAATATTCCAGCAAGAAAGGATCAGATTCCTCGACCTGAGACAGCCAGAGGATGGACACATTTGAGAAATATCTCTGACAAGCTAATGCCTTACAACTCAAATGTGGAGATAGGACTTCTAATTGGTATCAATTGCATCAGGGCAATCAAGCTAAAGGAGATTATTCCAGGGAATGATGGAGATCCATACGCACACAGGACAGAATTAGGATGGGGCATTGTTGGCAAAGTTGCTCCTGACAGAGTGCCACAAGATGATATTGTAGCAGTGCATAGAACAATAGCTCAAGAGGTTACCATTAATGAGGAGACGAAAGTCGGTTTCCTCGTTGTTCCATCAAAGACAAAGGAAATGGTCAATCCAGCTCAAGTCAGAAAAATGTTTGAACTGGATTTTAATGATAAAGGGACAGAAGATATTACCGTTTCCTATGAGGACAAGAGATTCCTGAGTAAGATGATAGAGGGAGTTCATCAGCAGAATGATGGACATTATGAAATTCATCTTCCTCTTAAAAGTGATAATGTAAAACTGCAAAATAACAAGGAAATGGCCTCACACAGATTGTTAAAGTTAAAAGGAAAATTCCAGAAAGAACCAAAATATCAACAGGATTATAAGAAGTTTATGCAAGATCTAATTGACAATGGCTATGCAGAAACTGTACCAGCAAAGGAAATGTTACGGGCTGATGGTCATGTTTGGTACATACCGCACCATGGAGTGTATCCAGTGGTGGGATTAAAAAATTTTAAGAACAGGTTCTCTCACTAAGGTCTCACTAACAACAGGTTCTCTCACTACCACAGTCTCTAGCAGCAAACCATGCTGGCTGGCTCGATACAGGGAGGTCCCGAAGATACGAGCAGTTAGGTTCCACCTGGCATACTCGTAAAGCGAAATCTCGTATAATGAAACACATAACTAACGGTAAAATATAGGTTTGGTTCCAGGACCCCATCAATTAGACATGTTTTTCAAGCTAAAATAAACTATAGCAAACACAACAAACACACAGCGTCTATATTACCCACACTGTACTACCTATTCTGTAGAAGAAGCATTCTGAAAGAGAAAATAGCACACAAAATAACATAACTGCACATTAATTCAATATAAAACATGCATAACAAGCAAAAAAGACATTGTAAAGTAGGACACCGCGTGATACAGGAGAAGGTAGTGTAGCGGTCCCAAGGTTGGGGCTGCACACCTGGCTAATTACCCCTAAGGATCAGGCCGCGCCATATGCTTAATTACCCTTCAGGTCACGCCTTGCTAGGGGTGACCTGACTGCGGTCCCAAGGTTGGGGCCGCATACCTGCTAATTACCCCTAAATGTCAGGCCGCGCCATATGCTTAATTACCCTTCAGGTCATGGCTTGCTAGGGGTGACCTCACTGGGGTCAACCAAATCCCCCTTTGTCTAGCCCCGGAGTGGTAGGGCATGCATTTTGAACTTGATAATTTTAATCACCCCAGTTTGAATGTCGTATCATTGGATTTTCGATCTCCTATATTGAAAATAGACCCTAATTTACACATCTCGTATCATCGGATTCTCGTATACCAAATGCTCGTATAGCGGGACCTCCCTGTATACGCGCCAAGGTTGATCTTTGGGTTGCCACATGCTACAGTCTAGCAAGTGAAATTATTAATTTTAGTTATTTTCCCAACTTTAAAAAAATTATTTAAGCTAACAACCGGTTCTCGGGATTAATGAAATTCCAAGAACAGGTTCTTACGAACCGGTGCGAACCGGCTGAATCCCATTACTGAGTGTATCACTCTAAAAAAACCGGGTAAATAAGAGTAGTATTTGACTGTAGTGCAAACTACAAGAATCAGTCATTGAATGGCTATCTGTTACAAGGCCCAGATCTCACCAACACACTCATTGGAGTGCTTTGTAGATTTCGGCAGGAAGTAATTGCATTTGTATGTGACATAGAAGCAATGTACCACCAAGTAAAGGTAAACCCAGAACATAGAGACCTGCTGCGTTTTCTATGGTGGAGACGTGGAGACCCACAAGAGAAAATAGTTGAATATAGAATGACGGCTCACCTGTTTGGAGCTACATCATCTCCAAGTGTTGCCAACTTTGCACTCAAGAAAGCTGCAGATGATTATGAGAGTCAGTGTGGATCCGATGCAGCCAACTTTATAAGAAAGGATTTTTATGTTGATGACGGACTCAAATCAGTCTCAACTGCAATGGAAGCCATTAGTCTCATAAAGAGGAGCAAGGACTTGTGTGAATTAGGAGGCTTTAATCTCCACAAATTCTTATCAAACAGTATGGAAGTATTAGCAGCAATATCGCCTAATGAAAGGAATGCCACCATGAAGAATTTAGACCTGTATGAAGACTCAATGCCTATAGAAAGAACTCTTGGAGTAGAGTGGTGTGTAGAATCTGACCTTTCAATTCAGAATTCACCTAAAGGACAAGCCATTAACAAGAAGGTATATTGTCAACTGTGAGCTCTATATATGATCCATTGGGACTAGTATCACCTTTGATTCTCATTGGCAAAAGAATACTCCAAGACTTATGCAGAGATGGAGTGAGTTGGGATGATAAGGTGCCACAGCATGTAAGGCCCAAGTGGGAACAGTGGAGAAATGAGCTATGCATGTTACAACAAGTGAAAATACCAAGATGTTATAAGCCTGATTCATTTGAGGATATCAAGAAAGTTGAACTTCATAATTTCTCAGATGTCAGTCAGGAAGGATATGGCCAGTGTTCATACATCAAATTGATCAATACTGATAACCAGATACACTGTGCTCTTGTAATGGCAAAATCAAGAGTCACACCCCTCCGAGCTATCACTATTCCAAGACTGGAACTTACAGCAGCAGTTGTGTCTGTGAGAATTCATGCATTGCTGAAGAAAGAACTTAGTTATCAGAATATTCAAGAAGTGTTTTGGACTGATAGTAAAGTAATTATGGGATATATTAACAATGATGCCTTAAGATTTCATGTATATGTAGCCAACAGAGTCCAGCAGATAAGAGACAAAACTTCACCAGAACAGTGGAAATATGTGGAAACAAAAAAGAACCCAGCAGATCATGCTTCTAGGGGACTGTCTGTACAAGAGTTGATTAACAGCAACACTTGGTGGAATGGTCCAGAGTTCCTTTGGCAGCATTTTGACATAACTGACAACTCTTTAGAAAGTAAGAATATCATAGATGATAATGATCCTGAAGTAAAGAGAGTTGTGTCATGTGCTACACAAATGACAGCATTCACTAGTATACTGGAAAGGCTGAATTATTTTTCTGATTGGTTTCGTGCCAAGAGGAGTATTGCAGTATGCCTCAGACTCCAAAGAATCTTCAAGAACAATGCCAGCAGAATAAGTCAAGTCAAGCAGGAATACATCCCAGTCACTGCTGGAGAATTAAAGGAGGCCGAAAATGAGATCATAAGACAAGTTCAAGCTGAGACATGTTCAGATGAAATAAGAACATTGAAAGGTGCAATAAATAGTGAGACTTTACCACATGTGAACAGAATTGATGGAAGGAGCAGAATAGTGAAGAAAACAAGCCAGCTGTACAAGCTTGATCAATTTATAGATGAAAGTGGGATACTCAGAGTTGGTGGACGGATCAGGCAAGCTACCTTGCAGAATGAAACAAGACATCCAGCTATCTTACACAAGAATTCACACATAACTGACTTAGTGATTCACCACTACCACAACAAAGTGTGCCACCAGGGTAGGGGTATTACACTGAATGACATTAGAGCATCTGGGTACTGGATTATAGGAGGATCTTCTCTGGCAGCAAGACATGCCTCTAAATGTGTTGTTTGCAGAAGGGTTAGAAGTGTCACACGAGGGCAGAAAATGGCAGATCTTCCCAAAGATAGGCTAGAGCCTGCACCTCCATTCACTTATGCTGCAGTTGATTACTTTGGCCCATTCTATATCAAAGAGGGACATAAAGAACTTAAAAGATATGGAGTACTCTTTACATGTATGGTGTCACGAGCAATCCATCTGGAAACGGCAAACAGTCTGGATAGTGACTCATTTCTGAATGCTTACCGTCGCTTCATTGGACGGAGAGGACCAGTTAGTCAGTTAAGATCAGATCAAGGAACTAACTTTGTAGGTGCAAATAATGAACTTTCAGATTGTTTGAAAGAAATTAATCGGGAGAAAATCAGAACTGAATTGTTGAAAGACAGTTATGATTGGATTAATTTCAAAATGAATGCACCACATGCTAGCTACATGGGTGGTGCATGGGGAAGACAGATACGTACAGTAAGAAATATATTGTCGGTACTACTTGATCAAAATGGAGCTCAGTTAGATGATGAATCACTAAGAACCTTCATGACAGAGGCAGAATCTATTGTAAATGGTCGTCCCTTAACTGTGGATAATCTGAGTTCTCCTGATGGCCTAGAACCACTGACACCCAACACCTTGTTCACCATGAAATCTAAGGTTGTATTGCCTCCTCCAGGCAATTATGAGAGAACTGATTTGTATTCAAGAAAGCGTTGGCGTAGGGTGCAGTTTCTAGCAAATGAATTCTGGTCAAGGTGGAAGAAGGAATACTTGCAGTCACTTCATTTAAGAAATAAATGGGTAAAACCTCAAAGAAATCTAGAAGTAGATGATGTTGTAATAGTGAAAGATGACACTTTGCCAAGAAACAACTGGAAGTTAGGAAGGATAGCAGAGGCTCTTCCTGACGACATGGTCTGGCAATAAAGCAAATTCCTACAACGAGTTTCTGTGACCTGATGTCAGTCCATGAGTCGGTGCTAAACCGAGTCCTGAAGTAAAATGAGCTCATCCGGCTACAGTGAAACTCTAATGCCCTTGTGTAAAGCTCATCCTGCTTCCCGCCTGTCTATAGATAATTCCAAGTATAAGCGACAGACTGTCTTCACAAAACCAAAGAACATCGGCGGTTGGGTATATGCACCATCTAAACATGAGATTATAACTTCTTAAACATACTCAATCATATGAGGCATATATACAATAAAAAAAATTATATGCCACAGCTACATATTGATTGTTGTAAAGGCAATGTATGTATTTCAATGTGTTAATATGGGGGAAAAAGTACAACATTTCGGAGGTGTCCACCATAAGTACTTTATAACATGGGTTTCTATGATTCGTACAACACAATTTTGTACAACACGGCGTGCTGTGTCGCCCATAAAACTGTGTTGTATGAGGATGCAGTGTATTGGACGTGAGAGGAGACATAAGTACGCCAGCTCTGATTTATGGAGATAATCCAAGTTCCACCAGGGAACGCATTTAGATGTAAAAGGTCGAGTGGTCCAGGGAATAGCAGTAAGTGCAGCGCTCAGAATTGAAACAGAAAAGTGAGTATATCAGAGGTGGAAGAAAAGGTTGATGAATGGAAAGGGAGGTAAAGGTACGCCAGTCGGCGCTATTGAAACACCAGCATGGAGGGTTAGAAAGTGGGACGTATTAGGTAGGAGAAAGTAAGATATGAAAGTGGTCACTGTAAGGAAATTGGTCTAAGACCGACCAATGAAGCTCCAAGCGGAGGGAAGGAGAGCAAAGGAATAGGTCAAGGCAAGAATAGGACTGGGTTCTCATATCAAAGTGAGTGGGGCAATCAGAGTTCAGAATGATGAGATCAGTGATGGATAGTAAGAGTTCAAGAGAACGACCACGTGGGTTCACATTGGAATCACCCCAAAGCGAGTGACGTTAGTTGAAATCACCTACGGTACCACTAACAAAGGGGGCTGTAGGTGGGAGAGAAGGTCATGTATGGCATCAAATTTATGGGGAGATAGGGAGAAATATATTGAAACAACGGTAATCCAGGGTTTGATAGAGACTCGTAACAGGAAAAAAAAGAAGGAAGACGGGAAAGGCCAGGCAAAATTAGTCAGACAGAGGACAGAGGCCCGAAGCCAGGGGGTCACAACATAGGAGTGGTCTTTTCTTCTTTTTAGGGAATCTAGTTACTTGCTGGAATTTATGAATGCTTGCTTATTCAAGTTACAATATAAATGTTATGACCAAGGCNTTTAAAAAAAAAAAAAAGGGAAAAACGGGAAAGGCCGGCAAAATTAGTCAGACAGGGGACAGAGGCCCGAAGCCAGGGGGTCACAACATAGGAGTGGTCTTTTCTTCTTTTTAGGGAATCTAGTTACTTGCTGGAATTTATGAATGCTTGCTTATTCAAGTTACAATATAAATGTTATGACCAAGGCCTTTAGTTTGAAGCATGAGGCATGAATCATACAACAACCACGGAAAGAAAAGAATGATTCCCGGTAGAATTTAATGCCTTAAAAACTACTTGGGCACAAAAAAATACCAAGCACAGTATTCATGTTAGAAATTGAGTCTGACTTTAATTTCAGACTCGCCTCAACATTATTTGAATTTGCAAGTTCTCTCTCTCTCTCTCTCTCTCTCTCTCTCTCACACCACCAGCCTGTAGGAGATGTAGCGACCAGCTGTCTCTGAAGGACGGATGATCTTGACCACTTGGCCACGCTTGAGCCCGAAATACCTGGCTACGGGGTCACCTGCCTGTATCCTCATGAGCTGGTTGTCCTTGAGCTTGTACCTGTGAATATATCCCCATGACATTCCTTATTTATCATTCTTGTAGTGGAGTGTATATTATTCCTGATTTTCTGTTGCAAGTATAGACCTAAGTAGTATTGAAACAGGTATATTTAATTTTTTTACAATTCTCTCTCTCTCTCTTCTCTCACCTCGTCAGCAGTTCTGTCTTCTCCTCAGCTGTCATCACCACATGCTCCGGCACCAACTCATGTTCCGTGATGTTGATCAGCAATTCTGACTCCAAGAACTGCTCCAAGATGTACTTCGGGGCCATATCTACCAGAGCCTGCGAGAAGAAACAGGTACTGGAGATGGTGGTGACAGTCATAATAGCAGCTGCAGTAATAGTAGTAGTAGTGGTGGTGGTGGTAGAACCAGTAGTAGTGGTGGATGAAGTAGTCATGTTAGAGGAGGAGGAGAAAGAGTACAGGTACAGTCATAAGAAATAGTAGCATAAAACTAATTTACGACTAACAAATGTGCGTGACTGGTTGTAGATATGCAAACTGTACTTAAGTAAATACACACACCTTGTAGGAAAATCAAATATATCTGGGTATGAACGCCATAAAATAAGACACATACCTGCTTGGCTGACGGCGACATCCCTGACTGAACGACAATAATAGCGCGCTGGATATTCTCCTCTTGCATGCGAGTACAGTAGGTCTTGATAGTGCGTACGCCAACCTGCCGAGTGACACATAAGTACACATGAAACAGACTGATTCTTTTAAGGGTATTGTAGAGAAAGACAGAAATATTACAAAACACAAGTCTTGGAGGACAATATGCATGTAGCTATGCATTTATATATAGACAGAGAATTAGGTACATAAAAAGAGACCCAGAGAACACTCACCTTTGGCTCATCTGGGAAGAAAACAAACATCTGGTCCGTCGGGTCGTCATTGTGAGCCACCAACACGATGAGGTCAGAGCGCGCTGGCTGCCTCTCAGATGGCTTCTCCCCAAATTGCTCCTTGAACTGGACAAGGGTCTGGTCCAACTCATCCTGCGTCACCAAGTACCCGCGGTCATGACACAGCTGCATGATGGTCTTGCGGATGCGCCACAGCTTGTATGTCTCGGCCTCGTCATCCATCGTTCAGTTCTTTTTTTTTTTCTTTTTTGTGTTTTAAATATTGTTTATCTATTATAAATGACCTGGTTTGTGTTTTTTTTGTTTTGTTTATCTTGGTGTTTTTGAATCTCAAGGAGGATGTAGTTATTCTATCTGGAAAGAATAGCATTTCTTAGTTTGCACAAAGTTGTGGATCAAAAAACAAAAGATACATAACTCATTTTTCATCTGGTCACAAAGGCTGGCTCAATAGATCCTAATTTCAATTGGCATATCTAGTTACTTATATTCTAATTTTTTTTTAAATCCCAGAACATGGTTATTAGTGCTTCAAATATCACTCACTATGGCTTAGTTGGGAGCCATATATCAAATGAGTAGCGAGCACCAAAATGGAGATTCTAGATAATATGACCTCGCACATTATATAATTTATATGCTGCTATACACAATTGTCCCGTTAGGAGGTTAGGTTAGGTTCGGTTATGCCTGAATCACACATACACGAATAATACGATTCTCCACGATCAAGGATTATGCCGAGGTTCGGTAAATTTTACCACGATGCGTGTGATATCATGACATTAGGCGATATTGGTAGGATATTCATACGGTATCATTCCGATGCTCACAGATTATGATACGATAGTCGTATTGTCATTCAGGATAAAATGCAATTACATCGGGAAGTAGGGCAGCGATGACCCCGTCGATAAAGGACGGCCGTACACATATCGACACCCTACTATTACCTTATCAAAAGGATATAGCAAGGACGGCTCATTAGCTTCCTAATGGCATCGTGGCGAGTGCCTCCCAAGCAGGGCATGTAGTTCGTTACGGTACGGTACAAAATTATGGTACGGTACGGTAATTTAAGGGCTAAAAGTAAGGTTCGATATATTTCTTAAAGTTCAGTACGGTACGAAAGTTCGATTTTTATTTCCGTACTTATATCGAACCATTTTCGTACCCAGCAGTATGGATGGTAGGCTACCATCCTACTGTCTATCTATCTTCATGTATATCTATCTGTAAAAATCACTGGACTTCACCCCAGCTCAGGGACCAGGGAGTCTCAAGGAGCGGGAGTTTACCCCATTAACACGACCGTGTGACCTCAATACCAGGGAGGAATTTTCCATCCAGCGCCTGGGTGTTGACCTGGGGTCCTGGGACTCCTGGGGATAATGATTAATAGTTCAACAGGTCATGTGTCTAGTTCTTATCTACCTTAATATATATATATATATATAAAAATTATATATATATAAAATATATATATATATATATATATATTATATTAATATATATATAAAAATATATAAAAATATAAAATATATAAAATATATATATATATTATATATATATAGGGGTGCTTGGGTGCAAGAAAATTTCTAGAAGAAAATACAGAATTGGTTGACATGTGTGCAGATGTGCGGCGACTTCCATCTTAGAAGCACTGTACATAAAAGAGATCAATCCCAAGCTTAATGTACAGGCAAACGACCTACAAGCTCTACCCAGCATGAAAAGAACAAAAGCAAATAACAGCCTACTCCAGAAAAGCCAAGCGAAGACCAAAAAACCCAATCAGCTCTTCCACTAAAGAAGACGAGAAGCAAAGCTATCTACCAATCCCCGATCCCGCTAATGGCTGCGGGGCAGGCAGCCCGGGCTATAAATACCTTTCCCCACATTTTTAATCATGGCCCCACCTCAACCCCGGGGAAAAACATTTCCATATGCTGCTGAAAAAGGGTTTTGACCCGAAATCGGATACAGAAAACATGACAAGCATATACAAAACCCTTTGTTTCCCTCACCTTTATATTGTGTGCCCGAGGGGCATTCTTGGCCCTCCTTTTTGCAATTAAAATAGCAAAAACAAAATTTTGAGATTTTAATTTCATTTAGGTAAATTTGATTTACCCCAATATATTTTCAGAACACAAGCTTCTAAATTTTTACTCTATCCATAAGCTTTTTTTCTACTTACTTTTTTAAAAAGTTTACAAACAAAAAGGGGGCTTCCATTTAATTTCAAAAAACCTTTACAGCACTAAAAATAATATTTTAAATTTATTTTGTCCGCCATATCGAAACTCTCTCAGGAACAGCATTTTTTTATTGTCCTCATTTGGAAATTTTAACCAACTAAATTGAAAACGTGAAATTGGGGTAGTTTTCCTAAATTTAAAAAAAAAATAAAAAAATTTCTTTTTCACCAACAAAATTTGTAGAAATACCATCAATAAATAATGTGTAGTTCAAAGTTCTGATCTGTTTTTCCTCTTGTATACAAAGAAACTATAATGTATTTTTGATGCCCCTCGCTAAATTGTTTTTTTTTTTTAATAAAAATATTCGTAAAGAGCCTGGCTCGACGATTCATTCCAAAAATTTTTTAAATTGTTATGTATTGTTAAAAAATTGCAGGAAATAAACTTACTTATTCTTTTATTACAAGACGGGGAAAGTATAAAAGTGATTACAAAAAAGAATAAGAACCCTTAAAAAGAAAAAATCTTTAAGAGATAATAAACGCGAATAGTACCTTTTAAAAATTATATTCTAAATTTTTATAATATATATAATATTTTAATAATATATATATAATATATAAAAAATAATATTATAATATATATATAAATTTTATATATAATATAATATTATATATATATATATATATAAGATATATATATATATATATATATATTTTATTAAAATTATATATAAAATATATATATTAAATATAATTTTAATATTTTATTATATATATATATATATTAATATATAATTTTATTTTTATATATTATAATTATATATATATATTTTTTATCTATTAAATTTTTTTTATATTAATTTTTAAAATTTTTTAAAAAATAAATATAATTAATATAATTTTTTAAATTTTTTAAAGAATAATAAAACTTATAATTACAAATAAAAAAAAAAAAATTTTTTAAAAAAAATATTTTCCCCCCCCCTTTTAAATTTTTTAAATTTATTTTAAATTAGAAAAAATTTTTGATATATAAAAATTCTTTAAATTTTTGTTTAAAAATTTTAATATTAAATTATTAATTTCTTTTTTTTTTTAATTTTTTTTTTTTTTTTTTTTTGCGGGTTTAAAATAATTTTTTTAAAAAAATTTTTTTTAAAAAAAAAATAATTTTTAAAAAATTTTGGAATCTTCGAAAACCCCCCTTAAAATTTTTTTTTTAAAAAATTTTTGGGCCCACAAAAAAAAACCCGCATTTTCCCAAAATAAATTTTTTTGGGGGGGGACACAAACCCCAAAAATTTTTAAAAAAAATTGGGGTAAAATTCTNTAAGAATATCATAATGTAAGATCTGAAGAAAGAGAGTTGTGTCATGTCTATACAAATGACAGCATTCACTATTATATAGGAAAGGCTGAATTATTTTTCTGCTTGGTTTCGTGCCATGATGAGTATTGCAGTATGCCTCAGACTCTAAAGAATCTTCAGAACAATGCCAGCAGAATAAGTAAAGTCAAGCAGGAATACATTCTAGTCACTGCTGGAGAAATAAAGGAGGCCGCAAATGAGATCATAAGACAAGTTCAAGCTGAGATATTTTCAGATGCAATAAGAACATTGAAAGGTCCAATAAATAGCGAGACTTTACCACATGTGAACATAATTGATGGAAGGAGCAGAATAGTGACGAAAACAAGCCAGCTGTACAAGCTTGATTTATAGATGAAAGTGGGATACTCAGAGTTGGTGAACGGATCAGGCAAGCTACCTTGCAGAATGAAACAAGACATCCAGCTATCTTATACAAGAATTCACACATAACTGACTTAGTGATTCACCACTACCACAACAAAGTGTGCCACCAGGGTAGGGGTATTACACTGAATTAAATTAGAGCATCTGGGTACTGGATTATAGGAGGATCTTCTCTGGTAGCAAGACATGTCTCTAGATGTGTTGTTTGCAGAAGGATTAGAAGTGACACACGAGGGCAGAAAATGGCAGATCTTCCCAAAGATAGGCTAGAGCCTGCACCTCCATTCACTTATATTGCAGTTGATTACTTTGGCCCATTCTATATCAAAGAGGGACGTAAAGAACTTAAAAGATATGGAGTACTCTTTACATGTATGGTGTCACGAGCAATCCATCTGGAAACGGCAAACAGTCTGGATAGTGACTCATTTATGAATGCTTACTGTCGCTTCATTGGACGGAGAGGACCAGTTAGTCAGTTAAGATCAGATCAAGTAGCACCGACAATATATTTCTTACTGTACGTATCTGCCTTTCCCATGCACCACCCATGTGGCTAGCATGTGGTGCATTCATTTTGAAATTAATCCAATCACAACTGTCTTTCAACAATTCAGTTCTGATTTTCTCCCGATTCATTTCTTTCAAAACAATCTGAAAGTTCATTATTTGCACCTACACAGTTAGTTTCCTTGATCTGATCTTAACTGACTAACTGGTCCTCTCCGTCCAATGAAGCGACAGTAAGCATTCAGAAATGAGTCACTATCCAGGCTGTTTGCCGTTTCCAGATGATTGCTCGTGACACCATACATGTAAAGAGTAACTCCATATCTTTTAAGTTCTTTACGTCCCTCTATTGATATAGAATGGCCAAAGTAATCAACTGCAGCATAAGTGAATGGAGGTGCAGGCTCTAGCCTATCTTTGGGAAGATCTGCCATTTTCTGCCCTCGTGTGTCACTTCTAACCCTTCTGCAAACAACACATCTAGAGACATGTCTTGCTACCAGAGAAGATCCTCCTATAATCCAGTACCAGATGCTCTAATTTAATTCAGTGTAATACCCCTACCCTGGTGGCACACTTTGTTGTGGTAGTGGTGAATCACTAAGTCAGTTATGTGTGAATTCTTGTATAAGATAGCTGGATGTCTTGTTTCATTCTGCAAGGTAGCTTGCCTGATCCGTTCACCAACTCTGAGTATCCCACTTTCATCTATAAATGGATCAAGCTTGTACAGCTGGCTTGTTTCGTCACTATTCTGCTCCTTCCATCAGTAATGTTCAGTGTGGTAAAGTCTCACTATTTATTGGACCTTTCAATGTTCTTATTGCATCTGAAAATGTCTCAGCTTGAACTTGTCTATGATCTCATTGCGGCTCCTTTATTTCTCCAGCAGTGACTAGAATGTATTCCTGCTTGACTTTACTTATTCTGCTGGCATTGTTCTTGAAGATTCTTTGGAGTCTGAGGCATACTGCAATACTCCTCTTGGCACGAAACCAATCAGAAAATAATTCAGCCTTCCAGTATACTAGTGAATGCTGTCATTTGTGTAGCACATGACACAAACTCTCTTTACTTCAGGATCATTATCATCTATGATATTCTTTACTTTCTAATGAGTTGTCAGTTATGTCAAAATTCTGCCAAAGGAACTCTAGACCATTCCACCAAGTGTTGCTGTTAATCAACTCTTGTACAGACAGTCCCCTAGAAGCATGATCTGCTGGGTTTTTTTGTTTCCACATATTTCCACTGTTCTGGTGAAGTTTGTCTCTTATCTGCTGAACTCTGTTGGCTACATATACATGAAATCTTAAGGCATCATTGTTGATATACCCCAAATTACTTTACTATCAGTCCAAAACAGTTCTTGAATATTCTGATAGCTAAGTTTTTTCTTCAGCAATGCATGAATTCTCACAGACACAACTGCTGCTGTAGTTCCAGTCTTGGAATGGTGATAGTTCGGAGGGGTGTGATCTCTTGATTTTGCCATTACAAGAGCTCAGTGTATCTGGTTATCAGTATTTGATCAATTTGATGTATATAAACACTGGCCATATCCTTCCTGACTGGCATCTGAGAAATGATGAAGTTCAACTTTCTTGATACCCTCAAATGAATCAGGCTTATAACATCTTGGTATTTTCACTTGAAGTAAAATGAGCTCATCCGGCTACAGGGCCATCATTATTATACTCACCAGCATTGCCGAAAAATACATTGTTGTGGTGGAGTCTAAATTCCTCCTCCTCGGCCCCCCACCCTAAAATCTCTGTAGCGAGCAAAGCGTCTGTTGCCTGACCAGTCCACCAGCTCGATATGCAACTCTGGCGTGTAGTGTTGTTCGTGTTGGTGAGAGCCCACAGCAGGATGTTACCTGGAAACAACAGAGAATGACGTCGGACTCAGCCATGCAGGAGGAAAGAAGAGATGAGAGAAAGAAAGGAGAGATGCAGGTGGAAAAAAGGTGGAACATACCGTATTAAAGTAATCGTCCAGACCCATTTTTTTTGGCCTAATTATGTTGAATGTACATTCAAAACACCTAATCACCAAAAAAAATTAATTTCCAGGCCTTATATCCGTAAAAACACGACTTTTGTAAAAAGCGCGCGAAAAAAAAAAATCTTCCCTCCAACAGGGCTACGAATGTTATTGATGACGTCAGAGGAGGAAGCCTCCAATGTAAACATCTGTCTGACACCTGTCAGCAAATGTTATGATGAGTGATTGTACTTCGGTGTCAGACAGTGAATCTGTCCCGCTGTGACAGATCTAGAGTACGATGCTCAATCTGAGACCGAAATAAATGACGCTGCTCGCGTATACTATGAGGAAAACGAACTCAGATTGTGATGGAGCCCAACCCTATATGTTTGAACCAGAATACGAGGCGGACGAAACAGATGTTAGCGGCAACAACAACCCCTTACACACAACAACCCCTTACACACAACAACCCCCTTACACACAACAACCCCCTTACACACAACAACACCTTACACACAACAACCCCTTACACACAACAACCCCTTACACACAACAACCCGTTACACACAACAACCCCTTACACACAACAACCCCTTACACACACAACCCCATACACACAACCAAACCCCTTACACACAACAACCCTTACACACACACAACAACCCCTTACACACAACAACTCTAACACACACAACTCTTACACACAACAACCCCTTACACACAACAACCCTTACACACAACAACCCCTCAACACAGCAACCCTTTACACACAACAACCCCTTACACACACAACCCCTTACACACAACAACCCCCTTACACACAACAACCCCTTACACACAACACCCCTTACACACAACAACCCTTACACGCAACAACCCCTTACACACAACAACCCCCTTACACACAAAATTGGTGATAGTGATGGTGGTGACACACAGCAACACAACAGCATCCGGTGAGTGAGTGAGTGAGTGAGTGTATGAGTGTGTTGTGGTGAGTGTGTGTGTGTGTGAGTGTGTGTGTGTGTGTGTTGGGGGTGTGTGTGTGTGTGTGTGTGGTGTGTGTGTGTGTGTGGGGGTGTGTGTGTGGTGAGTGTATCACTACAAATCCTTGCAAATTTCAACTTCCGTTCCAATCTGCCCTAGTCCGCCGCACTAATCTTTTCAACACATTTAACGTTGTCGTATCAGTCGGAAACGTGTGCAAACTTTTCTTGAAAGGCACATCTGTCTTGCTGCACCCATAAAGGATGCATTCAGTGGCATATCGCAAAAAAATCTATCAGAAACACCCAAAAATCTTCAAGTACTATAAATTTTTCTCTTTGTTTACGTGCTTCTGATCAGCGCGGGGAGAGGAGGCCTTCCTCCTGTTACGTCACCGAGCCGTGGGGCATCGTCTGCCAGTTGGCAGCTGCGTTTTCGAAGCTCGGGGAATTTATAGATTTTGATTGCAGATTATTAAAAACGGCTGGCTGGATGCAAAAAGTGACAACATTTGTTGATACCTCGATAATGGTTTATACTTAAACTACATAAAATCAGGAATGATTAAATGGTCTGGACGATTACTTAAGAGGGGAAACAGGAAAAAAAACGAAATGAAAAGGCTGAGTTTAAAGGTTAGGAAAAATATACAATACCATGAATAGGTAAAAACGGAAAAAAAAAAGAGAGAGGGAGAGAGAGGAGAAGAGGAGAGAGAAAAGAGGGGGAGAGAGAGGAGGAGAGAGAGAGAGAGAGAGAGAGAGAGAGAGGGGGAGAGAGAGAGAGGAGAGAGAGAGAGAGAAGGGGAGAGAGAGAGAGAGGAGAGAGAAAAGAGAGAGAGAGAGAAAAAAAAGTTAAAAATAAGTTAGTCAAAAAAAAAAAATTTAGGATAACACACACACACACACACACACACGTGTGTGGTGTGTGAGCAGGAAGAAAAATACTGAGGCATCACCGTGACTCACCCAACCAAAACTCTCGGTCAAAGTCCCGAAGCCCACCTTGTAGTCCTCCAGCCACGCATGAATTTTCTCGTGGGGCTCAACGTCGTCCCGCACCTTTTCTACCAGTGGATAGGGGGGGGGGGAGATGCTGCGTCACTTACAGCTGCCACATGAACACCGCACGGACGAAATAATCACACTGAGGATTACCTTCAAGGTCCACACTAATGATTATCACAATGAAGGGTTTCCTAAAATTTGATGATAGGTACTATCTTTAATTCTTTGAAAAAAATTGAGGGTTTACATTTTGGGAGTTATACAGAGTGCTTAGTTAAAAAATGATCACAAACCGATCCTGTCAAAAGCTTGAGGCATCATGGAACTCATATTGATAAAAAAATTGATGAGTCTTGTAAGGCAGTCGGATCGGAAGTAATGTACTGACGTAGTAATGTAATGGTATGCTGAGATCATGGAGCTATAAAGGAGACCTTATAGTAGTCCATGGCGCTGATATAGGGGTAGGTGTTGTATTATATTAAGGTTGGGCTTATTCTCGGCAATTTTGATGGTCATCGTCATTGTCGTCATCGCAGTATTTGTATTAG
This sequence comes from Chionoecetes opilio, assembly GCA_016584305.1. Classification (NCBI taxonomy): domain Eukaryota; kingdom Metazoa; phylum Arthropoda; class Malacostraca; order Decapoda; family Majidae; genus Chionoecetes; species Chionoecetes opilio. The sequence continues at coordinate 56,562 of JACEEZ010018420.1, read as the reverse complement.
TAGTAGTTTTATTATTATTATTAGTAGTAAAAAATAGTTGGGAGTAGTAGTGATATTAGTAGTAATAGCAGTAATAGTAGTAATAATAATCGCAATAGTAGTAGTAGTTTGTAGTAGTAGTAGGAGTAATTGTAGTAGTGGTAATAGTAGTTGTAATAGTAATAGTAATATCCCAGAAGAAGTGATTGTTACATACCTGAAAGACCGTCCAGCCTCCGCCCTCAGTCTCCTGGTCGCAGTAAAACCCTCCACGGGCCTTGTAGTGGGTTAGGTGGGGGCACTAGGTAGATGCCGCTGCGGGAGGCCCCTTGGCTTGTCTGCAGGTCGTGGCAGCTTGTCCCACGGGGAAAAAGACTCTGGCGGGCAGGTTTGGACTTTCAACCCCAATCGTATAGATTAAGTGTGTATGTGTGTGTGTGTGTTGTGGGGTGTGTGTGTGTGTGTATTTTGTGGTGAGTGTGTGTGTGGTGTGTGTGTGGTTTTGTGTGTTTGTGGTGGTGTTGTGTGTGTGGTGTGTGTGTGGGGTGTGTGGTGTGTGTTTGTTGTGTTGTGTGTGTGTGTGTGTGTGTGTGTGTGTGTGTGTGTGTTGTGTGTGTGTGGTGTGTATGTGTGTGTGTGTAATTAAACCCACGGTTTTCCAACCGAACTGGACTCGTGACCCTGGGTTTACCTTTCAGGAAGAGGTTGCAGCTTGTAGTGACCGACATTTGGGTAATGTTGCGACCTCACACACCACATACACCATATTCCTTTGCTCAATAGGGACAGTAACCACCCAGATTTTTGGGTGTAAAAAATTTCCGGGAATGAAGGGGGGTCGAACACGCCACTACAGAATGGCCAGCCCACGCCTTTAATCCATTAGTTTCTGGCTGATGTTTGTGTTTTTCATTCATGCATTGTTTTGTCCACGCCTCCAGTCCAGTCGGACTCGCGATCGCCAGTTTCACCATCCCCCGGGGCGATCTTGTAGCTCATTACTACCCATCATAGATAATGCTGGGACCTCAAACACCACACCCCCCATCCCCTTGCTCAAGGGGGACAGTAACCGCCCGAATATGTCAGTGAAAAATCCCAGGGAGCAGTGAGGATTCGAACCGGCTACCATAGAATGGCAAACGCACGCTATCGACTGCCATCGTGGCGTGGGTTTTGTTGTGTGTGGTGTGTGTGTGTGTGTGAGTGGGGTGTGTGTGTGTGTGTGTGTGGGGTGTGCGTGTGTGTGTGTGTGGGTGTGTGTGTGGGGTGTGGGTGTGTATTCATCTAGTTGTATTTTTCAGGGCCAGAGCAATGCTCGGTGGCCCCGTCTCCAAAACAACATTTTTATCATTCATCCTTAGTAGGGTACGCCGTAGGTTCAATGAAAAATGAAATATAGATTATTTCGAATTTGGCAGGGTGTTTTCTTATGTAAAATGAATTTAAAGGGTGGTTTGTCCGCTTCAACTTTTTGGTTTTAGATATTCTGCTATGCAAAAATGGACTTTTATATTTATATGCAAAACATACCTTGATACATCATCTTTATACCCCACACAAAAAGCCACTTAAATTTGAGAATTTGAAAAATTTCACTGATGACAAAGTTGTAGAGCGCTAAAAACTCTATCGGAAGTAAGCCCTCGATATTGCCCCTAAGACCTACATTAAGTCCGCCAGACGCCGGGAAAGCTCACTTCATACAAAATCGCCTCGTTTTTGGGGTAAAAATCTTTTTCCTGGCAACTGGATTTCCCACGTTATTATTTACCCAACGTAGGTGGTTTCAGGGCTGGATACTGTTTAAGGTCTAAGGTCCTATCACCAAACCCCAAAAATAACAAAAAAACTGCGTAAGTCGGTCAAACCACGTACGGCGAAGTACAGCTCCACACCCAAGCATCCGGTTCGACGTTCCGCCCACAGCTGCTGCTCCCTTTGGCTTCTGGACCTCCAGGACCTTTCGCTGAAGGCCACCTCTCTCCAGACATGTCGTACCTGGTCTGCGATCCTAACAAGCTGAGGGGGCCAGGCAGGATCCCCATGACATCGGCCAGGACCTTGACCAGGGGAAGCACCAGGTTCCCAAAATAGTAGGATGGGTTACGATGGGAGGAAGGACAAGACCAGGGCGATGGGGCCCGACAGCTATGGGAAACTGCACCCAAAGGTTGATCAGGGAGGAGCATGTGTCAGTGACAGAGGAGCCATCTGGAAGGTCCCTTTTGGCATTTTGTACCAGAGGACCCGGTGCCACCTGAGAAGCCTGCGTTCAAGGTGGCTCAGGCTTCTATGATCTGCTGGTGACATACGACTCCACCGACCCCACTGATTGTACTGCAAGGTGACTCAACTAGGGCCAACACGGGGTTGGAAGGGTGGTACTCACCCCCATTTGGAGAAGATGCTGGGACGCAAGCTCTTCTGGAGTATATGCGTGTTGCACACAAACGAGTTGCCCCTGCGCCACCTTATCACCAGCATCGACGGGCCTACCTCATTGACACTGGCTTCACGGGTCCAGTGTGCAGTCTGCTGTCCAGCGTGAATGAGATCCCAGTACAACGCAGAGTTCAGAAGAGTGCCAGGCGGTGAAGATCTCACGGAGATCCCGGAGTATATCCTGGTCAACATGTCCCTGACCAGAGGTCTCCTACTAGCTGGTCCAGGCTGTGAAGCGGGGCGTTCTCCCGTCCGAGCTGCAGAAGATCAAGTTGTGGCAAGGTGTCCACTCCAGATGGCTCACACAGCCCAGTCGCTCGTGTACATGTGGACCAGAAAGCATGAACTGACGGGAAAAGAACTGAACACCCTGGAAATCCTAGTCAAGTACGCCTGCAGGTGTACTTCAAGCTCTACTACGACACCCAAGGGTTTTCACCACAGACTAGAGGAGGGCCCCCAAGCACATCCTCACGCAGCTCAGAGTGATTGAGGTCGCAGCCCAAGAAGGTCCAAACAGCTGTGACCTTCTACGTGCGAATAGGAGCATGGTTCGCACACTCAGAATGTGTCCTCCTCTCGCTGATGGCGAGTCAGAGTGAGGACGACCGCAGGCTCGCCGTGACCAGATTTTGAAGCGAGGGCTGGCGAGAAGTATGGGGACACCAGTGTAAGACCTCGCATCACACCCAAGCTGAATTGTCAGCCCCCAGCTTTAGGGCACGATCAGCTGGCAGCCCCGGCCCGGTGCACGAGCCGGCATTCACCTGTTCACCGGCCGGTGATTTAGATCCAGGAGATCCTGGTCAAGCCGTACGAGGTTCCGGAGTTCTCTATCCACACTCAGAGCACCGAAAGAGTCGTGAAGCAGGTGACAGAGGCTGCGGCAGCAGTGGTGGGGCAGCAGACCAGAGGGCGGGTTCATCCGGGCTCGGGCCACCACCGGGAGACCATGCCCTGCTTCAGGTCTAAGAAGGACATGATGGACACGTTCTAGGCCAACGTAGAGGCTGTGACACTGTGATGTAGTGCCTGATGAACCAACTGATCAGGAAAGAGCTTACCACGCTAGTCATTGGAACTTATATTGGTGCATGATGCAATACACAGGACCCAAACGGACACTGCGTACTCATTTAAACATTATTCGATAAGGTTACAATATAAAAGTGCGATTTTGCATAGTAAGAATTGCTCAAATGCAACAATGGATTTAGATAAAATCGTCTTAGAATTCCATTTTACATAGGAAATTGGCATGCCAAAGTTGAGAAAAAAAATTTTTGTTATACGGCGTACCTAAATTCCTTAGTGCTTTGTGTTTGGCCGGGAAGCCAGCACCCCCGGGGAGCAGGGGCACAAACCCGGCTAATACCCGGTACCCCATTCACTGCTGGGTGGACAGGGGCTCGGGTTTTAAGGAAACAGCCCCTATGTTTCCGCTCCGCCCGGGGATCGAACCCGGGACTTCTCGGTTGTGAACCCAGCGTGCTTCCCCTACACTACGGAGTACCCAATGCATGTGTATTATGTGTGTGTGCGTGTGTGTGTGTGTGTGTGTGTGTGTGTGTGTTTTGTGGTGTGTGTGTGTGTGTGTGTATGCACCACGGTCCCTTTTCCGCAAGCTGGACATGCAATCGCCAGTTTACCCTCCCGGAAAGAGCTTGGAGCTCGTAGTAACCCCGATATTTGGCATATGTGGGACTTTGCATACCACACGCACTCATCCCCTTGTTCAAGGGGGACAGTAACCACCAGTATTTGTCATTGAAAAATGCCCGAGAGCTTTCAAGGTCGGAGCCGACAACAGAATGGCCTGCCTTGTCTGACGCTCTTATCTACTTGACAGAGGTGGGCATCCGCAAATATTTTCGCAAACCGCAGCTTCCAAAATTGCGGAAGTCTGAATTTGTTTGCAGATTTGCGGAAGACCAAACAATTCCGGATTTGCGTTTGCTGATGAACTTCCGCAACGCAAATATGTCCGCAAATTTTAAAGTGACCGTTGCGAGTTTAAAACAGGATTTCTGTGCGGCTACCCGCGCCGCCTTTGGTGAGTGAGGTACGCTAGTTACTAATATATTCCTTGCCTGGGTAGACGTGTTTTATGTCCAACACAGCCATCCCAGCTCTGCAGGCGTGGGGAGACTGTTCTCCCAGGGGTCGGTCGTCATGAAGGTCGAAAGAGCGAGTTTGACCTCTGATAATTTCGAGAGATTGTTCTTCATGAGGGGGAACATGGATCTGCTCAATATGGAGTTGTTACCAGAGGATTCTAGTGAGTAGTCTTAAGGCCTGATTTCATATCAATAAATATATTTTGGAGTGTAGTGTACTTAAACTTAGTATTATTGTTGTTAAATACTACATTTATTTGCATTAGTGATTTACTATATGATAAAGTAATTTACTGCTACATTTCAAAGATCAACCAATCATTGGGGGCGCTGAGTCAAGCACCTTCTTGAGATCAACATAGGCTGCAAGCATTCCCTGTCGATACTCACGTCGGCGTTCCACCAGGACACGAAGCGCTAGGATACGGTCCGTTGTTGACTAACCAGGCGTGAACCCACGTACGTGGTTTGGGATTATTTCAAGATTATCTCTAATGACATTGCAAAATGTAAACTTTGCAATAATTATTATTTATGTAAGATATTATCATATAAATATTCGTGTAAGAGTGGGTCTTCGTCACGCAACATGGAAACATACAAATTTAATGGCATTTACTTTAGACATTAATAATTTTATGGCTGAACTCTTACAATGTATACAAAATATTTCAGCTACCTATATGATATCAGGGTGGACCCTCCAACTGAGCAGCTTCACACCACTGGGTTACAGGCAGTGGATGCCGATCCTCCCATTGACGAAACCGCACCCTCTCTTGACGAAGTCAGAGAGGCTATAACAAAGTTGAGGGTGGAAGGCAGCTGGTGTTTGTAATATCAGTGCGGAGCTCCTCAAAGGTGGGGGTGAGGCCATGATCCGCGGGCTGCATGCTGTCCTGACTGCCATGTGGAAATCAGGTACCATTCCTCCTGACTGGAAAAGGGGCCTGGTCGTCCCTATCTGGAAAGGGAAAGTGGACCGTCAGGACTGCAACAATTACCGCAGTATTACACAGCTCAGCGTGCCAGGCAAGATGCTTGCCCATCTATTGCTGACACGGATCCGCCGATGACTGATGGCTCAGTCATCTGCTGAAGCATCAGAGGACCTCAGCAGTCAGCAGTCTGGGTTCACGCCTGTTAAGTCAACAACGGACCGTATCCTAGCGCTTCGTGTCCTGGTGGAACGCCGACGTGAGTTCGACATGGGATGCTTGCAGCCTATGTTGATCTCAAGAATGCGTTTGACTCAGTGCATCGTGCGTCACTCTGGGATCGTCTGCGACTTCGTGGATTCCTGCAAGGACTATTGGTTTGATGACTGGACTGTACTCTGGGACTGAGAGTGCTGTGAAGTGTGGGGGAGGTGTAGCCAGCTTCTTTCCTGTGAATACAGGAGTGAGCCAAGGGTGCGTCCTTGCCCCATCACTTTTAAACACTTGTATGGACTGGATTTTGGAAAAAGTTTAGATAAAAGTGTTTGGGGGAGCACCCGTGGGCCCAACACCAAGATCACTGATCTTTTTTTTTGCCGAGGGGAGGCAGTAATCTTTGCTGAGCCGCGGGAGGTCCTGGTGATGGCTCTCGATGCGCTCCCAAAAGGGAGGAAAAACCTTTTGGGTATTTGGGGTCTCTTGGTTTTAGACCTGGGTTCCAGGTTTTTGGAGGCTTATTAGTTGAAACAGTACATTTCCATGCGGGGCGGCGGGGGCCTTGAGATTTTAAAAAGGGTTTTACATCCCTTTGGTAGCGAGCCATAATGAGGTTTGGGGTCACGTCAAAAAAGTCTTACGGGGGTTTGGCATAGCCCCAGGGTTTGTTAGGGGACTCTTTTTCAGAGGAGAAATTTGGGCGTTTTCGGTACCATTTGCGGGAAGGCCAAAGTCCGGATCTTCAAGTCGTTTGGGGATCCCTGTCTTGCTCTATGGTGAAAAGCCCATTAAACACTTAATGCAAACTTGAAGAGACGAATGGGATGCCTTTGGTAATATGTTTCTTCGCAAAAATCATTTGGGGTATCGCGGGGATGTTTCGTGTCAAATCAGCATTGCCCCGTGAAACTGAATCGAGGCCTTTTACCTGAAAGTCCGTCGCGCCAATTCGGCTATAGGGGTTGTGGCACGTACCCTGAAAAACACCCTTCTCATGGGGTTTTTTTTGTATGGGGACAATCCACCCCTGGAGGGGGCCCAAAAAGGGCGCCCACAAGGCTCGTGTTTGGGGCAATTTGATTTTTTCTTGTGAGAGCTGTTTGGTAGGGAAAAAAGGACCTGCTGGGGACTTGCCCCGGGGTGACCCCCGGAGTGGTGTCATGGGTGGGAAAAGGCGATGGCCCCACGCTTTTCCCCCCAATGATTAATTGATGTTTTTTTGATATCAACAAAAAGTGTATTTTTTGAAATATTAGGATATTTAAAAATTCGCATTCGCTTTTTCGCGAATTTTAAAAACCAAAATATTCGCATTTATTTTTGCACTCGGGGAATACGGAAAATTAAAATTAGGCCATCAATAAAAAATATAATATTATTATATATTATTTATATATATATATATATAATATAAAATTATATATATTATATATATAATAATAAATTATATATTAAAATTATTATTTTTATATATAAATGAATATAATAATATATTTTATATAAAATTATATATATATATATGAAATTATATATATATTTTTAAAATATATATAATATATCTATATATATATATATATATATATAAAATATATATTATTTTTAAAATTTTAAAAGATATAGATATATATATATATATAATATATATTTTATAATTATAAAAAATATAATGTATATATATAAAATATATACATATAAAATATATTTTAATATAATACATATTATATATTATATATATATAATAATAGATATATATAATATATATATATTAAAATAATATATATATTAATAATATATATAAAATTTTCCCCCATATAATAATAAAATTTTTTATATAATTTTAATATATAATAATATAATATATATTTATTATTATTTTAAAATATATATATATATATAAAAAAATACTATATATTATAAAAATATAAAATAATATATATATAAAATATATAATATAAAATAAAAATATAGAGAGAAGAGAAGAGAGAAGGGGAGAGAGAGAGAAAGAGAGAGAGAGGGGAGAGAGGGGAGAGAGAAGAGGAGAGAAAAGAAGAGAGAAAAGAAAATAGATAAATAAAATAGATAGATAGATAGTTTGGAGTTTATAAATATATATAAATTATATAAAATAAAAAATTTTAAATAAAAAATAATAATATAATATAATAATAATAACAATATATATATAAAAAATATAAAATATATATATTTTAATATAAATATTTTAAAATATACTATATATAAAAATAAATGGTTAATATCATAATAATATATATTATTATAAAATATATATTTTAATATAATATATTATATATATATTTTATATATATAATATATATATTCTCCCTTAAACAAACATTTTGAAAGCGGTCGAAAATCTTTTTTTACCCAAGTTTTTTGTGTCGGTTTCTATTACTCGTAAAAGTTTTTTTTTTTTTCTTTTAAAAAATTTTTCGGGAAAGTTCTCCTATTGGTTGAAAAAACGTTTCGGAACAAACTCGTTCCATTTTCAGGCGTGGTAGGTTTCTGGCCCTGCAAATGAACTGCGGGGGAGTGGGTTTTGGGGTGGGGGGGGGGATAAAACAGGTTGGGTGAAAGGGAAAAATTTAAAAGGGGAAAAGAAGAAAAGGGGAAGGAAAGAAATGAAGGAAAAGTTGGAAAAATTGGAAAAGAAAAAACCTTTTTAACCCCCTTTTTTTGCAAATTGTTTTAAAAATAAAAAAAAAAAAGGTTAAATTCCCCCCTTTTTTGGGATTCCCCGGCTTAAACTTTTGGGCTATCTATTTAATTTTTATCATTTTTGCCCCCCTTTAAATTTTATTTCTTAACACCCCAGACTCCCAAAAAAGACAGACCCGCATCAAAAAAAAAAAAAAGAAGAAAAAATTTTAAAAAAAGAAATTTTATTTTTATAATAAAGTAAAAAAAATAAAGTAAAAAATTTTTGGTTTAATTTTTTCCTTTTTTTAAATCTGTGTATTTGGGGTGGTTTTATTTTTTTAGCTGATTGTTTGGTTTCCTAAACCCAACCATGTTCCCTGTTGTTTTTGGTTTGCAAATTTCCATGTATAATGAGTTTTGGAAATTATATTTATAAGCCCTGTGTTTTTGTTTTTTTGCCCTCTGTAATAAAATGTTGTGTTTATTGTTTCCCATTTTTCCCAATTGGTGCAGTTCTGCTGGGGTTTCTTTCATAGGGTATTTTTCATCAAGGGGGAACCTAAGGTTTTTTTTTAAACCCTTTTTTTGTAAAACCCATGCGGATTTGGATAATGTGTTTAGTGTATATGTTGGATATTCAGCTTTGGGTAGGATACATGCTTTTTTTAAAAATTGATTTTTTTAAAATTAGTAGGTAATCCTGAAAATTTTTTTAAAATTTGTTAGTGGGGCTTCTTTTTTTGTTTATTTTTACTTGATTAAAAATACCTTTCTTTTAAAATTTTAGTCCTAGTTTTTTTCCTTTCCGGCTGGGTAAGGAATAAACTTTTTCCCTTTTATACTTTTTGGGGTATTTTTTTCCTAACTGCCATTGGGATAATTTTAAATTTTTTTGAGTTCGTTTGGATTTCCATTTTATTTCAAATTGTTGATTCTTTCTATTTCTCTTACCACCCTTAAACAGCCATGAATCTTTTTGATTTTTTCGTGTAATTTTTGAGTTTATGGGCAAAGGCATATATTTAAAATTAAAACAACCCACTTTAAGGTGCTGGAATGTCTGATGTGTAGGGGTGGGGTAGAAGGGGGCGGGAAAGGGAGTTTCCCTGAGGCACTCCGTTTTAATCCTGAAGTTAAATTTCCATTTTTAGTTATTTATATTTTTGCTTGCTGGTTTTGTTTTTCCCAAAAAAAAGCAAATTGTTTTTTTAATGATTTTGGCAATTTCCCGTTGTTAGTATCTTTTTATTTTAGGCCCCTTGTGGCCCCCAAATTTTAAAAGGGTTTTTATACGTCCCCGTAAAACTAAGTAGCATTGTTGTTTGCTGGGGTAAGTTAGTATTTTTTTCCGGGTTTTCAAAGCCAAGGCGTGTCCCGTACCCCTGATACTTAAAACCATGCGTGTTTCCCGGGGGAAAAAATTGTTGTTTCTAGGGATTTTAAATAAGTTTTTTTTGTTAATTATTTTTTCATTAAAAATTTTTTTTGGGGCCTCAAGTAATGAAAAAAGGGTCCCAAGTTTTTAGATCTGTACTTGTCTTATTTGCTTTAGGTAAATTTTATTTTTAAGTTTTGAATTTGGGTTTGGAAAATACCCCCATGATAAAGAGGAATTTTAAAATTTTTGTGTAATTTAATTTTCTTCCCTGGCATGTTTAAAAAATATTGTTTTATTTTTTTTGGGTATGACCAGGTGTGTTGTTTTTAAGGGGTTTTTTTTTTTATTTATATTTTTCTTTTGGGGTTTTTATTTAGCAAGTTGTATAATTCGAGTCGTCAAGGGTTTGTTTAAAATCAGCCTTGTCAAATTTTTGCCCGCAGGTTCCCATTTAATCTTTTGTAATTTTCTTTCTATAGCTTCATTATTTTGGGTTTGAAATTCCCTTTTTTTTCTTCGGGGGGCTGATATAAAGACGTTTTCCCAGATCTTCCTAAAAAACTTCCTCCTTCCTCCCCGTTTTTAGGGGCTTTTTTTTTTATTATGTATAATGGGATGGTGAGGTGTTTTCTTTTTTTCCTCTCAACTTTTTACATTTTTCCCGAAATCTTTTTGGGGGTTTTTTATAAGGGTTTTTAAATTCTTTATTTGTTTTTCCCCGTTATTTGTATACTGTTCTTTGCTTCTTTATTAGGGTTTCCCTTAGTATTTGGAAATTATATATTTTACATTTTCGTTCAACCACGCTCTCAGTTCTCTCTTTGGTTTTTTTAAAACAAACCCTTGAATTTCTTGATTTTTTTTGCTGAGTAATTTTTTTATGAAAAATATCTTAATTTTTGGTTTTAGGTATGTAGTCTCCATAGGGTTTTAAAAAATTTTATTGTACCAAATTTTTTATTGATGCATCCAAAACTCCTCCTTTTTTACTTCATTTTTTTGGGCTCGCTACTTTTTATATTTACTTTGGGTATTTTTGGGGGGAAAAACTCCCAAACGGGCATTTCTAAGTTTTTTCTTAACAGGGGTGGGTATCGAAATTGGGTTTAGCTTATGGTAAATTTATTGGTGTGGTTTGATGACGTACTGGTCCAGCCTTTTTATTAAAATGATTTTGGGAAACCTTTTTTAAATTTTTTTAGATGATTTCATTTTCAATGAGTGTTGTGGGGCCCAAAAAAAGTGGGAAAAGTTGGGACCTAAATGGAATAATTTATTTTTGGGCTGTTAATAAATTTTTTCCCTTTTTCCCCACAGTGTTATTGTAGGAATCCCCAGGGTATTTGTTTAGCGTTTAAGGGTCTCCCCAAGATGTAGGTTTTGGGGGAGTGTTTTATGTCAATCTGTGAAAGTCCGGTATGGGGGGGGAAGGTCTTTTGGGGTGGGAGGTATGTTTGTGCGATTGAGATTTTTGGGCCTGTGTTTGTTTCTATAGTTTTTGCAGGATAAACGGGTAAAAAAAACATCTGTAATTTTGTGTTTTATGTTTGGGTTTAATGCAGATAGCGCTTCGTCCCTGTAATTCGTTTTTTGAGTTTTTTTGTAGGTTTTTTGTTTTAGCCAAAAAGTTTAAAAAGAACCTCTTTAAATTTTATTCCTTTACTATTAATTAGGGTAATGTCGGGGGTGATAACTCGGGAAATGTTGTAAGAAAGTGTCCCGTTTGTACTCCAGTTGGGTACGTTTTTGTTGTACTATTTTATGTTATCCATCATACTTGTGTTTTTGAGAGGGTTTTGAGGCCATTTATGATTTTATTTTTGAACTTTCCTGATCCTTGTCCTTTGGTCCCTTTTGGAGGAGTTCTTTCCTCGTGAAAACCACCTCTTATTTTTTTGAAAAGTGGGCTCTGCAATGCGCCAAAAATTTTTTTGGTCTATTTTTCCCTTTTTTTTTAGGGGTAAGATTTGTTTTTTCTTTTATTTTTTGTGTGACAAAACCCCCATTGTATCTCTTTTCCTCTATTCCCTTTTACAACATGTCCCCTTTTAAAAAAGGGACGTGCGGGCCAACCTTCGCTTTTTAAATGGTGATTTTCTCTAGGTAGTTTTTATCCCGCTTATCTGCTAAACGGGGCATCTCTGGTTAAAGGTTCCTTGGTATTTTTATCTTCTTTGCCTCCTGCTCCCTGTCTTCCGCTGTTACACCTCACTAGTTTTGTCTAAACCACGGAGCTTTTTTTGTTTTCATTTACATGTCACAGAAAAGGGGGTTTTCCCGGAAATTTATTGGGAAGATTGTTCATTTTGGGAAAATTAATTGGGTTTCTTTATTATAGGGACCCCGGGTTTTAACCCTGTTTTATTAAGTGGGCATGATCATGCAGGTCAGGATGTAGCTGCCGTTTTCTTTGCCTAAACGATGTCTATTTTTTTTGGTTTCTATTAATTTTCTGTTGGGTTTGGCCCATAAAAGTTTTTGTACCTTCTTTCTTTTCCTTTATTTTTTCCCCTCTAAATTTTTTTTTTTTCCGGCATTTTTATGCCCGAGTCCTGTGTAAATCCTCCGCAGTTGATTTCACAGTTTGTTTTTTAGCTTTGCAGTCCCTCCAGTTATGTTTTGTGCACTGCATTTCTGAAAAATTTTATAATTTTTTCCTTTTGGGCCTTTGGGTTTGGGGAAGTGGGCGGGTTTCCCCTGGTTGCATCCATACATGTATGATGGGAATATATACTTTTGTCTGCCCTAGCGGGAATTTTTAGGTTAGAAGGAAGCGGGGGGATCAGGCGACGGCCCGGGGGGCGGGGGTAAGCGGCTAGGCCCGGTTTGGCCCCCTGGGGTTTGGGGTTTTGGTTGTTGTCGCTTTTGCGGAAGGGGAAAAAATTTTGGGAAATCATCGGTTTTAGTTTTGAATTTTGGCTGTTTTTAAAGCATTTTAAAATTGTTTTTTAGGTAAAGAAGGCGGCGAGGGGTTTTAAAACCTTATCGGGGAAAGATGGTTTTTCTTGTTCAAAATTTTCTTATCAGGCGGGGGCTGTGTGCATGGCATAATGGTTTTTTTAATAGACCCATTATTCGATGACATGTAAGCCGCCTCGTCAGTCTTGTCCGAGCATACCAATAAGGAGTGAGATCCACATTCTTCCTGTTACGTTGTTGGTATATATGGGGACATGAATAGGGTATATATGGGGATATATATTTTATATGGGGACTATCGAATCTAAACCTTAGTTTCCAACCGCCACTCACCTACTGCTGATTGTTTTTATATATCTCGTTCGGGGAAAAAATGTTCAAGAACTCAGGCCTCAGGGTCGTTTCATCACTGAAAACAGATCCAATTTCACCATGGGAAGCCCCCTAATGGACGTCTGCCCTTTTTTGGGCTACTCGTCAGTGAGAAGGCAGGGTTCAGACCACATTATTCTGCAAACCCCCAACAAGGGACTCTGCTTAACAAGAAGAAACAAGGGACACCGTAACAGGAAGAATGTGATCTCACTCCTATATTGGTATGATTCGGACAAGACTGACGAGGCGGCTTACATGTCATCTGAATAATGGATCTATTAAAAACCATTATGACTCTGCACACAAGCTCCCCGTCTGATAAGAGACGACTTGAACAAGAACACCATCATTCTCGATAAGGAACAAGACCCTCGCCGCCTTCTTTACCTCAAAACAATATACATCGCATTAAAACAGCCTAATATCAACACTCAAACCGATGACTTCCAAGTTTTGCCTTCCGCTAAGCGACATAGCAACACCAAAACCCAAAAGCCAATGGGCTACCCGGCCTAACCGCTTAGCCCCGCCCACCGGCCGTCGCTTGATCCTTCCGCTTCCTTTATAAGCTGAAAATCCTGCTACACAGAGGAAGCCAGCAGTCGCCGCGCAAGGAGCTGCTGGTGGGACACAACACGCCAACCCTCGTGGCAGCGGGCCATACATGCCCCCCCCACGGTTCCTTCTTCCCACCTCCTTCCCCGCCGCGCAGCCCATAAGTGCTGCGCCCCTCCATTGTCCCTCGACTTCACCTATTGGGCATTGTCCCTCGACTTTCACCTATGGGCATTGTCCCTCGACTTACACCTATGGGCCGCCATCAGGCGAAGGGCCCATGTCACCTGTAAACACAGGTGACAATCTACAACAACAACAACAACAGCTACGCAGTTCATTCGCAGACCAGAATCCTACCACGCCTGAAGATGGAACGAGTTAGTTCCGAAACGTTGCAACCAATAGGAAAATTTCTGAAAAATTAAACAGAAGAAAATAAAAAACTTGAACGAGTAATAGAAACCGTACACAAAAAACTTAATAAAAGAGATTGTTCGACAGCTTTCAACATCGTTTGTTTAAGAGAAAATATCCTGCCTGGCTACAGTAATATATATATAAACATATTGAGTTCCCAAGCCAGTGAAAGTACCACCTCAGTCTATAGAAAACCTACTTTCACTGGCTTGGGAACTCATATGTTTCATTCATCCCTAACCTTTTAAAATCATACTATTAAGACCCTACTACACAGATGCTATAGTTTCTCTTCTAATTGGTTTTCCTTTGATAATGAGATCAAATTCCTTACTAATTTTTTCCAAAATAATGGCTACCCCCTCAAATTAATTGAAGCAACCATCTCAAAGTTCCTAGATAAAAAAAATAAGTTCAACCCAAAGTCGAACGAACCCGAACCCATATTGGACACACACTATGTTAAACTTCCATTTTACGGCCATCTCAGTTACACCATTCGAAAAAAAACTCAATGATGTACTTAAGTTACATCTTCCTAACTCAAAATTTTATTTATTTTTACTAATTCATTTTACCTTAAGAACTCATTTCAAATATAAAGACTCTATACTTAAAGCCTTATTTCTAACATAATTTACGAATTCAAATGTTCTAGTTGTAACGCTAGATACGTCGGCCAGACGACAAGGAATCTAACCCTTAGGTTTTCTGAGCATAAAGGTGTTTCTGCACGTACTGGTCGACCCATTTCTTCACCTTCGCAATCTGCAATCCGCTCACACTCACATGATTTAGATCACCCTTTTTCTATGAATGACTTTAGTATCCTATCCAAGGCACACTACCCTAGTGACACTAAATTATTAGAATCCATACACATCAAGCATCTGTCCCCTGATCTTAATAACCAAGTCACTTCACACCAACTACATATAACTCAATGACTATCACTGTTTCGATTGTCCGACTCTCGTTTCGATCGCCCCATACAAGCTGAAATGTTACCCACGAAACTATTGTTCATTCAGTCCTCTACCAACTCAGACAGCATACACACCAAGGTCCGTTAAGTACAAATTATATTTATTTATTAGTTAGTAATTTTAGATAATATAGGAATACTTTATTGTTTCTTAAGAATAATTTTTTCTAGATGTTCGCTTTTTTAGCATTGTAGTAATATTAAATTTTAACTATTTTTAGCCTGATGATGCCAGTGCCTTTGTCGAAACGTTGCGCATAAACAACCCCAAGTATGACGAGGTCTTTGTCACCCTGAAATATCAATATATAATATATTACTATATATATACATATATATATATATATATAATATATAATATATATATATATATATATATAATATATATAGTTAGTATATATATAGATATATTATATTATATATTATACGTATATGTATACGTATTCGCGAATGCGAATGCGAATGCGAATATTTGGTTTTAATATTCGCGAATGCGAATGCGAATTGGAAATATCACATAATATTTCAATAAAGAATGTTTTTCGGTTTTAGAACAATTCGCTTTAGAACAACTTTTGGGAACGAATTAAGTTCGAAAACGAGGGCATGTCCGTATATATATATATATATATATATATATATATATATAATATATATCTATATATTATAAATATATATATATATATATATATATATATTATATAATTATATATATATATGTATACGTATTCGCGAATGCGAATGCGAATGCGAATATTTGGTTTTAATATTCGCGATGCGAATGCGAATTGCAAATATCAATAATATTTCATAAAGAAAGTTTTTCGGTTTAAGAAGAATTCGCTTAGAAAAAATTTTTTTTTTTTTGTGCTTTTTTTTTTTGTTTTTTTTTCTTTTTATTTTTGTTGTTTTTTGGATTTATTTTTTTCCCCCCTTTGTTTTTTTGAAATTTTTTTTGGTTTTAAAAATTTTTTCCCAAATTTTTTTCCTTGTTTTTTTTTTTTTTTAGTAATTTTTTTTTTTTAAATTTTTTATTTTTTTTTGGGGGTTTTTTTTAGATTTGTTTTTTTTGTTTTTTTATTAAAATTTTTTTTTTTTTCCCCCAAAGGAAGGTTTTAAAATTTTTGGGTCCAAAGATGGGGTGTTTGTTAAACCAAAAAAAAGCTAAATTTTAAACCCAATAAAGATAAAAATAAACATAAAAAAAAAATTTTAAAGGGGAAAAATTTTGGGGAAAAAATTTTTTAAATAAAATTAAGATATTTAAAGTTTGCGAAAAAACCCAATGCGAAATTTGGTTTTTAAAAACCAAGGCGAAGGGGAAGGAAAAAACACATAAATTTCAAAAAAAGAAGGGGTTTTGGTTTTGCAATGAAGAAAAAGGGGGGAAGGAAAAAATTTGGAAAAGGGAAGGAAAAAATTTCCAAAAAAAAAAAATAAAAAAAAAAAAAAAAACAAAAAATTAAATTATATTTTAATATAGTTAATAATAAAAAAAGAAGGGAAACCCTTTTACCAACAAAAAAGGGAAAAAGGGGTTTTTTTAAAAAAAAAAAGGCAAGGAACAAAAAAAAAACCAAAAAAAAAGGGAAAAATTTCCTTTAAAAAAAACCCAAAAAAAAAAGAAAGTTTAAAAAAAAAAGGGGGCCAAAAAAATTCAAAAAAAAAAAAAAACAAATTAAAAAAAAAACAAAAAATATATATATATATTATAAAAAATTTTAATAAAATACATATAATATATTAAAATTTTAATTTTATATAAAATTATAAAATATATATATTTTAAAAGGGGACCGAATGTAAAATTTTCCGAAATTCGCGAAGGGAAATTTATATATATATATTATTTTAAAATATATATATATATATATATATATATATTTTAAAATTATAATAATATTTTATTATATATATAGTATTTTTTTTCCCAAAAAAAAACAATAGGAAATGGATTAATCCGTTTCCTGACCCCCAAAATAAAGTTTTTTTTTTTAACATAAAAAAAAAACTAACCCTAAAACCCCCCCTTTTGACTCACTCACTAACCTACCTTCCCACGCTTTTAAAATCCTAACTAAAGCCAAATCTGCATAAATATGCCCGTCCGGGGAAAGGGAAGAACAGAGTCGATGCAGGTCAAAAGAGGAAGAAAAATGAGGCGCTCAAAAAATTTTTGGCTCTCCCCTCCCTATAAAAAACATGTCATTAATCCAAATAATATTTGGGAGAGACAAGGGAGGTTTTTCAGGAGCCCTCGCTGAGGATGTCGAGGGTCTTTTAAAAAACGTAATGACCCCCCGACCCGCCTACCGGCCCGAAGAAGCTCCTTTTCCAAAAGTCTCCTTCTGGGGGCGAGTGCTTTTGGGAACAAAAAGATGGGCGCCCTTTTTTCCCGGACATGGAGGGGCAGTGGCTCTTTGGGGGGCTGAGTACTTTGGGCATTTTTGTTCACGGGGGAAACCCCCCAAAAGGGGGGCAGCTTAAACCACCACTGGGTTCCCAAGGCAGGGGGATGGGGGGTCCTCCCATTGACGAAACCTCACCCTCTCTTGACGAAGTAGAGAGGCTGTAGCAAAGTTAGAGGTGGAAAGGCCCCTGGTTTTTTGTAATACCCATTGGGGACCCTCCTCAAAGGTGGGGGTGAGGGCCCATGTCGGGGGGTTGGGCATGCTTTTCCCTGACTGCCGTGTGGCAATAAAGGTCCCTTTTCCTCCGACGGGAAAAAAGGGGGGCTGGTAGTCCCTAAGGGAAAAGGGGAAAGGGGCCCGTCAGGATTTGCAACAATTACCGGGGGATTAAAACTGTCAGCGTCCCAGGAAAAAGGGTGTTTTTCCCACTATTGCTCCCCACGGATTGGGCATTCAGGGGTTTAAAAAGCATAAAGAGGACCTCGGGCATTCTGGGTTACCCCTTGGTAAGCCCAACAAGGGAAACCTTTATCCTAGCGCTTTTTGCCCCGGGTTTGGAACGCCGACGTGATTTTCGACGGGGGATGCTTGCCAGCCTATTTTATCTCAAGAAGGCCTTTTGGACTCAGGCTTCGGAGTCATTTTGGGATTTTCTGCGATTTCCCGGGGGGTTCCCTGCAAGGACTTTGGTTTAAATAACGGGTTCGGTTTTTTGGGACTGAGAGTGCTGTGAAGTGGGGGGGCAGGTACCCAGCTTTTCCTTTTGGAATAAGGATAGGTAAGGATGCGTCCCCTTCCCCCATAAATTTTAAACGTTTGCATGGACGGGGGTTTTGGGGAAAAGGTTGTAGATCAAAGTGATTGTGGAGCCCCGTCGGAAACCCCAAGATCAGATCTTTTTTTTTGCCGAGGGATGCAGTAATTTTTTGCGAGCCCTGGAGGCCCCTGGTGATGGGCCCTCGAGGCGCTGCACGGGGAGGCAAACCCTTTTGGGGAAATTGGGGTTTTCCCCTTGGTAAAGAAAAAGGTCCAGGTGTTTGGGAGAAAAAACTAGAGAACCCAAGTACAGTCTGTTCATGCTTTTTGGGGGAGGACATTGAGATCTTGGAAAGTTTTCCCTACCTTGGAAAGGCGCATTTCCAAATAATGCCCGGGGGGGTTCACGAAAGGGGGCTTACGGTGGGTTTTGGGCATAGCCCACGGGTTTTTGGCCCGCTCGGGCGGGAGTTTTTTGGCATTGTCAGTACCTGGGCAAAAGGGCCCAAAGATTGGCCCTTAAAGGGGTCGTTTGTGATCACGGTCTTACCCCTATGGTTGTGAGACATGGACAGAAAAATAGTGACTTGAAGAGCCCGAATAAAATCCCTTTGGTAATAAGTGTTTTCGCAAAATTTCATGGGGTATCGCGGGGGATGATTACGTGTCAAATCAGCGTTTGCCCCCGGAGACTGAATCGGGGCCTATTGCCTGCTTTGGGAACCGTCAGCCCCAACTTGGAAAATAGAGCAGGTGGCACGCTACCCTTTAAAACCGATCCTTCCCATTTGGGTTTGGGTTTAGGGGGGGAAAATCCGGCGTGGAGGGGGCCCAAAGGGGGGGGGCCCCCAAACAAGGCTCGTGGTTGGGGCAAGTTGATTTTTTCTTGTCGAGAGCTGCTCGGTAGGGGGGAAAAGGGAAAGCCGCAGGGGAAACTCGCGCGTGGTGCCCCCCGGGAGTGAAAAACGTAGGGTGGGCGAGGGAAAAACGCGCCTCCCGGGCCCCGTATCCCCCCCAAAAATGTTTTGATTGATTATCTCCAAAAGTTAAAAAAGGGATAACTCAACCCCCCTTTTGACTCGTTTAAAAACCTAACCAACCAACCCCAAAAATCCCAAAACGTTTAAAACCTCAAAAAAAACTAAAAGCCAAATCTGAAATTAAATAAGGGCCCCGGGGTTTAAGGCAAGACAAAGCGATGCAGGCCCCAAAAAGAGGAAGAAGAGTGCGGGGGCTCGTAAACCCTTGTCTTCTCCTCCCTATAACAACATGTCATTCTCTCCAAAATTAATGTTTGGGGCGAGGGAAAAGCCCATAGAGAAAATGTTTCCTAGAATCCAAAAGGGTTTAAACAAAACCACACCCCCAAATTTGGGGTACCTAGAAAAACATTTTGGGTCGCCAGCTGCAATAATTTTCCGCCAGCCCCCAAAATATTACAAATTTTAGAAATCAGTATGATGGGTATGTGCCCACTGAAAGTTTATACACAGTATTTTATATCATGACTGTAAAAATTACTTTTTTTCCCAGTGTTTTTTTATGCTATGTTCTGCAATAAAAAAAGGGTTTTTCAAATTTCACTACGGTTTTTTTTTTGGGGCCCAAAACGATCCCGGGGGGCCGGGAAGGAAAACCCCAGAACATATTTTAATGTTGGTCGCCATTTGGGTTTGATATTTTTGTTAATTTTTGTTCATTTATAGCCAAAAATATGACAAGATAAAGGGACAAAAAATGACAAAATTTCTCTCCAGGTACCCCCTTCAAACCCCTTTCCTGAAATCAGGGATGTAGAAAGGAAAGTATTAACGCCCCCAACGTCGTACATCAAAAAAAAAAAAACTGCCCTGGGACTTTACTTTTAATCTACGGAAAGGGAGTTTCGGCCCCACGGAAAAAATAATACCGAAAAAAAAGCAAAACGCAAGAAAAACCCGGTAAAAAATCAAAGAACAGTTCGTGGGCAAATGTTTACTAAGTGGGGGCCCCGGCGTGACTGACCCAGTGACGCGCAAAGTTTGCCGATTTTGTTTTTTTCGGCAACCGGTGCAATTTGATTTTGGGAAATTTTCCTTTTTCCTAAACCCGTTTTTTTCGAAAAAGGAAAATTTTTCGAAACCAAAGGGTTTTTGATTTAAAATTTTTTAAAAAAGGTTTACATAAATTTCGGTTGGAAAAACCGGCCCTACACAAAAAAAAGAACTGAAAAAAAAAGAAAAATACTTCGGGCCCCAAAAAAGCCGTCCCCTTCCTGACCGAGGCCGGCGGGCCGCCAGCCGGTCGGAGCCATAAAACCACCCCAAAAATAATCATCCCCGGGGAAAGGGGGGCCCTAAAAACTTGGGGGGGAAAGGGGAAGGGGGGGGGAGGCCAAAAAGGCCGTGCACAGCTCTGTCGGGGGCCCAAAAAAATAGGCTTTTCTATTTAAAAACCCGGGTTCTTTTTGGTTTCCCCTTAGAGCTAGTGCACTAAGCTTCCTGCCACTTTTGGGGACGGGGGAAGAAGCCTCCGACCCCCGCGGGGAGGCCAAAAAGAGCAACTGCACAAGAAAAAAAAAACATAAAACCCCTAAAATTAAAAATTTACCCGAATCCAAACGGAAAAACGTCAAAAAAGGGAAAAGGGGCCATTCCCCCCACTCCAAAACCCCTCCGGACGGTTTTTAAGGGGTCCCCCGGGCAAACACAAAGGGAAGTCCAAAGACGGAGTTGGAAAAGGTAACGAGCCACGAAAACACGGGGGCCTTACTCCAATGTCCCCCTTTCCCGTAAAACCCCCCTCCAAGGGAAGGGTGCGGAGGGAAGGGCAAAAGGGCGCAGCAACACCCCGGCGTCAAAAAGGGGCGGGGGGCGGTTTCCCCCGGGTCCGCCCACCCCGGCGAGGCCCCCCCGGAGCCCGGGCCCGGGAAAACCCCCTGGTTTGGGGAGGGGGCGGGCCAGTGACCCCCATCGCGGAAAAAAGGGGAACTGAAGGGCACAAACCCAGGGCTCGGAAGCAATTCCCGGTAAACCGGAGCGCGAAAAACCGGGGCCCCAAAGGGGGTGCGGGCGTCCCCAGCAGACCAAGCCGGAAAGACACCCGGGTTTGGGGAAAGGTGGCCTGCCCGCCTTTCTTACCCAGCACCCCCTTTGGGCGAGAGGGAAGGGAGACAGCGGGGCCCTCCCCGGAGAAGGCCGGGCCCTGGGGGGAAAAGGGGCCGGCCCTCCGCTGAGAAGCCCCAAACCCCGTAAACCCAGGGCCACCAGGAACAAGGTCTTCTGAAGGAGGCGAGGTCCGGCAGCGCCCAAACCCCAAAAGGGGCGTCCCGCAAAAGGGGAAAAACCGGGGAAAACCTTCTCCAAGGGGCCAAAAAAAGGGGCCAAAAGGGCGAAGGGGAGGGGGGTTTTGGTGGAACAACCCCCAAAATCCCCAAACCCCCCCCCCCAAAAAATTTTAATTTCTCCCCCCAAAACCCCCCCAAAGGGAAAAAAAAGGTAAACCTTTAAAGAAAGGGGCAAAGGGGAAGGAAATCCAAAGGGCCAAAACCAAAAAACCCAGGTTTTGGGGGGTTTTGGGAAAACAAAGGGGCCTTCCCAGTGAAAGGGAATACCTTCTCGTATAGGAAAAAGGGGCCGGGAAGGGGGGCCAACAGGGCCTTTAGGGAAGGGTTTCCGGAAAAGGCCCTTGGGTTTTAGGAAGAGGCGGAGAAAACCTTTCCCGGGGTTGCCTTTTAAGGGGTTTAAAGGAAAAACCGGGCCGGGAAAACCTCCCCAACCCCAAAGCGGGGCCCCTAGAGGAACCCCGGGGGGAAAAACCCCGGCTTTTTGGGTTTTGGGGAAAAACCCGGGGTTGCGGGGCCCCAAAAGGAACCATGGGCAAACCGGCCCGTTGGAAACCAGTTTGTTGCATTTTCCCCCTTCCCCGGGAAAAGGGGGCAATGGTCGAGGAGGCGGAAAAAAGATAAAATGGCCCCCACCTGTTCCCTTTTTTCCGTGAGGGGGGGCCGGGGGCTTTCCCCCCAGGGGTTGGTTTCCCGGTCCCCCCCTTTGTCCAAAAAAGGCCTGTAGTTGGGCAGAAAACGGCGGGGGGGCGCGAAAGGTCCCCCCCCTCGGGGGTTTCCCCCCCCCCGCCGACCGAGAGGGGGGGAAAAGCGCTCCGGGTGAAGCCCGCCACTTCCCCCCGACGAGCCCCCCGGAAAACGAGGGCAGGGGGGGTCGGCCCACCACATTCTCCAAATCCCGCGGAACCTGGGAGACAAGGGAAGGGGGAAAAGGGGGGCCCCAAAGGGCCGAAAATCTGCTCCCAAAAAGGGGCAACAGAAGGGCGGATTTTGGGTGGCCCTTTTGGGGGGGCGAGACATTGGGACCCCCCGAAACCCTGGTTTTCCATCTCGGAAGGCCCAAAAGGGCCTCCCTTCTGGGGTCGGGGTTTGATGGAGGGAAAAGAAAAAAGGGACCAGGGGACTCCTTGACGGGTTTTATGTGGATTTTGGCCCCCACCCCGGGGCCACCCCCCCGAAACCCTTTCCCGGCCCCTCGGAGGATTGGGAGCCCCCCCCCCGATTTCCCACGCACCGACATCACGAAGACCGTTTGGGGGGGGTGGCCAGCCACCCCGTTCCCCGCGGAAAAAAAGCCCTCCCACCCCAAACCCCTCGTCCCGTAGTGTGAGGGGCCGGGGGGGGGACGGGCCGGGGGCAAAGTCGCGGGGCCCGCACCGGAACGCTGTGGTTTTACCCCCCCGGACAAGGCCCACGGGGATGAGGCGGGCCCAGGGGGGGTGAAATTTTGCGGGGGAAGTTGGCGAGCCGAGAAGGACTCCCAATTTCCTCCCTTACAAAAAAAACGGGAAAAAACCCAGGCCCCCGGGAAAAGGCCCTTGTGAAGCTTGGGCCCCCATTTTTCCCCCGAGAAAGCGGACCCCAGCTGAAGGGGGTCCCATTGCTGCCCAGCCAAAATAATGCGGGGGGAAGGGGGGGAAGGACGGACCCTTTTCCCCTTTTTTGGGCTTTTTAAAACCCCAATTTTTCCCCCCAACCCGGGGCCCAAAACTCGGGCCCCGCATGCGAACCGCTTTCCTCCTGAGACGGGGCGGACACCAAAACCCAAACGTCCAAATACATGAAAGGGAAAATTTACCCCCGCAGACCCCCTCCGCGAGCCACCCCCTTTTTGGGGAGCCCCTCCCCCAAAAAAACCCTTTGGAAACGATGGAGAGGCCGAAAAACAGTTTTGGTGAACCCGCCCCGTGTCCCATCCCAAACCCGGAAGGCCGGAAGCGGGCCCGGGAAACCCAGGTGAATGGGGACCCTTCCATAGGGGAAACCTTTGGGAAAAACGGGGACGCCATCCCAAAACCCCTTGCCCAAAAACCCCCCCCCAAGGGCCCACCGGTGCCCCCGGTCAAACATACGGAACCTGGTGGGTTTCGCACAAAATTCCGTTTAAAAGGGGGGGGCTGGTCCAAATAAGCCGCCCCTTTTGAAAGCACCCTTCTGGGTGCGAAAGAAAAATTTCGGGGAAAGGGGAAAACCCCCCTTTTCCCCCCCCCTTTTTCCACTACCCCGGAGGGGTGCATGTCCGAAAAAACGTGGGGGGCCGGGGCACTGGGGGAAACCCGGGTCCAAGAAGGGGGTCGCCCCAAGGGGGCGGGAAAAGGGGGAAAACCAGGGCCCAAAAAAAGACCCTTCGGACCACCCTGGGGGGGGCCCCAAACCCCTCTGCTGCCCCCAAAGGGTTTGGGGCCCAAACCCCCGGGCAGGCAGGCCCTGGAAGGGAGGCTCCCAAAAAGCGAGAGGGGACCCCCCTTTTGGGGGTGGAAGGCCTTTTAGAATTTGCGGGCCCCCAAAGGGAAAAGGGCCCCCCGGGCCCAGGGCCCCCCCGAACCCGGAAGGGGCCCCCCCATGGGACCCACCCCCAAGGGTCCGGGGGGCCCTCCCCCACGGGGGGGAGGCCCCCCCTGGATGCCCCCTTTCCCGACGAGAAAAAGCCCCCCCCGGGAAAACTGCCCGGACACCTCACCGGGGGAAAACCCCCCGGGGCCCAGCCCTTTTGGGGGCCCCCCGGAAATAAAAAACCAAAAGGGGGGTGGGCGGGGGGGGGATTTAAAGGGGAGACACTGCTGGAAGGGGGGCTCCGACAAAAAACCCCGAAACGAAGGGACTAATCCGGAGGGAATTTTTGCTGTCGGGTCAGCTCCGGCAGGCCCCCCAAAAAAAACCTCGCACGGAAAAACCAAAAACGGGCAGTGACGGCCCTGTCAATGGCCCGGGCGGACCGTCGGGAGGGGGGAGGGGGCCGAAAAAGCATCAAAAGGGGGGTCGAAAAAGCCCGAAGACATTCGACCCGGGGGGCCCGGGGAGAGGGGAAAGAGTGATCCAAGGCGAGGGGGGGGAGAAGGCCCACCGCCCCCCGCCCCCACTAGAAGAAGGCCCAAAAAAGAGGTCCAAAGGGGGGCGTGTTGCCGCTCCGGAAAATCCCCGCGAAAAAACTTTTCCTTCCCCCCCGGGTTTCGCCCCCCCACGGGAGGTTCCCTTTGGGAGAAAATTTGGGACACCCGGGGGAAAAAACAACCCATACACGTGGAAAGCCCCCCCAGGGCAGGGAGAACCCCGGGGTCGGGGGGGGGGCGTTGAAAGTATGAAGGCAAAAATTTAAAAAGGGTGGGCCTTCCCACCGGGGTGGGGGCAGCCCGGGCCCCGGGAAAGGG
>JACEEZ010018420.1:21720-24220 GCA_016584305.1 Chionoecetes opilio | reverse complement strand
TGACGGGCAGAGAGAGAGAGGAAGAGAGGAAGAGAAGAGAGGGGGAGAGAGAGAGAGAAGGGGGAGAGGATTATGAAGAGAGGAGAGAAGAGAGGAAGGGGAGAGGAAGAGAAGAACCAAAAACCTTTTTCTATTTATATATAATATATTTATATATATATATATATATAATATATAATATATATATATATATATATATTTTAATTTTTTTATATATATATATATTATATATATATATTATTAATATATTATATATATATATATAATTATATATATATATATATTACTTATAATTAAAATTTATATATATATATTATTAATATAAAAATTATAGTTATATTATGGAGGGTTTTTTAAGAGGAGAGTTACCAAATATTTTTCTACTTATATAATATATATATATATATATTAAATAATTTTTATATATAATATATTTAAAATTTTTTTTAATTATATATAAAATTATATATATATATATATATATTAATATAAAATAATATATATAAATAGAAAAAATATTTTTGGAACTCTCTCGCTCTCTCTTCTATATATATCTCTCTCCTCTTTCCCCGGGGAGAGAAGAGAGAGAGAGAGGAGAGAGAAGAGAGAAAGAGAGGAGAGAGAGGGGGAGAGAGAGGGGGAAAAGAGAGAGAGAGTCAGAATGAAATTTTTTTTTCCATTTTTCAATGGTTTCTTTGAGAGAGAGAGAGAGGAAGGGGGGAGAGAGAGAGAGAGAGAGAGAGAGAGAGAGAGAGAAAAGAGAGAGAGAGAGAGACGGGGCCTTCGCGGGCGATTTTTAGTAACTCAATTTATGCATGGCTCTCTGTATGTATCAGAAAACGAAAAAATGCAAAGGAAAGCTAAAAAAAATTCGCTTCTATTGGTAATCTTCCCTCTTTAAGCTGTCCCAAAGTTTTTAAAAGAAGACGGTTTTAAGTGTATGTTAAGTTCATCATATTTCTTCAGAGTCTCATAATGACCTTTATTTAATGTGGTTTTCTGTGTTTTATGTGATAATCTTGTAGAACAAACATTTCCGAAGATAACAGTATATCCTTTATACATGTATAACATGATATACTGCGGGGTCATGCCTTGAGAACTTCCGCGGGTCTTGGGTGAACGAAGAGGCCCTGGTAGCAAGATGGCGCCCATAAATCAAGTTGTCGCTACTCTATTATTCAAGGTACTCTACCTGCTCCTACCCCCGCCTTGCCCGAATAGCGTCGTGACGACACAAGAGCGACGACGAACAAAAATAACTAGACGAGACCAATGCATCCTAATTTCTCATACTCAATAAAGAACATTAAATAATACACACGATTTGGACTGAGGAGTGAAAAAAAGAAGCTAATTAACCAAATGGCTCTATATTACTTACGCTCGTCTACGTGTTTACACCCGTCGACCAAATGAACCTTATTTCCCTCATTACATATATATATATATATATATATATAATATATAATATATATATATATATATATATAAATATATATGTATATATATCTCTATATTACGATTTGTGCTGGAGCACAGCGCCACCCTAGTCCTGCTCCAACCATCTCCCACCCCGTTGGCTGGACCCAACAATCATGGCCACAGGCTTGGCAGACTGAGTTGCCTTCCACTTAGCACTGTTCATCTTGATGTGACCTGTCTGCTTACAATAGAAGCAGGTTACCTTAGGACTAGATGAAGGACTCCTAAGCTTCTCTCCGTCCCTACCTTCCTTGTGTTGATAGGCGGTCTTATTTACAGAGGCGGCTCCTCCAGCAGTCCTCTCCCGAGAGTACGGAGTAGTACTACCCACCTAGGGCCCCGACCCTCGTAGAGCTAAGACTCTGTCAACGGCCCACGTTGCCGCCTCCTACAAACACTTAAAGCGTTTCTCCCTAATCTTGGCACCTATGTCCTTGTCAGCTATGTTGGTAAAGTACTCCATGATGATTAACTCTTTGAGGTCTTTGAAGGAGTCCACATCCACACTCATTAGCCAGTATTTTTTTTTTTTTTTTTTTTTTTTTTTTACATCACAAAGGACTGGCCAAGGGCACAACAAAAAATGGGTAACACCAAGCCCGCTTAGTTGCCAGTCCCTATAAAGAAGACAGTAAGAGAATAAAATAAAAAAGAGGGGTGAGCTAATTTAGTTCGGGAGGTGTCTTGTTACTCTTCTTTTGAAAACATTTAAGTCATAGGAAAGTGGACAAATAGAAACAGGAAGAGAGTTCCAGAGTTTACCAGGGAAAGGGATGAAAGTGTAAAGATACTGATTAACTCTTGCATTAGGAAGATGGACAGAATAGGGATGAGAATGAGTAGAAAGTCTTGTGCAGCGAGGCCGCGGGAGGGGGGGAGGCATGCAGTTAGCAAGTTCAGAAGAGCAGTGAGTGAGCATGAAAATAACGGTAGAAGAGAGCAAGAGAAGCAACATTGCGGCGGTGATTTAAAGATTGAAGACAGTCAGTCAGAGGAGAGGAGTTGATGAGATGAA
>JACEEZ010018420.1:10000-16163 GCA_016584305.1 Chionoecetes opilio | reverse complement strand
GAAAAAAGACCGTGAGGCCTACACGTGGTAGTTCCTGTCACTAACCTACCTACATCCACCTTTCATCCCATCCATTAACCTATCCAGCCCTCTTTAAGCTCCCTAATGACTCGCACTAACTACCTGTCTACTGAGTCCATTCCATTCATTCACCACCCTATTTGTGAACCAGTTTTTCCCTATTTCCTTTCTAAATCTACGCCCTTCAAGCTTGAATCCATTACTTCTTGTTCTACCCTGGTTAAAAGCCGTAAGGACTTTTCCTACCTCACCTTTATTAAATCCCTTTATCCACTTAAACACTTCTATCAGATCGCCCTTACTCTGCGTGAAGT
Organism: Chionoecetes opilio; assembly: GCA_016584305.1. Classification (NCBI taxonomy): domain Eukaryota; kingdom Metazoa; phylum Arthropoda; class Malacostraca; order Decapoda; family Majidae; genus Chionoecetes; species Chionoecetes opilio. Next base: position 15,828 of record JACEEZ010018420.1, on the reverse strand, counting down.
TTTGTGCACGTCGCTTCGGGATATGTTACAGTCTACAGTGGCTTCTACGTTACTCGGCGGATCTCCACGTAGCACCAGCAAGGGTGCAAGGACTCTACCGTCTTCCCACAGGACGTCTGGCGGGCAAGCCGACTGAAGCTGCAGGAGTTTATATGATTTCTCTCATCCCTACGGTTCTCTAAGTGTCCTTCACTGCAAGATAAGTACCTTCTCTACTGTGAGTACTGTAGACAGTCTTTAAACAGTAGGAAGTGTTTGCATGGGCCAGTGTTATTTTTTTTTTTTTTTTTGTGATTTACGGGGAAGAGAGAGAGAGAGAGAGTTTTCGCGCCTTGACGGTGGTGACGTCAGTGAGGTATTTTTTTTTTTTTATTGATTTTTGTTTTGTTTTATACATTTGTGCCTATAGCGCCTGTAGCAGTGGTGATCCAGGGTTCGGATGGTAGTCTCTGGAGGTTCACTTGAGGGCTGTGGTGGGTTGGTTCCATCGCCCGTGGTGGCACAGGCAGGATTTTATTTGTGGACGCCCTGTGATTAGAGGCTCATGCCGCCCCCCTGTGTCGTCCGATGCACTCGCAATCGAAGGTAGAGTTGATGGCAGGGCATGTGGGTGTTCTTAGGCCACTCGACGGTGCAGAAAGGTTTTGGTTTTCTTCGGGGATCGAACTCGGGTCACCGATAACGCCAGTCGGAGACGCTAACCACTCCGCTACCGCCTCCCCAAAGTGGCTTGTGATTCGTCGGTTACGTGACGTCACAGATTTTATGAGCCACGGGCGGGCTGGACGACGTCACACTTTTGCCGAGCTGCCATAGGCTCCGGCACGGGTATTTTAGCGCGCTTTCTGAGCGTCGCTCTCTGATTGTTGAGAGCTGTACACAGCTGTGAGTGTTGCCAGTGACGAAATTATTACACGCTGTGACACAATATTTATGTTAATCAACAGACAACACAATCATATTTTTAGTAGGTAAAGTCATTGCTTTAGTAAGTGAGTTTTTTTTTCTGTGAGTAGTGTAAGGTGTTTGTAGTAATTTTGTCTACATATAAGTTGTTGGTTGTGTTTGCCTGGAATTTAGAGACGTCGCGTTTTTCCTTTGCACATTTTCTTTGATGATATATACGTGATACACCTATATTTACCCTTCAAGTGTTTCACCTTTTACAAAGTGTCAACATACACCATTTTTTTATGTTAATGCACAAGTTCTCTATAATTAATTTGCATAAAATATGTGTATGCTCATCATATGATTGCATTTCAGCCTGTTAGCTGTTAATCGGGTTGAGTTCACTTGGTTAAGCTGGTATTGGAGGCGCTTGTGTGTGTGAGTAAGGCCTCTGTTTCAACATTGTCGTGAGTGACCTCGGTGTAATTTTTATGGTCCAGCATATTTCATATGTATACTTCTGTTCTTGCTTGTGTAACTTGTAGAAATTTTGCATTTAAAGTGTGCAGTATAATTTTCATTTATCATAGTTAAAGTTTGATTACTTAAACTTTGCAATTAATATTATTTTTTTACTTAAAGATTAGTCTTTGCATTTAACACTTAAAAAAAAAAAATCAAATATGTGTATACGTAGTGTGTTGTGTATTCAATGCCATCTATGTAATTTTTTTTAATTGTCAAATGTAGGTATTATGACCTTGAGAGATGGTAAACCATATTCTCTACAAATGTCCCCTCCTACTAAACCTATTACTGTCGCTACACAGCCTGCAGTTTCCCTACCACTACCACTTCTACTCCTACTACTACCACTACTACTGCCAGCATGACTTCTTCAAATGTTCCCACTATAAAATTATTACATCAGGACACATCAATAAGTATGTTCACAGGTGAGAATGACACTCACTCTGCTTTTCGTTTCTCCAACAATTGAGGATATAATGCAAAATAGTAATGTCACCTCTGGAAATGAAAAGATTTATTTTGTAAGGTCACAATTGCAACCTGGTTCTCTGGCCAGTGATATGATGTTTGCTTCAGGTTTTGATGGGAAGTCACTTAACTATGACTATGATTTATTCCGTCGGAACTTCCTGAGAATGTTTGGGGTGGCTCAGCATAACGATTCCTTACAATGGTCGTTTACTTATGCTGAGGTGTTAACCACACAGTTAGGTTGTGCTGGTAGGTTGAGAGGTCAGGCACGTGCTACTAATATTGCCTCGGAAGCAATGGAAGCCTTAAATCTTGCCTCCTGGTTGATAATGGTCAATTGTCAGTGGAAAGATTTAAACTCATTCTAGAATGTCAGTATTACATCACCATTTTGACCCCACAAAAGCGACGTCTCGTTTCATCTCTTGATTTTAAGCCAGGTGATAAACTTCTAGAGTTTTCTACATAAACTACTAAAAGGCTACGTGAGATGCGTAAAAGTCCATTAACCTTTAATGAGTCAGTTGTACCGGTGTCCAGGGAACTTCCACTTCCTTCACCTTTACCTCCACCTCCACCACCTCCTCCACCCCCAGTATGTTACCTGTCTACTCGTGCACTAAAGCAGTGTTACTATTGTGGAAAGCAGGGTCATTCTGATAAATATTGCTATCAGGAAAAGAAAGAGATGAAGTCTCCTCATAAAGGCAGCAATATACAAGTTGTCCAGCAGAGACAGTACCTGCCTCCTAGACCTCACCACCTCGTTTTGCACCACCTGCAAGCCCTCCAGCGCCCGTATGCAGTTTCACCCTCCTCCAAAGTGGTGTGTAATTCACGAGCGTGGAAATCATTCAACAGAGGAATGCTTTTTAATTCTGAGACGGAAGGGTTCTCAGACTGTAATAGTGGGTAATGCTTACGACTCTCATCAGTCGGGGGAAGATTCGCGCAGGTTTCAAAGAAACCCAGATTAGTTTCTGGCATAAAGTCACACACACAGCAGCTCATAGTCCCTTCTATTATTGCTGCTTGTCTTTATTTGATGACAATTCAGTATTTCATTCGAGACAGTCCTATTGCTCTTGGAGTGGATACAGGTGCTTCATGTAATATTCTTAGTGAGTGGTAAAGGTAAAGATGGGAGCATACGCTAAGCTGCGCGTGCATGCGGTGCTCATCTCCCGTGGCATTAGCCCTTAGAGCCTGTGGTGGGTGAGAACCCGTTACCCCGGGACACAGGGCTAGTGTGACTCCCGGGTTACCACAGTTACCTTCCCCAGGTTACCCCAGGTACCCATTTATCAACCCCGAAAGGAAGGAATAACAGCTGGGTAGGCTGGTCACCGACTTGCCCTGGCCCGGGATCGAACCAGGGCCCGCAGATTCGTAGCCAGGCACGCTAGCCACTGCACCACGGAGGCGACGTGAGTGCAGTGCGTGTGAGTGTGCTTATGTAAATTTAAACAAGTTATATCATTTTCCCTTGTTACCTTCTACAGCCACTCTTCAAAGTGTTCAAGGTTTCACATTAGAGGTGATAGGCACTGTGACCCTTCCTCTATGCCTTGCCCCTAAATCCATAATTTTAAACATACAATTTATAGTAACACCACACTTTGGTCTACAGTGTGATGGCCTTTTAGGCCTAGAAGCTCTTGCTACACATCACATTGATGTAATTCCAAAGCACCATGCGATTTCAGTAAATGGCATTTTCTTCCCCGCAATGAAAAGTCCAGCCCCATTGCTTGATAAGCCTCTAATTTTTCCAGACAATGACCAGCAAGCCGTTTCTGCTAGCTTAGGCCCCGACTTGCTTTGCAGCAGGGAGTCGAAACGTTCAGTCCCCCCTGACGGTTTAGTGTCTGCAGTTGTCATTGGAGACCAATATATTGGCCCCACATGTTCTGTTCGACTTTCAGTAAGAGTACAAGATGCTCCTGTCGGCAGTTACTTAGTGTCTTTACCTGACACTATCCGCGTACGACGCTTAGCGCTTGAGGGAACGCTTTCAGCGGTACGCAAGGATCATATTAAGTGACGCAGCAGTCACAAATGTTACAGGGTCCCCTATAACACTTCAAAATGGTGTTTTGCTATGTAGTTTTGCAAGTCAAAATAGTCTGACCTTAATGGATCCTTCACATGTCCTAGCAGCAGTCTCTACGCAGACAAATGTTAGGGAGGACCAGGCAGACATAGTCAAACAGTTAACACCTTATGTTCAAGTGTTGGATTTTCCTGAGTCTAAGCCTGATCTTCTCGCTTTGCTTGCGACATACAAGCCTGCTCTTGCTATACCTGGGGAACCCCTAGGAGTGACAGACAAAATAACTCATCATATTGTGCTCAAACCTGATGCACAGCCTTCTTATGTACCATCTTATCGTATGCCTCATAGCCAAAGAGCTGTTGTACAGGGCATGATAATGGACACGTTGGATGAAGGAATTATACATATACAGGAGTCTTATTCTCCTTGGCACTCACCCTTGTTATTGGTGAAGAAAAGTGATGGTACGTCCTGTGATTGACTTCAGGAAAGTTAATAATTTAACTGTACCGTATCATTATCCGCTCCCTGTATTGAAAGACCTTTTACAGTCTATAGGGAAGGACAATACAGTCTTTACTACTCCGGACCTCAAGTCTGGTTTTTGGTAGATTCCGTTAGAAGAAAAATCTCGGGAAATAACTGCCTTCTCAACAAATAATGCTCATTGTGAATGGTTGAGATGTCCTATGGGTTTGAGAAATTCACCTTCTACGTGCCAACGTCTAGAAAATAACTTGTTTCACGGCATTATAGGTGATGGTTTGTTCGTCTACAACTCTACATGGACGACCTCATACTTGTGTCCAAGGATTTATCCAGTCACTTTGAGAAACTTGCCCTTGTTTTTCAGAAACTTGCTGAGGCTGGCCTTAAACTTAACGTGCGCAAATGCAGTTTTCTCAAGTCACGCATTGACTTTTTAGGCCATGCTGTAGACAAGGATGGAATCCACACGTTGGATTGTAAAATTAAAGCTTTCAAGAATTTCCCTACCCCTACCAACACCGAAAAGGTACGGTCTTTCCTTGGGTTGTCGGGTTACTATCGTGCTTTTGTAAAGAACTATGCTTCTATTGCTAGTCCTCTGACACGACTTTTGAAAAAGGACATTCCTTTCACTTGGAGTGGTCCCCAACAACAAAGTTGTGATACTTTAAAACAGGCTCTTACTCATGCGCCAGTTCTTACATTTCCTGACTACCAATTGCCTTTCACTCCTGTGACCGATGCTTCGTCACTTGGCATTGGTGCAGTTTTGATGCAATCAGTTGAAGGGAAACGCCCTCATGTTATTGCATATGCCAGTAGAGTTCGAACAAGGTTCGAAACGAAGGCGGAGGTTCCGAAATTTGATGAGTCAGCACTTATTACGCTCCCTGGTGGGTTAATTGACATCGCTGGCAACACAAATGCAAATTGTGGTCATTTGGAGAATACAATTATGGCATTTATGTGTATCTAGAGTCATTTCATTATAACATAAAGAAGCATTTGTGTCGCCCGGTTAAAAATAATCGCGGTCAAAACGGTCATTTTGTAAAATGGCCGCCATGGCTACCATAGGACGTTTTCGCAGTGGGTCCATATCTGGAATTATTCATTAGATTATTATCTATGACTGTGCCAAATTTCATGCTTGTACGTCTAAACCCACAATTCTTATGATGGATACACCTACCTGCCTGACTAGAGGTTGTCATTGGGGTCGGTGGACCTTGTGCTGGTGCGGAAGGAGGAAGCGGCCCAGAAGAAGGAGGCGAATGCAAGGCAAATTGAGAGGACGTGGATGGAGCAGGAAGCTTCATGCAGCCAGGTGGAGTTGGCGTCATCTTCTTCTGTCTCTTCTGACTCTGAGGGGTCCGTGGTGGAAGAGGAG
>JACEEZ010018420.1:0-2500 GCA_016584305.1 Chionoecetes opilio | reverse complement strand
CCCCCTAAAGGAGGATGACCATGATTCAGTTAGGAAAGCTAGAAGATCGCCAGATGATCGCCCTTTACGGAAACCGTACTGACGATCAGATAGAAGATTGTGAGCTGATAGATGCTTAAAAATCTTCTTATTAAGTATAGATTCAAAAACTTTAGAAAGGCAGGAAGTCAAAGCTATAGGACGGTAGTTTGAAGGATTAGAACGGTCACCCCTTCTTAGGAACAGGTTGGATGTGGGCAAACTTCCAGCAAGAAGGAAAGGTGGAAGTAGATAGACAAAGACGGAAAAGTTTGACCAGGCAAGGTGCAAGCACAGAAGCACAGTTTTTGAGAACTATAGGAGGGACTCCGTCAGGACCGTAAGCTTTCCGAGGATCTAGGCCAGAAAGGGCAAAGAAAACATCATTCCGAAGGATCTTAATGACAGGCATAATATAGTCAGAGGGTGGAGGAGAAGGAGGGAAAAAGCCCTTCATCAGCCAGAGTGGAATTTTTAGCAAATGTTTTTTAGCGAAGAGTTCAGCTTTAGAAGTAGGTGAGACAGCTGTGGAACCATCTGGGTGAAGCATAGGAGGGAAAGATGAAGAACAAAAATTGTTAGAGATGTTATTAGCTAAATGCCAGAAGTCACGAGAGGAATTTGATTCAGAAAGATTTTGACATTTTCTATGAATGAAAGAGTTTTTGGTAAGTTGAAGTAAAGATTTGGCATGATTACGGGCAGAAATATAAAGGGCATGAGTTTTCAGGAGATGGATGCTTACGGTACCGTTTGTGAGCCACCTCTCTATCTCGGACAGCATGAGAACAGGCAGAGTTAAACCAAGGTTGACGGGCTTTAGGATTAGAGAAAGTATGTGGAATGTACGGCTCCATGCCAGACTCTATGACCTCAGTTATGCGCTCTGCACAAAGAGATGGGTCTTTGGCATGGAAGCAGTAATCATTTCCCTTGGAAAATCAGAGTAGTACTGTCTTAGGTCTTCCCACTTAGCTGAGTTGAAGTACCAGAAGCACCTCCGCTTAGGTGGGTCCCGAGACGGTACCGGAGCGATAAGGCAGGTTACAGAAATAAGATTGTGATCGGAGGAACCCAAAGGAGAGAATAGTTTCACAGAGTAAGCAGAAGGGTTAGTAGTTAGGAAAAGATCAAGAATATTGGGCGTGTCTCCAAGGCGGTCAGGAATACGGGTAGGGTGCTGCACCAGCTATAGGTGACAAAGTATCTATACTTTTAGGTATAGAGGACAAGAGTGATATCAGTATAGGGTATTGCCTAGGGCTGTGAGATGCATCTGTCATATGGGACGCTCATTCTCGACATGGCTCCTCGATCACCCAAATGAGAAGAAAGCTGGAAGGTTACTTATTCATCTTGGTATACAGATAACTCGTGTATACATCGGTCAGTCATCTTGTTTTGCTAATGAGGAGAAAGCTGGAAGTTTACTTATTTACCTATGTATTTTTATTTATACATGTGTGCCTATAGCGCCTGTAGGCAGTGGTGACCCAGGGATAGGATGGTAGGCTCTGGAGGTTCACTTGAGGGCTGTGATGGTTGGTCCTCGCCCGTGGTGGCGCAGGCAGTATTTTTATAGCGACGCCTGTGATTAGAGGTGGTAAAATGGCACTGTATACAGGTAACTCGCATTTAACTCATATATGTACGTATATTATGTATTTTATTTTACTGTATGACTTCTGGAGAAAATAAAATGATTATTATTATTATTATATTATTATTATTATTATTTTTATTATTGTTATTAATATATTATTATTATTATTATTATTATTATTATTATATATACGTCTTTCAGTCATCCTGTTTTAACCTTTGGGGCCGAGGCTGCCGTGCTCGCCCACCTCCGCGGGGCCGACGCTGCCATGCCCGCATACCTCCGTGGGGCCGAGGCTGCCGTGCACGCCGACCTCCGCGTGACCGAAGCTGCCATGCCCGCCGACCTCCGCGGGGCCTAGGCTGCCGTGCCCGCCTACCTCCGCGGGGCCGAGGTGCGCCGTACCCGCCTACCTCCGCGGGGCCGAGGCTGCCGTGCCCGCCGACCCCGCGGGGCCGAGGCTGCCGTGCCCGCCGACCTCCGTGGGGCCGAGGCTACCTTGCCTGCCGACCAACGAGGGGCCGAGGCTGCCGTGCCCGCAGACCTCCGCTGGGCCGAGGCTGCCGTGCCCGCAGACCTCCGCTGGGCCGAGGCTGCCGTGCCCGCAGACCTCCGCGGGGCCGAGGCTGCCGTGCCCGCAGACCTCCGCTGGGCAGAGGCTGTCGTGCCAGCCGACCTCCGCTGGGCCGAGGCTGCCGTGCCCGCAGACCTCCGCTAGGCAGAGGCTGCCGTGCCAGCCGACCTCCGCGGGGCCGAGGCTGCCGTGCCCGCCGACCTCCGCGGGCCGAGGCTGCCGTGCCCGTCGACCTCCGCGTGGCCGAGGTCCTGTCCCCTACTCCGCGGGCGAGGCTGCCGTGCCCCCGACCTCAGCGGGGCTAG
>JACEEZ010018419.1:0-14735 GCA_016584305.1 Chionoecetes opilio | reverse complement strand
TTTTGTCTGTCTGTCTGTCTCTTTTTTCGTTTTCTTTTTCTTTTCTCCCTCTCTCTCCTGTCTCTCTCTCTCTGTCTGTCTGTCTTTTTCTTTCTTTTTCTTTCTTTTGTCTGTCTCTCTCTACATGTCAACCCGTCAGGGTGGCATGGTTGGTAGAGTCGTAGACTCGCGTGCAGAGTCCATGCATTCGGTCAGCGGTTCGAGTCCACCAAGTTCGTCCTGGCGTGGTGGCGCTTTGTATAGTCAATAACCTTGTAGTTGGTACTTGCAAAGTGTCTAGATAGGATCAAAGTATCTTATCTTATCTTATCTCTACATGTCATGTCTCTCTCTCTCTCTCTCTCTCTCTCTCTCTCTCTCTCTCTCTCTCTCTCTCTCTCTCTCTCTCTCTCTCTGTCTGTCTGTCTGTCTGTCTGTCTCTCTCTCACTGTCTGTCTGTCTATTTCTTTCTATGTCTGTCTTTCTTTCTGTGTCTGTCTCTCTCTCTCTCTATCTGCATGTCTGCCTGTCTCTCTCTCTCTCTATCTGCATGTCTGTCTGTCTATTATTTTTTATTCTTTCTGTGTCTGTCGATCTCTCTGTCTGTCTGTCGATCTGTATGTGTGTTGCTGTCTCCCCTCTCTCCTTCTGTCTGTCTATCTCTATTTTTCTTTCTTTCTGTGTCTGTCTCTCTCTCTCACTCTGTCTGTCTGCAAATAGGGTACGCCGTAGGTCCAATGAAAAGTGAAATATAGATTATTTAGAATTTGACAGAGTGTTTTCTTATGTAAAATTGAATTTTAAGGGTGGTTTGTCCGCTTCAACTTTTTGGTTTGAGCACTTCTTGCTATACAAAAATGGACTTTTATATTTATATGCAAAACATAGCTTAGCCCCGCTAAAGTAAGGGCTTCATTTCCAACCTATTCTTTCAATTCTTGATCGTCTTTTCAGGATGGCTTCTCCTTGTAAACCCAAGGGGGGTCGAGGCCCGCAACTGGGACAGAGCTTGGATCCAAGTTGGCCGCCTTTGTTGGCGGGGGAAACGAGTTTGTGAGAGTGAGGTGCCTACGTAATCGCGGCGTGTTTGAAGGGGGGAATCCTTCTTCAAGAACTCAGCGGCATCCGGGAGGGTGTTGACAAGCGGGGTACCCAGTGAGAGACATTGCGAAGGATCTGACCCCCATGGTGCTTGCCAGTGGAAGAAATCAAACGCCCAGTTTTGCACCTCCAGTGGTTGTTATTGACCGGTCCGTGACCGGGAAGGATAGATCATTTTTGGAAGAAGGTTAGTGAAGTGGTGAGAGACAGGGGCAACTAAAGCAGTAAAGGAATTCGTGGAGAAGAATATGTTCAGGCTGTTTGACATAACGGCCTGCTCCCTTAAAACCGATCTTCCTCTCCAAGGACCAGTAATCCCACTGCTCCAACCCCCCGCTTTGTGCCATGCGGGGAGCACACGTGGCAGTGTGACTGCCCCCTGGCCAGCAAAGTCCCTACTTTAGACCTAGAGTGGCTGTACTACCAGAGGATCAAAGTTGGGGAGGAGAGTGCAATGATGATGACAGGGGTAGACAAGAATGAGACGCATAGACAAGTGAAACCCCAGCAAAGAGAAAGCAGTTGGAAGGGGAGGCTAAGCTGAAGAAGCAGAAGCAGAAGGATGAAAAGGTCAGACGTCTTGAGCTGCAGGAGCAGAATGTTCCCTGGGCAGGCTGAAGATCACCAGGATTCTGAGAATGGGACGGAGGAGTCTTTTCACCCTGCCACTCAGAGGAAAGAGGCAGGAGCAACAGGAGGCTGCCATACTGGTAGACCGACTGCTCGGGGAAAAGGCTGGGGTCCCTGGCAACCCCTTGTGATGCAGTACTTGGACAGGCCAGCTGCCAAAGAAGACACACAATGCCAGTCCGGAACCTGGCGCTGGCAAGCATCCGGTTCGACTTTTCCGCCCACTGGTGTTTGCTGCCTTGGCTTCTGGACTCCTCCAGGACCTTATCGCTGACGGCTACCTCTCTCCAGACATGTCGTACCTGGTCTGCGATCCTAACAAGCTGAGGGGGGCCCAGGCAGGATGCCATGGCATCGGCCAGGGACCTTGACCAGGGGAAGCACCAGGGTACCAAAATAGTTGGATTGGGTTACGATGGAAGGAAAGACAAGACCAGGCGATGGTGCCCGACAGCTCTGGGAAAACTGCCCCCAAGGTTGATCAGGGAGGAGCATGTGTCAGTGACAGAGGAGCCATCTGGAAGGTACCTTTGTCACTTTGTACCAGAGGACCCGGTCCCACCTGAGAAGCCTGCGTTCAAGGTGGCTCGGCCTCTATGATCTGCTGGGGGGACTTTACGACTCCACCGACTCACTGATCGTACTGCAAGGTGACTCAACTAGGGCCAACACGGGGTGGAAGGGTGGTACTCAGGGCCCATTTGGAGAAGATGCTGGGACGCAAGCTCTTCTGGAGTATATGCGTGTTGCACACAAACGAGTTGCCCCTGCGCCCCCTTATCACCAGCATCGACGGGCCTACCTCATGATGAGGTAGATAAATCTGGACCTTCACGGGTCCAGTGTGCAGTCTGCTGTCCAGCGTGAATGAGATGCAGTACAACGCAGAGTTCGGGAGGAGTGCCAGGCGGTGAAGATCTCACGGAGATACCGGAGTATATCCTGGTCAACATGTCCACTGACCAGCAGGTCTCCTACCAGTGGTCCAGGCTGTGAAGCGGGGCGTTTTTCCCCGTCCGAGCTGCAGGAGTTCAAGTGTGGCAAAGGTTTTTTTCCCACTCCAGATGGCTCACCACAGCCCAGTCGCTCGTGTACATGTGGACCAGAAAGCATGGACTGACTGGCAAAGAACTGATCACCCTGGAAATCCCAGTCAAGTACTGCCTGCAGGTGTACTTCAAACTCTACTACGACATCAAGGTTCACCACAGACTAGAGGACGGCCCAAGCACATCCTCACGCAGCTCGAGTGATGAGGTCGCAGCCCAAGAAGGTCCAAACAGCTGTGACCCTTCTACGTGCGGACAGGAGCATGGTTCCCACTCAGAATGTGTCCTCCTCTCGCTGATAGCGAGTCAGAGTGAGGACGACCGCAGGTTCACCGTGACACAGATTTTGAAGCTGAGAGCTGGCGCAGGGTATGGGGACACCAGTGTAAGGGCCTCGCATCACAACCAAGCTGAACTTGTCAGCCCCCAACTTGCAGACACTGGTTAGCTAGCAGCCTGGCCGGTGCACGAGCCGGCATTCACCTGTTCACTTTTCCGGGGATTTAGATCCAGGAGATCCTGTCAAGCCGTACGAGGTTCCGGAGTTCTCTATCCACACTGAGAGCACCGAAAAAGTCGTGAAGCAGGTGACAGAGGCTGCGGCAGCAGTTTGGTGGGGCAGCAGGCCAGAGACGGGTTTCATCCGGGCTCGGGCCCACCACCGGGAGACCATGCCCTGCTTCAGGTCTAAGAAGGACATGATGGAACGTTTCTAGGCCAACGTAGAGGCTATGACACTGTGATGTAGTGCCTGATGAACCAACTGATCACAAAGAGCTTTCCACGCTAGTCATTTGGAACTCTATTGGTGCATGATGCAATAAACAGGACCAACCGGACACTGCGTACTCATTCAAGCATTATTCGATAAGGTTGCAATATAAAAGTGCGATTTTGCATTGTAAGAATTGCTCAAATGCAAAAATGGGAAAAAGATAAAATCGTCTTAGAATTCCATTTACATAGGAAATTGGCATGCCAAAGTTGAGAAAAAAAAAATTTTTGTTATACGGCGTACCCTAGTCTCCTTGTCTGTCTTCTCTCCCTTCTTCTCTCTCTCTCTCTCTCTCTCCCCTCTTCTCTCCCTCCTTCCCCTTTTCTCTCTCTCTCTCTCCTCTCTCTCTCTCCTCTTCCTGTCTGTCTAATACTTGAAAACTTGAGGGGATTGGATTATATTAGGTAAAAGGTAAATGGGGCATACGCGTGGCCTCGGTGCTCATCTCCGTGACATTAGCCCTTTTAAGCGTAATTGAGCCTGTGGGACCCCGGGACACAGGGCTAGTGTGACATCTGGGTTACCACAAATTTTCCTTCCCAGGTTTCCCCCGGTACCCATTTATCCACCATCCATGAAAAAGGAAAAATGAACAGCTGATTTGGGGTGCACGCCGGGCTGCCCTGGCCGGGATTCGAACCTGGGGCCAGATCCAGCAGAACACATACGCCGGGGTATGTCAACGTAAGTCTGAGATACTCTCTTTCGAAAATTTCTTGGATCAGGAAACTATATCTGCGCCAAATCGATGACGTCACAACGCAGACTTTAGCCTAGGCGCAAGTCTGCGACCGCCCTCCCTGTCTGATCCAGCAAGCTACTTACTCCATTTCCGTGACGTCACAGGGCCAAAATTATGGTGTAGATTTAACACCCTCATGAGCAGGTGTACGTAGCCCCGGTGTATCTATATATATAAATAAAACGTCATTTATCATGCCTAATAGACTTACCACCGAGGTAAGGATTGAAATATAAGCCTATTGGGTAGCCGGCAGCGGCGTTTTGTTTACAAACGTTTAGGAGATACAAGCCTCGGTAGGGAGGCCGCTTCGGCCGTAGGGACTGCCTTTGGTGTGTTTTTTTTTATTAATTCGTTATTGGGCAGCACTGATTTTTTTAGACCACTAGCGGAGTCCTGACGGAATTTGGGTTGGGGACGAGGCGAGGTTGGCATCCCACGACTAGATTAATGTTTTTCACTAGCTAATTTGGACGTTTTTGCGAATGAACTTTTGTTCTGATGCCTGCCCCTCAGTGACCTTTCACTATGGTTAGGTCACTCAGGACGCTTGACCCTCATTGGCCCTGAATGGTATTTTTTTTCACGTTTGCCCGCCTTTAATGGTACCTGGAATTGTCTCCACAACGGAAAAACTCGCCACCGTCGGAGAATGTTTCATTTTTTTACTTCGGCGGAGTTCCTATTAAGCGACTGTTCCAAGTTCTATATATTAACATAAAAAAAACCCAATCTATATTTAAACAGCTTTTACCGTGTTCTGAATCCAGGGATTGAATATCGGGGGTTAGTTTAGCCGAGGTTAGTTTAGTGATGGGGCATCACAAACTAACCTCGGCTAAGCTTTGATTGAATACCGGGGGTTAGTTTAGCCGAGGTTAGTTTAGTGATGGGGCATCACTAAACTAACCTCGGCTAAACTTTGATTGAATACCGGGGGTTAGTTTAGCCGAGGTTAGTTTAGTGATGGGGCATCACAAAACTAACCTCGGCTAAACTTTGATTGAATACCGGGGGTTAGTTTAGCCGAGGTTAGTTTAGTGATGGGGCATCACTAAACTAACCTCGGCTAAACTTTGATTGAATATCGGGGGTTAGTTTAGCCGAGGTTAGTTTAGTGATGGCGCATCACTAAACTAACCTCGGCTAAACTTTGATTGAATATCGGGGGTTAGTTTAGCCGAGCCCGATATTCAATCCCTGAATTCAGAAACATGTGTAAAAGCTGTTTAAATATATAGATTGGGTACTTTTATAGATATATAGACTTATCTTATATAAGGGCATGTCTGGGGTTTTGGCATGTTACGTAACCAATGCCCATGTATTGTATTAAACTGTAGTTTTAAATTGTTTTGGGACAAGCGAAAAACTCAATAACGAAATACCTTTTAGTCTTCCATTTACACCTATTACAAGTGGAACTCGCCGAGAACTTTCATGTCGGCAAGACTTCTCGGTTGGTGTTTCAGTTATAATGGACGAGAACTGCGCGGTCACTACCGCCGTTACCACATACGTTTTCTATCTTAATTTTTGTTTAGTATACTGTACAGTATTAATGTACTTCCGCGTAACCTTTAAAACTTATATACATATTGTAGAAATGATATAGTTGTCTGAGACGAATACTCATACAGACACAACCTCCCTTTCCAGAGGCCCCCCAACCATATAGGAGGTTAGGTTAGATTCATAATCTCGCCGGGGGGTCGAGGAGGGCGGAGCCCTCACTTTAGGAGGTTAGATTTGGTTCTATCTGTAATGCCCATTATTCGGGAGATGATAGTATGAGAATTATTATTATAAAATTCCCGAGTTATGTTTTGTAAGTAATTCTTTTTCTCAGTTTCACATATGACTCATCGTATTTCTTTCTTTCCGCCATCTTTTCGCATCAGTTTGGCCATCCTAGACGCCATTTTGTTCTATCTTCTTTCGTGCTTTCACCCGCCATTTTCTCCTTCCTTCTTTCACTTCCTCTCTCCCGACACCCCGTGTGCGAGGAAAGTTCCGTGGAATAATTATTCTGCGATCAGTCATAACTAACGTATTCCATTATTTTCTTTATTTCCAAACCATCTTCTCAGATTTAGGAACCCTCCTAAAATCCTCATGGCTTTCAAAATAATCCCTATCGTTATCGGTTATGGTCATATATGGGCGGTGTAATAAGGATACACGCTAAAATGAAAGCCCACCAAAGTTCTAAACACGATTTCCATACCACTCCACTCTGAAATAGGTGTTCGGATTGTCGACATTACATATAAAACCATCCTTCGTCAATATTAGATTAAAGACATTAAATTCTCTTACATCAAAGTAGCCAGTTTGTATTAGGGACGGCCTCTTCGGGGGATACGCGAGTTTTCATTACTTAAATAGTTGGTTCGGGATTATAAGTTGTTCATTTAAGGTCACGGTGAGACTTTCCAAACAAGTTCCTTTTTTTGGTGCGGAAAGCCCGCAGGGCACGAGTCATTGTTCTCTCTGCGTTCTTGAAGGTAAGACATCTGCCCCTGGCTCCGGTGTTTTTTTCTCCCTTAGTATATTACATCTATATATTTCTATATAAATATATAGGTACAGTTCAGTGTCACTAAGGCATAGATGTTCCGCCCATCCTTATAAGTGTTATTAACGAAGATTGTTCTCTCTGCGTTCTTGAAGGTTGGCGCGAAACCTCCTCAAACGGCCACATGGTCTTACTGTAACACACACAACACTGTCTCGCCATTTTCTTTCTCTACTAGATACCTATCTTCCATGTGTGATTTATAAATATTAAGTGGTATGTTACCTAGTGTAGGGCAATTCCCTGAATAGTAATTCTAGTGAAGGAGATTTATGCTCATTAGAGCTTTATCTCATAACTTAGGAAAAATTCCTACGTCAGGGTGTGAAGTCAAGTTTCTTATTTCCGAGTAGAGTTTTCTCGGTATAGTGTTAACCCTTATATGCTGAAGATGATCTCAAGTGAGAGACTTACCATGTCACCAAAATAAATAGGATATCATTTACAAATATAGTTCTTGTGTTATTATAAAAACCCAGGTGATTATTCTGTATTAGGAAAATAATTCCCCACACTTCCAAGAGTCCAAGCCTTGTTCGGTATAACCCCTCGTACCAACCACGACTACCAAGATCAATCTAATATTAATATTAATCTAACGTGCCCGGGAGTAATCATAGTGAAATACTCGTCAGGGCTGGTGGCAGCAAATCCCATAACCTAAACGTTATTATCCTTTCCCCTTAAGTACATCCCCCTCCTCAGTACTCTCCGCAGTGAGACGTGGTCATACTATAATCATATAGTGAAGTCAGAAGACTAAGTTAAATTCTTCATTCAAGTTGTAATCATTTATCAAATCATCCCCAAATAATATCATTCAAGTAACGTTGACCAGTCATAAAACCCCCATACCAGTGACCCCCAATTTCCAGCAACACATATCCATCTGAGAAAACACTAATTTTAGGCAAGGCAAAGAAAGTCAGTGTCTCAGAAAATGACCGCGCACTCCTCGTCCATTTTGACCAAAAACACTAATTTTAGGCAAGGCAAAAAAAGTCAGTGTCTCAGAAAATGACCGCGCAGTCCTCGTCCATTTTTACCAAAAACACAAATTTTACCCAAGGAAAAATTAGTCAGTCTCAGAAAATTACCAAGCAGTCCTCGTCCATTTTTTATCAAAAGCACTAATTTTACCCAAGGAAAAATTAGTCAGTGTCTCAGAAATTGACCGCGCAGTCCTCGTCCATTTTTACCGGTATCTTTCCCTTACTATCTTACTAACTTAACCATTACCGTCGGCAAAAGTTCCCGGCTTGTGTCGGGACGAGAATTTCGGTAGAAAAGAGTACCAGAGGTACCGATCTCATTATCCCTGAATGATACGATTAGGTCACTCAGAATGTCTGCCTCTTAACGCCCTTGAAGTATATGATTATATGGTCAACCATGATGTCTGCCCCTTATTGTCCCTGAATTATTAGGTTAATCAGGATTGGTGGCCCATTATTGCACCTGAATGATTTATTAAAAGTCAATCAGGATGTCTGCGCCTTATTGTCACCAAATTCTTTATTTCTGGTCAATCAGAGACCCTTCCTCATCGCTTTATTAAAGGGCACATAGATTTGTTGTGTCAAGCCAGAGGCCAGCTGAGTAATCAGGTGAGTAATGTTTGTAAAAACGATTTATCTCGTGGAAGCCTTGTGATTGGCTGATAGATCTGAATAGATAATATAAACCAGTAAGACGCCTTAATCGGCGAAGGACGAGCGAGCCCGTAGAAACCCGCCGCACGTGCGCACGTGCGGCGTCACCCGGAGTTTGACCTGTGTGACATTGCTAGGTGTGTGGTCTCAAACCACACACCAAATTTCAACTTAGTCGGTACAGCCGTTTCTCAGCTATAGCAAGATAACGTTGTCTGACACCCTTCACGCAGCACGCGCCACGCGCGATACTGACCCCTCACGTGAGAAATAAACATATCAAGCACAAAAGGGATTGAATGGGGCTATCAAATGGCGAAGACCGCTTGTCAATCGGAAGCGGGCTTCCAAAGATATAAGCTCCTGAAAAGCGTGACGGTCGGGTCGGGTCGGGTCGGCCGCTTAAGTGAGAAAAATCCCGTATCCAGTGGGACTCTCGAGCGCTTTAGCGCTCGCTCGCCCTCACGGCTGTGATTCGCTATTATCGAGGATGACGCCCATTGTATTCGCCCCGCCAATCAGCTGTCTCTGTCCTAGATACTCCGAGATACTCCTCCTTACGCCTGGCGTAAGGCCATCTTCCGTGGATTATTCAAACAAGCCTCGCGGCAGAGGGGGGTTGCGCCGAGTACGTAGCATTTACACCATGCTTACGTACGCCGCTTGACTTACGCTTTGTTGCTGGATCGGGGGCCAGATGTTCAAAAACGTTCGTAACGCGTCTCTAAGATCACCCTTTTGCACTTAGATTGATCTTGGAACATTCGTAATGCGTTTGGGAGGTATTTTCAAACGATCTTTGCAAACATCCATCCGCCATATCTGTTCTTTTTTTCCACCGTAGTGCTAAGGTTGCTAAAGACCATCGCACACTGTTCGTAGGGTTGCATGATGAAAGTTTTTCTAATATACAAGCCATATAAAGTTATGTTATTAGTTGTTTTTTCATGTTAAAGTTTGTTTAGGGTTTGGGGTCAGGACGTTGTAGGGGGGAATGTGAAGGGTGGAAATGGATGGTATGCTGCCGAATGCCTATGGGGTGCCCGGGAAAATGAGTGAAGTGCAAATAAAAAAAAAATGTGTCTTGTGCTAGAAGTGTATAGAGAAGATGATATGGGAGAGGAAGATGCGGGAATGAAGGGGAGAGATAGGAAGGAGAAAAGATGAGTTTGGAGAGAATGAGTCAAGTGAGGATACGGATGGACTGGGCAATACAGGGAGTTTGGGTACCCAGGTTTTGTTAGCTGTTTCGTACATTGATTTTGAGTTTTTTTCGTACATATATACCTGGTGTATCGTTTCGTAACTCTAGTCATCAAGTTAAACTCTGAGCTGAGTGTACGAAACGACTATAGTTTCATATAGACTACGAAACAACTTTTAGGTCTACGAATGATCAAAATCTACTGGTGTACGAAACACTTGTGTACGAACTGACAGATCCTCCTCTCATCAATGCTACGGAGAGACAAAGATAAAGACATTCGAGCACCGGTGTACTAGTGCGTGGAATGCATGTATACTGTAGTGGAAAAGTGAAATACAAAAAGGTAATTTTTTTTTTTTTTTTTTTTATAAGTGCAGTTTAGACCAATACAATACAATACAAGCATCGGTGGTTTTTAAGTACCCTGAACGTTTCGTTCTTATTATAAGGATATTTATAACCCACACAAAGCTGTCGGAAATGAAAAAATAAACACATGGGGACCCTGGGGGGCGAAACCCCCCCCCCCCAGTGAGGTTAGGTTACGTATCAATGCCCAGGTTAGATTATTAACTAGCAGGGGTCTTGGGGGGCGTAGCCCCCCCAGTTATGTCAGAAGAGTAATGGTCAAAAGGGATATTGGTTGAAACTGCATATTTACCTAAAAGAGGGTGTAGAGGATAAAGGAATGTGTATTGGTGGCAGAATGTCTGAGAAGAGTACGTAGGTATACAATGGTAGAGTATTGGTCAATAGGGAGTATTGGTTGAAACTGCATATTGACCTAAAAGAGTATGTAGAGGATAAAGGAATGTGTGATTGGTGGACAAGGTTTGTCGGAGAGTAGGTACACTTTACTCCAACTCTAAGAGATGGTATGTGAGTAAAGCGAAAGTATTGAATAAATGGTTCAATGATGGAAGCTGGGTTAGTGAGATGTTTCTAGGCAAGTTCACGACCACTGAAATTGTGGGGTTAAAGCACATAAAAATCACTAGA
This sequence comes from Chionoecetes opilio, assembly GCA_016584305.1. Classification (NCBI taxonomy): domain Eukaryota; kingdom Metazoa; phylum Arthropoda; class Malacostraca; order Decapoda; family Majidae; genus Chionoecetes; species Chionoecetes opilio. The sequence goes on along the minus strand of JACEEZ010018419.1, from coordinate 4,023 downwards.
ATGCAGGCTTTCATTTCAACCTAACCCATCTACTGTAATGTGTCAAGTCGGTATTATTTCGGTGCTGAGCTGGGGGGGAATCACCCCTGCTCAATCACTAACCTAACTTAGACATATAGTCAACTGGCCAACCTAACCTAACCTAACTGTTCAGGCTATTGCTGGTATTTAATCCCTGAATTCAATAACAAGGTTAAAATAGGAACACTCGCCAACGAAAAAAATTGGAACGTTGGCGAGAATTCCTATCGGCGACAGTTCCAGGTATTGTCTAGTTACTTGGATAATGTATCCCATTAATAATACCCACCCTAAAATGGGTGGGTATTAGCTTGGTAGTGGGCTTTCAAAAGTCCTAGGATTCTTACCTACATCATCGTGTAGATTTCTTCATTCTGAGTATTTAGAACCCCATTTCCCATCATGTCACAATTGAATAATAATTAATGGCGTTACATGTACGTACTACGGAAAATCTACCGTTATTTCAGCCATAAACTGTTAAGTTAGGTTAAATCAGATTAGGTTAGTTTAGGTTAGAGGTGGGGTTTGGTTTAGTCGTCTAAGTTAGGTTAAATCAGACTAGGTTAGGTTAGGTTAGAGGTGGGGTTTGGTTTAGTAACATGATATCAAGAATTTTTTTTAATTATCACTATCAAGACCTATCAAGATATTATCAAGACTTTCACAAATCCCTTCAAATACCTCTAAAACGTAATTATATAAAGTGGGAGATTTACCCCCTTTAACATCCCCTTACCCCACCTTAGGTCCTAAATGACCCCCCAAAATAATACTAACCTAACCGGTTACCGGTCATTTCGTCCACACGTCAATTCGCCCACATGTAAGAGTCAATTCGCCCACAAGACATTTCGCCCACATGTAAGAGTCAATTCGCCCACAAGACATTTCGCCCACATGTAAGAGTCAATTCGCCCACATGTAAGAGTCAACTCGCCGACAAGACATTTCGCCCACATGTAAGAGTCAATTTGCCCACTCTAAAGTCAATTCGCCCACACGATCCATGTCACGGAGTCATGTAACTTATATCTTCCGCAGGCAGAAATGGAATGAACCACCAATAACCTTGGGCGAAATGACTCCATAGTGTGGGCGAAATGACTCCATGGTGTGGCGAAATGGCAGAGGTGGGAATTCCGCAATTTTAGTCCGCAAGTCCGTAATTCTGCAACTTGCGGAATGGTAATTCGGTTGCGGAATTGCGCAATTACAGATGCCTGAAAAAATTGCGGAATTGCGAATTGCGGACCGCCAACATTTTAAAGCGCAATCGCAATAACTTGCGGAATGGGTGATTCGGTTGCGGAATTGCGCAATTACGGATGCCTGAAAAAAATGCGGAATTGCGGGTTGCGGACCGCCAAAATTTTGAAGCGCAATTGCAATAATTGTGACGCTCACCACCTTCAAAATGGCAAGTGCCCGCGTGAACATAAGTTCCCACCAAATATGGTGGAGACGACACTGCCAACTGCCAATGAACCGTGTTTTTGTCGTCCAAGCACCGTCTTGGATTACGAAGACCACTCCAATAACACATGCTGAAATGTGTGTTATACTGCTTTGTGATATTGTTTGCAATGTTTTGGACTGATTAGTATTTCGGCCCCTACCAAGCTTGTTGTGTTTTTTTTCGCAGAAACCAATCAGTTTTTCAATTGCGAGAAAAAACGGTCTTCGTACCAAGACCAAGCAAGCATCGTCCAAGCATCGCTAGCTAGTGTACACAGTCACTCACTCAATCAGTGCTTTCTGGGACTTGGGATTGAGAGCGGGGTACGCTCACTACGGGTGGCCGTGTGTGTGATTACTGATTATCCCACATATACTGTTGTTGTGTTAGTGAAGTACTAAGATTGCACAAAATTAGACAATAGACACTGGTTACTGGCAGTGATTAGTGGTTAGTAACCACTAACCAGTGTCTATTGTGGTTAATAAACGGGTTTATTAACTTATATATAGGATAACAATAGGCTTAATAAACAGCGTTTAGTAAATAAACGGCTATTTTTGCTTCTGTCTAATTTGTAATTTCAGTAATTTCAAAATTTGTCCCTTTTATTTTGCAGATTGTGCTCATATAATTAGCGTTTAGTAAAAGCTAATTTATGGGCACAATCTGCAAAATATTAGACAAATTTGAAATTACTGAAATTACAAATTAGACAGAAGTAAAAATAGCCGTTTATTTACTAAACGCCGTTTATTAAGTCTATTTTTGCTTCTGAAAATTAGCAAATTTAACCAGAATGGACAAGTTTTTGTCGCCATCTCCGTCGCCTAGGAGTAGGAGTATGAGTGTGGATACACTGGATACTGATAGTGTTAGAAGTGGGGATTGTGTCAGAAGTGACTTGGAGGCTCAGGATGATCTCCCCAGCACTCAGCCCCTCAGCCAGAGCACTGAGCGTGAGAGCAGGCAGGGCCAGGAAACAGGTGGAGAGAAGCTTCCAGCTAACTTGAGTCACTTAGACAAGTAAGTTATTCCTTATCTACTGAGTATTTAGTAAATTTAATTTGGTCAATTTATAGTTTCACCCAACCAACGATTTTCTGATGCACCTTATTATATACATAAGGCGCATCAGTAAATCGTTGGTTGGGTGAAACTATAAATTATCCAAATTATTATTTATTATTTACTAGTTAAAAGTTAGAACATAGAAAATTTGTTATAAAGGCTGAATAAAAGGCGATATATATCTAATATATATTTGATTATTTGTGAACACAGTCATCACAGAGAGCGGCCTGCGCGGCGATTTATTTAGTTAACGCTCATTTTTGCAAGGTACTACTGCATTTATCAGAAAACAAAATATATCAATGGAAAGCTAATACAATTCTGCTTCTATTGATATCTTCCATGTAATATGTTGTCCCACAAAGTTTTACATGACGATGCGTTTAAGTGAATTTTAAGTTCATGCATATTTCTTCAGAGTCTCATAATGGCCTTTATTTAATGTGCTTTACTGTGTTTTATGTAATAATCTTATAGAACAAACATTTCCGAAGATAACATCTATCCTTTATACATGTATAACATGATATACTGGCGGGGTCATGCCTTGAGAACTTCCCCGGTCTTGGTGAACGAAGAGGGCCCCGGCGCTAAGATGGCGCCCAGTAGCGTTTAGCATAGGGCCTATGAATGGCGTTACCCTCTTTCATATATATACCCTAGTCACCTAGTGTTACTACCAGTAGACTGTGAAGTGTTTAAAAATAAGAAAAACACTAAAAGAGACAAAGACTTAATTGTGAATGACAAGTAACAAGTAGAGACAGAAACAATAGGAATACACAAGCATTACAAATAAACACTAATAAAAAGTCTTGAGACATTTTTTGTTTAATTGTAGGTGTTTTGTTTTAATTGTAGGCGTCAAAATTAGTTTGCGGAATAGCGGAATTGCGGAATTGCGATTGCGAAAAGGCCTATCTGAAAAAAATTGCGGAATTGCGATTGCGGACTGGTGCAGTTCGGAATTGCGGAATTGCGATTGCGGAATTGGAAAAAAATTTGCGATGCCCACCTCTGCGAAATGGCATGTGGGCGAAATGACCGGATACCAAACTAACCTCATTATAACCTTATCTAACCCTGCCAATAACCTCCTAGTGAGACCTAAGGGCAGGAAAGAAATATAATTTTACCATTCAATTTTTATATTTGGGTTATAATTTGTAATTTGTTGTGTGGGGACGCGCCCCTATGATATTTTTTTTACATTCTAACTGCATTATATTGGCTAACAATCTCAAAGGTTGATGAAATCTTTCCGCTGTTGGCCAAGCGACAGTCAGCCGAGTTCCATTCCTCGTGGGCGGAACGGAACGAACGAGCTTGAAGATCGCATCTTCGTGACTAAGAACATTCGGACGATCCTTTGATAATATATTTTTTGTAGTGTTCGTTTGCCCAAGATCTAAGATGGCCGCCATGAACACTCCAGATGATCTTAGAGCGGGAAAATTACGAACATTCGA
>JACEEZ010018418.1:240532-245726 GCA_016584305.1 Chionoecetes opilio | reverse complement strand
CCCCTCCCCCCAAGCCACGCCCTTCACGCCCCATCTCCTGGTCACCTACCCCCCTCGCGCGCCATCACTTCCCCCATCCCTTCACCTGTGCCACGCCCTTCACGCCCATCGCCTGGCCACCTACCCCCTCGCGCCCATCACTTCCCCCCATCCCTTCACCTGTGCCACGCCCTTCACGCCCATCGCCTGGCCATCTACCCCCTCGCGCCCATCCCTTCACCTGTCTCACGCCCCACAGCACGCCCATCTCCTGTCACACCTACCCTTTCGCGCCCATCACTTCTTGCGTTCCTTCGCCTACGAATGTTAAACGAAAGGATAATAGACGAACGATAAGCGATAATGGTGTTGGCGTTAATTACCTTTCCTTAATTAGCACCGTAATGCCATTTTTAGCAGTGGTACCTTTAAATAAACTCAGGCTGATATTGGCTGCATTTTTTATTTTTTGCTGTTTTTTATTTTATTTTTATGTATATTTTTTTTATGAGAAGACTGAAGGACTTTTATGTAGGACTGATCGGCTGCATTTTTTCTTCTTTTCAGTTTTTCATAATTTTTGTATTTATATTTTTTATGAGAAGGGTGGTTTAAGACGTGACTTTTTGAGGTTTTTTGTATGATTGGATCGGATCTTTAGGCCTAAAACACATTATATTACAGGTAAAGTTGAGAAGAAACCAGGAAAATTAGAATTGTAATTACGAGGACTATAGAAAATGGAAGGCAATTATACTGAGAAATAATATAAATGGCAACTATATCTTTTCTGCTTTACTCTTTTGTACTGATTGCATTAAATGTTTGTATTGATGGTATTGTGAGTTAAGTGAGTTTTATCATTTAATAGACTAGCATTGTATATTCCCACAAGATAAATATAGTTAAAGGTATTATTTAGTATATATTAGTACAAGGTAAGTATAGTTAAAGATACTGTATAGTATTTATTAGTACAAGGTAGGTATAGTTACAGCCATAAAGGTATTAAGTATAGTTTGTTCCTTTGACCTTATCTGATATCTATACGAACGACATCATAATATACTCCATTCTTATTCGTATAAATAATTTCAATATATTGGTTACACATCATTAACACGTCTCGTTAAAAAAACACGTCTCGTTAATTAACGTATTTTTTAGCCTTTATTAAAACGTCTACTATCGTTGCGAGGACAATAACATATTTGATTGTCATTTCAGGTGATTGTAATGCTTCATCATTCACTTTGTCATTGGTGGTGTCATATATATATACATTTTCATTCAATATTTTCCCCTCCTGAAGATTTCCTCCCGGCCAATCAAATGTGACCTTTAATATTACATTTATTAAAGACGAGCCGTGCAAAGAAGGTCATAACGCTCGCCTCTCCTCCACCCATGTGTCATCGTCGCCATTCCCATTCCCATTCCCTCTATTCCTCATCCTCCCCATTTCCTGGATCCTGAACCTCACCCATTATTTCCCTCTCAAACGTCCCCCTTTTCTCCAACTCTAAATTACCCTTTCCCTACCGTCAATAACACTATAGTCGCCAGTCACTCGCCACTGCACTAATGTCGCCAGGTGCCATATATTACGAATTTTAACATCACTACAGACTTTTATGTGCCACTTAAGAAGCATGCACAGTAGGTTATAATTATTATGTACATCACACTACAGGTCTTCAGTGGCACATACAAGTCTGTAGTGATGCTAAAATTTATAATATATTGTGCCTGGCGACATTAGTGCAGTGGCGAGTGACTGGCGACTACATGTTATTGACGGTACATCCCTTTCCTTCCGTCCCTATTCATCTTCCTTCCATCATTCATATTCTTTATTTTCTATTTTCTATTCTTTATTTATTATATTATTCCTCCTCCTTCCCTTCTTCCGTCCTTCCTTCTCTCATTCCTATTCCTCTTATCCCTCTCCTTCCCAATTATCATATTCTACATCAACGCCTTCTCTCCGTTTTCTTCTCTCATTCCCTCCGTCCCTTTCCCTTGCCGAAGCCTATTTTTTTTTCGTTTTTACCCTAACCAGATCTATTCTCATACCGTTACTTAGTTCATCATCCAACTATATAGTTAAGCATACCTCACACACACACACACACTACATGAGGGTACTCCGTAGTGTAGTGGTTAGCATGCTGGGTTCACAACCGAGAAGTCCTGGGTTCGATCCCCGGGCGGAGCGGAAACATATGGGCTGTTTCCTTAAAACCCCAGCCCCTGTCCACCTAGCAGTGAATGGGTACCGGGTGTCAGCCGGGGGTTTGTGACCCACCTCCCGGGGTGGTGGCTTCGGCCTACACTAACCACTAAGGATGAATGATAAAAATGTTGATAAGGAGACGGGGCCATACGAGCGTTGCTCTGGCCCCGTAAAATACAACTAGATGAATACACACACACACACACACACACACACACACACACATACCATCCGTGTGGCTCAGTTGGTCATAGAATGATGCCCGGTATCATTCTATGGTCCGGCGTTCAATCCCCGACCCCGCTCATTCCCGAGGATTTTTCCACTGTGAAATTCGAGCGGTACTGTCCCCCTTGAGCAAGGGGATGAGGGTGTGTGGTGTGTGAGGTCCCAGCATTGCCCAAAGATCCGAAATAATGAGCTCCAAGCTCGCACTGAGAGGGTGAAACTGGCGAACGCGAGCCAGCTCGCGTGGACAAGACCATGGGTGAATGAATAAACCCCACCCCACACACAAATATATAATATATATATATATATATATATATATTATATATATATATTATATAATATATATATATAATATATATATATATAATAAATATATATATATATATTATATATTATATATAATATACTGGTCGTGGCTTGCTGAGGTATATATATATATATATATACTGGTCTTGGCTTACTGAGGTATGTATATATATGTATATTATATTACACACGCGCGCAAAGCATTGTTCGCGAACATCATAACACAGCGCTTCCATACGGGAATTCAGAAAATGTACTCTATGGCAGCCTACTGACTTTTCCGAGAGAGAGATATCTTACATTATGGCAGCTTGTTTAAGGCATGGGCAGTCCATCAAGACCGTTGAGGAATGTTCAGATGCCACTTGTCAATTATAAAACGAAGCATTTAAAAAAATATCGCCTTCCTTCCCGCGAGTAATTTGAACAGACGCGCATTGGTATAGCTATCATATTTGCATAAAAGAGTGGCAAGAAAGACCTAACAAAGGAGCAAATTAAAGTTATTGTATCTCTACCCAAGGCAGAGAGGCCAGTGGAAGAAATATCAAGGATTGTGGGATGTTACGAAGAGATGTGTGCATAAGTGGGTGGAGAGTTTCGGGGTGGCACGGCGGGGTAGCGACAGCCGCGACACCAGAACATTATAAGTGGCCAGGGCGAGGATGTAAAAGTCATATCGCAATATTTTTTCTTGCTCTTAATTGAGGATGGGCATCCACTTGACGTTTCATGACTTTAGGGTTCTTGCTGAGGTTTTGGCCTCGCCCTGGCCACTTATAATGTTTTCTGGTGTCGCGGCTGTCGCTACCCCGGCCGTGCCACCCGAAACATCTCCACCCACTTATTGCACACAATCTCTTGGGGTGAATGAGAACCGACTGATGAGTCAGAACCCGGCTGCGAGGGAGGGCGAGGACCTCCTGCAGATCCTAGCAGGGGACACCACGTCCTTTTGGCAGACGGGTTGTCTTCATCAAGGGCGGGCATCTCCTGGTCAGCTGCCTGCGATGTGCCGCGGCGGTGGCATGCCTGCTGGGGCCTGCTGTATGGCACAGTGGGGGCCCCCTGGTCAGCGTGTACCGCGTGCCGCGACGGCCACTACCTATACTATGATCGCGAGGACTCGCCGCCCCACCCGTGCCTTCGGAGTACTGCGCCGGAACAACTCCCCGAGAGCTAGGTGAAGGTGGTGTGTGTGAGGCTGCAGCATCAAACACTCAGTACTTGCGCATACCACTGCCTCACTTTTGTGGACTTCATGACGCGGAGCCGCGACACCAATGTCTACACTCTCATCATGAAGTTCCGGCGACACATGCGACACAGATCAGACGTGAAGGCGGTGCTGACGGTGGAGCGAATCCTGCGGGAGTTCAGAAACACCATCAATATTTCACTGTTTGGTGCCCCTAATGCCTTAAGCACCTTGGGCTGATTCTGAGGCCATAGAGTATGACTGTAGACTAGGGGGTAATCACCTTGTTCACTGTTTGTATTGGGAAATGTTTAATATTCACTTTCACTCATGTTGCAAAAGCAGAAAGGGTAAAAAATATTATTATGATGAAATCAAAATCATCCTTGGTATCAAGAGTGTGCCTGAAACGAAGGCTGTGATGGTTTCAGCAATTGACTCCTGGACTCAATGATTGAAAAACTGTTTCCCGATGAAGTAGGAGCAAAACACAGGACGGATTTTAACCCAGCCAAGGGGGATGCCCTGTATGGGGCAGTCCCTTGCCGGTCCCCAGCCCGGATAAATGGGGAGGGTTGAGGTCGGGCTAACTCCCCAAACCTCGTAAAAACTACCCAGTTACTAACACTCTTGCCCAGCCTCGGAATACGGACTGATGACGACTTAGTGATCACTGTCAGCGGTTATCACGCTACCCCCCTGGACACTCCTAAGGACATCCCAGAGATACAGACTGAGGGTTGCACAGCCACACAGGTGGAAGGCCAGACTAAACCCTCAGGTGACAGCAGACTTATGGCCAAGGCCGGAGTCCCCAGCCTCAGGTGCGAGCGCTTCATCTCGTACCTGCATTGCCAAGAGGAGTGTCTTCCCAAGTTGACACGCCAGCAGGTGAAGGAGATACACACGCTCACCACTCAGGGCAAAGAAGAGCGACGTGCAGCGAGGAAGGAGCGTGTCGAGGCTCTGAACACCGAGCACCAGGCAGAGAAGCAGGCCAGCGTCGCCGAGCCTCAGCGGTCTCGCAAGGTTGTCTTGAAGCTGGACGACTTGCCACAGCCCATGAAAGACAGGCAATTTCTCCACGAACATTTCGGAGAGTGCAACATGGGCATGCAGGATCAGTGGGACTATCTGCTCAACAAGATGAAGGGAGACGAGGCGCGCTTCAAGGCTTATCTGACTACAATGGCAACCCGACGCGGCTACAGCACTACACCTGAGGAGACACGTGCCCGCCACGA
>JACEEZ010018418.1:233032-235532 GCA_016584305.1 Chionoecetes opilio | reverse complement strand
CAATAAACCTAACCTAACCAAAATTAACCTACCCTAGCAGGGGGCTTGACCCACCGATAACCTAACCTAAACCAAATCTAACCTAAGCTAACCTAACCTAACCAAATCTAACCTATTAGATTTGGTTAGGTTAGGTTAGATAGATTGGTTAGGTTAGGATAGGTTAGATTTTGGTTAGGTTAGGTTATCGGTGGGTCAAGCCCCCCGCTAGTGTAGGTTAATTTGGTTAGGGTTTGGGTTTTTATTTGGGTTTGGCAATTTTTTCTAGATATAAGGAAATTACCCTAGATCTAGGGAATTTTACCCCCCTCACAACTCTTTAATTAAGTGTTTCCGACGAATAATTTGTTCCCCACCCGAAAAACCCCGCATTTCCGCAGGTCTCCAAACTTGTTTGGGGGAAGTGGGAGAGTATGGGCAAACACTAGAATTTTACCGTCATTTCGCCCCAAAGGGTTTCTGGTGGTTCATTCCATTTCTGCCAGAGGAAAGATATAGTTACATGACTCCGTGGACATGGATCGGGGGCGAATTGACTTTAGAGTGGGCGAATTGACTTATATTGGGCGAATTGACTTACATGTGGACGAAATGTCTTTTGGGCGAAATGACGAAATTGCCTAAACCAAAATAAAACCTAACCCAACCAAAATAACTTACCCTAGCAGGGGGCTTGACCACCGATAACCTAACCTAAACCCAAATCAACCTAAGCTAACCTAACCAAATTTAACCTATCCTAACCTAACCCAATCTAATCTAACTAACCTAACCTTTAAACCCAAAACTAACCTAAAATACCCAAAACTAACCTACCCTAACCTAACCTAAAGAAATCGAACCTAACCTCCTAGCGGGGGTTGGGGGTTCTCGACACACTAAACAAATATAACCTAACCTCCTAACTCCATAACTCCATAGTGTGGGCGAAATTTCTCCATAATGTGAGCGGGAAAAGACCTGTGGGCGAAATGACTATGGTATGGCGAAATGACATGGTATGGCGAAATGACCGGATACCAACCTAACCATTACTTGTCGGCGAGCTTTCCCGATTTGTTGTAGGGACAAAAAATATCGGTAGACGACAGCACCATGCGGTATCATGAGGCAAGGAATGGGTAATGTCACCGTGTATGCAACTTGTTTATGGATGGAGTAATAAGATAAATCAAAGCAAAGGGGTTTGGGGATGTTGGTATAGACTCAAGAGCATTCATTGGCTCCCTCAAGTAACACTTAAACCAAAGATGTAGCACTTTCTACATCAAAGACAACAAAAGGAAATCAATTAATAAGGTATTTTAATTTCTATCATAACCATGAATATGTACAGCCTACAAAGAGAAGATACGACGATGAAAAAAATTCGAGCTGTTTGGGCGAAATTGATATTCCAGGTGCTATATTTCCGTGCTGCTGACAACATAGAGAAGACCTGAGGTGATGGTTGATGTGCAGAGGCTTCTAAACCAGGAAAACAGTCACAGCAGAGTCTCATTAAGAAGTAAGCAAGTGGTAGGGACACATTTCGTACCACCAGTTGCTTACCTTTTGACGAGGCTCTGTTAGGGCTCTGTTTTCTTGGTTTAGAAGCCTCTGCACATCAGCATTTCCTCAGGGCTTCTCTATAGTGTTTTCAGCGAGAACAGAGCCAGTTTAAAATAGCACCTGGAATATCAATTTCGCGCAAAATAACTCGAAATTCTTCCATCGCCGTAGTTTTCCCTTCGTAGGTCCACCCGCGGCGACCCCGCCTTATCCCCACAATGCACCGATGTAAACAAACCGTGACGTAGTTATGTCTGGGGCCCATTCTCATTACAAGTGTTACAAGTCTTCGTCAGTGTCTTCGTCTTCGCCTCCTCCTGCTACTCCTTCCTCCCCCCTCTACCTCCTCCTACGTCCTCTCTACATCCTCCTCCTCCTCCTCCTCCTCTCCCCTTCACCTGTTTGCTGCTGGAAAAAGTAAATTAAAAACAAGATTAGTGCCCCCCCTCTTTTTTTTTTTTTGCCTATCTGTCTATATGTGTGTGCGTGTGTGTGTGTGTGTGTGTGTGTGTGTGTGTGTGTGTGTGTGTGTGTCAGAGATGGGCACTTCCGCAAACACTTCCGCAAACCGCAACTTCCGCAAATTGCGGAAGTCCGAATTCGTTTGCGGATGTGCGGAAGTGTAAATGTTTGCGGATTTGCGTTTGCGGAAGCACTTCCGCAAACGCAAATATGTCTGCAAACTCTCAATTTTGAACACGATTCCTGCGCGGCTACGCGCACCGTCTACTTACTTACTTACGTACTATAAGAGGAGCAAATCTTTAAGGTCTAAGTTTACATCCTCAGCACTCCCGCCTTCTTCTCTATATCGACCTTGGTAAACTCCTGATAAACACTTGGACTTCTTGTACTGCTGGTGTACTGTTGTGAAAGCCTCATATTTTCAAACCCAACAATGGGGAATATACCTGGAAATAAATACGAAAATTAAAATAAAATAACAGTC